>CM076579.1:1071562084-1072096639 GCA_034641835.2 Pinus albicaulis | reverse complement strand
GGCACAAACAATAAGATCTCAAATCGACCAAAAGTCTCTCAAAACCAAGAAAAGTCCCAAAGACACTAATGAGCCGCGTAATCTAGGCCCAAAATGAAGCGAAGCAGAATTCGAATGAAAACAAAATCAGTCACTCAAAAAGCGCTATAAAATGATAGACAATTGTCAAACGAATGCAAGGAAGCAATCTCAAAGTCGACCGAACAAACGAAAACCAAAAACTCCCAAGGGAGGCTCGACTCACAAAAGCGCCTAGATGCCCTAGGGCTCGAATGCAAAATCGAAAGAAATAGGCAAACAACCAAAGGATGGAGGTTACAATAAGTCAAACTAGACTCCAGTGCACTCAAACAGCCGAAAAAACAAGATCAAAATCACAAGTCAGTCCCAGAAAGCATGAAACACAGCAAACCCTAATAGCTCACAGGATTGGCGTGACTGTGAGCTTGAAATTAGCACCAGAAAGGCAATGACGTGGGTGATACACAAGCAACCTGCGCCAATGAGCGCGACTGTCACACTAAAAAGCGCGCCAGCCGAGTTTACTATGGAAAAACTCAGACATAGACAAGTGATGGCAAGGCTAAAACAAAGCCAAACAAACAGAAAAAACCAGTCCAAAGAGCTGACCAAGCAAGCAAGGCCAAGAAATTGACCGAAAAGAGAAGACAATACTCCAAGTTGTTTAGTCCGTAAACTAAACCGGAGATTGACTGAAGCAGCGTTGATCTACTCTGCTAATGCAGAGCAAAAGCGTTTCGAAGGCTATCTAGCTGCACTTCAGGCTCCTTCTATAGCTTACAAATCAAACAACAAGCTGAGTCCCCAGTGGAGTCGCCAAATTGTTACCAAATTGTTGAAGAGGTAAATCCCCTCTGTGGACAGAGGCGATCCCTACTAGCCCAGATTGGGTCTAGCAAAAATCAAACATGGTACAGTGCAGGTTCCTAATTGCAAATAAACCGACTTGCGATGAAGGCTTACCTGGAATCCAACGCTATCATTTGTAGAAGAGGTGGTGCTCCCGTTCCTTCGCCCTGGCAGATCACAATCCTCACGATCTCCGTGATTGGACACCTGCATATGCAAGAAACAACACAAACGCAAGCATAAAATCCAGTATATACAACTATATGTCAGTCGAAGAGGACATAACTCATGAACATAATCAAGAACAAGAGTGGAACCATAACCAATAGTCGCTTATCATTAATGAGTCAAAAGAAGAATACAACCATAGCTTCGACGCAGCACTCTCCTTTGGCAGGTCGTCAGTAAAACATGTCTCGATAAAGCCTGTCAAGGATGGGACAAGCCTCTCTCTTCGGATACTTGACAATAGTCTCCTTGCTTGGATTTGGCCTTAAGGGAATCAAGAAGGCTCTTGCAGCATAAGGATGTGAAAGCTCTTGGGACCTAGCTTGCAAAGGCGATGAGCAAGCTTTTATAGATGGAGGAAGGGGAATTGGGATCCCTATAATTATGGGATTGGCCCTATCATCAAGGAAGCTTCCATGAGAGGTGGCAAACCAATTCCTCTCTATGGAAATCCATAGCCAAACCTCCCAACTCAAGATAGATATCAGTCCAGGAATTTGTTAGGATGAAACTTCCGCCATTTATTTTTAAAAAACACCTCTTAATATGGTTGGCGCGGGGGCGGCTCTATGACAGAGCGCCAATTGGCGCGCCCTCTTTGGAGGATTTTCCCCCTTGGCGCGAGGGCTGAACTGTGGAACCGCGCCAATGGAAAAAGAGCTATTTTTAGGGTTTTTTGCAGGGAGATGTCTTCAGGGCAATGAAAGCTCATCTTCAGAGGGATGCAATGAAAGTATTTTCAAGTCTTGTCTCCACTCACAGGTCACAGAATGAGCCCTCCAATGTGAGGGATGGGGAATGGCAGGGACGGTGACAATTTTCTGTGTAACAAATGCCCCCTAAAGCATGAGGCCCGAGAGAGAGAGAGGGGTGAAATGCTTTACGAGAACATGTCGACTGAAAACACTTCCATCGGAAAACCTGCAGAGCGAAGTACAACTGATGTCTCAGATACATGATATATATGCATGGTATGGGCGCAACCATCCATAACAAAGTATACAATAATCTAGATCCGAGGCATGGGCGCAGCCATCCCGAGAGGATCGATAAATAGACTCAGGTATGGTCGCAGCCATCCAATCAGTGAGTCATGTAAATAATCATAATAATCCACAAAATCGTAGCCTAGATTACAACAGACACAATCTAGGGTCTTGCGCTCCATCTCAACCCGAACAAAGTACAAGTTCAAGCATGCGAATATGTGAGCTGAAGTCGAACATGCAAGAACATCATCTGATTACCAGCCAATGATGAAAGCTGTTAACAGACGCGAGAGGAACCACTAATAATGACAATGCTCCTCAAGGTACTATAGGTACAATCTACGACATGTGAATCAATGAGCTGACGTCGAACATCCGTAGAATCACTCGATCGGAGGCCAATGACGAAAACCTCACGTCAAACGCGACGAACCTACCATTGAGGCATGCAGGCTCCAAGGTACCATAAAGGAGTCTCTAGATCAGCTTCCCGGATAATGAGCCGAAGTCGACAGGAAGTGACCTTGATCGAAGGTGGGCCATAATGTTTCCCACATCATCGACACGAGACAGAGGAACATGATGTTTTTTGTGAATCATATGAGAATCAGAGGAAGGTTGATACTTTGCAGAGGTCAATTCTCTTGAACATATAACGACACATTAGTGGTTTTTGGCAGTATTTGACATCAACAGATGAGAGGTCATGGTGATGAGGTAACGAGCAGATGAGAGGTCAAAAGGGATTATCCAAACCCACGGAGGCAAGTGAAGAACGAGATGAGATGTCCCCAACCCAACACGAATGCAGACAAGTGCCATGTTCGAGAGCGACATACTGCCGACACGACAATGATATTGGTTCCATTTTTCCCCACAATTTCTGGTGAGTACCTCTTTATTATTACACAAGATTGAAGAGGAAACCATATGCTTGTCATATAAATCCGTCCTTCGGACGAATCCATCCTGGTAACATTTAACGAGCCCTAGGAAGGAGAAACTCGGAGAACGTCATTTCGACTAAATCCAATGTCATCAGGGTTTAACGAGTCTGACAAAGGAAGAACTCGGCGAATTTTCACATTTAGAGAGTTTGAAAAGACGTAGAAAAGTAAACTCCAGCGGTCCCTTTTCGTAGATAGTTCCTCGGACCCGAAAAGGTAGAAAACAATATCCGAGAAAACCTCCTAGTCACGATAGGCTAGGGTATTCCTTTTCGTAAATAATCCATCCCAGCCCGAAAAAGGGGTAAACGTATACTGGGTAGATGTCAATTCGTGTCCACTTTAGCGAGATCGAAACGACAAGGGCCTCAGAAATCTTTTCATGTTTAGAGAGTCAGAAAAGAGCTGAAAGATGACTCCAGAGTCACTTTTTCGTGTATTTACCGAGTCCGAAAAAGTATAAAATACAACTCGTTTCATCGTTTAAGTCGCGTAAAAAACCTGTTGCTGCACAAAAAGAAAGTGTAAAACCCATTTTTGACAAAATATATTAAAATATTCAAAAAAATGACCTTCAAAACCTATTTTGAGTTCAAAAGTTATAAATATGTCAAATGGTAAAAATAAAATTACTTTTCACTATTTACCTCACTGAAGAGCAGCAGTGGTCCATTTTGTGTGTGAACTTCTGATGGTGATTGCGACCGATCCGGACTACCATTCAGATTCCCATCTATTCCAAGTAAGAGGTGCTTCTTTGTACTCCATTTCAATCTGTTTTTCATAAATTTTATTGCATATTAGACTTCTTATGAGGAATTTTTGAATTTTTAGGGCTCCACCCATTAGCACGGGTATCCAGCACAGACCCGCGCCAATGGAATTTTATTTCCAAAGGGCCCGCGCCAACTGGCGCGACTGTTAGGAAAACAGTCACACCAGCGGCGCAATCCAATTTTCCATTTGAAATTTTTATACAATGAGTGAATTGCATGAATTTTTAAAGATAGCAGAGGTCTAATTGAAGTTGTTTGACCATGTGAATGCAGGCAACCGATCAAAATGGTCATTGAGTGGAAAGAGAGGGAGCACGGGGAAGAGGATGAACAGGCCATGGAGAATGAAACTTGCATGAATGCCCTCAAGAACTGTGGGCTCAAAAAGTTCTTCCTGACACCTTGTTTACGAGCTCAGCCTGAGCTCCTACAGTACCTAATCAGCATATGGGACAAACATGAACAAGTGTTCAAGTTACGGGACCAAGTATTAGAACTGGAGGTCTCTGACATATACTTCATAACCAGATTATCGCGCAGAGTTCCGGTGCCCATATTGACAGGGAGCAAACCGTCTGGTGAGAATATGGAGCAAGTGATGGCACGAGTGTGCCGAGGGGCACAATTGGGATCAGGAAGTGGAAAGGTGGACATCCATACTATTCCTAATCTAGCACTCAGGGTAGTGCTTCATACCATCACGCGGGCCGCAGGATCGCAGGCACCACACGAGGCAACAAAGGCCCAACTCTTACTGACCTCAGAGTGCATGAGTCCCCTATTATTCGACTGGGCCACAGCAGTGACAATAAACATCAAGAGACAGCTCACGAAGTGTAAGCAGGCCAAACTGAAACAGTTTGGCTATGGTTCTATCCTGGTATCGTTCATTCTGGAATGATTACCAATCTTCCAGGGCCAAGGGGCCGTAGTAGCTAAGCCGATTCCACGAGAGCCAAGAATGGCTCGCTGGGCAGCACTGATGCCCAGAGCTGGAGGAGGCCAACAGATTTCCTGGAGGCTGGAGTTTTTTCGGTGGTTGCGGCGTCAGTTGATTGTAGTGGAAGACTGGCCATATGTAGGAACCGATTTTACTGGAGACCCAGATCTCCCATTGCCGGAGGGAGATGATTGGGACGAGGAGTTGGGTATGACCTCTTTTCTTTTTTATTTTTATATTTTATGATTTTTTGTTAATACATGTCCGTTCTTGACACATTTTATATGTAAGCAGACGTGGGCCCAGAGAGACCAGCTGGTATGTCTCCAATTGCGCGAAGGACTCTTCCCGCACCTGATCCTCAGGCAGAGGGTGCAGAGGGGGGGGAGTTGATCCAGAATCTCGAGGGTATTTCCCGAGGGATCCCAGACTATGCCCGACTGGCAGATGTACCGATGGCGTACCAGAGACATATGGTGGGAGTGCCTAGTCGCCTCCACCGACTTCTAAGATGCTTAGTGCGTGCAGTCACTTGTTATCATGAGCACCATGCGAATTAGACTCCTAGGGTTTATTTCATGCATATTTTTGAGAGACATGTCGTCTCCGGATGTATTAAGATGAACATGTATATTTTTTATTTAAATGTGATGCACACCATGCAAACATTCGATATCTATATATATACATATCTATTTCTGGATGGATTTTCCTTTTACATGTGATGATTATTTACAAATTGCGCAAATGTCTATCTAGAACCAAATTAGCTACTGCATCAGTTAACGTATTCATATGTCTAGGTATATGATGATATGTAATATAGTCAAAATTTCTTTCCAGTAAACGAATACGCAGATACAGACGTAAAATGGATGGGTTTCTTACTGAATAGTGTCCGTTCAGTTGTGATACTACAAGTTGCAAGTCTAGATACACAAGTAATTCACGGATACCAAAGTTTACAGCCTCAGTTAATAATTCTAACACAGCACTATATTCTGCAATGTTATTTGTAGTACGTCCCAGACACACACCTTGCAGGTTGACCAACTCACCAGCAGGATTGTAGATTACCCAGGTCGCTGAAGAAAAATTCCTGGTACTATAGGAGGCACCATCCACGAAACCAACAAACGGATTGATGGACATCTGCACAATCAAGAAGACCCGATCAGCAGAAAAATTTTTACATTACAAACCACACCACACATGCACACAAATGAAAAACACACCTATGTACACACACCACACCAAAAATCACTTCAGGCATAGTATTTTTTGAGGTACAGCCCATTCCTGGGTTGCGTCAGCGGAACTCCTTCATAATCTATAAGCTCATAAGCCCCATTTTCCAAAATGTGCTTCACTATGTAGGGCCCATGCCACATAGGTTGGAACTTACCGGCCCCAAGCTTGTCATGTGCTTGGTCGTATAGGAGGACGAGGTCTCCTTCGATAAAGGAACGCGGAGAAACCGATTGATCAAAGTGGGCTTTGACCCGCTTCTTTTGTGCTTCAATGACTAAAGCAGCTAAACGGTGGGTTTCATCTAACTGTTCCAGATACAAAAGACGTTCTTCCTCAGCAGAAGTATCGGGTAGCAGTTCCACAACTAATTTCAAAGAAGGAATCTCGCATTCAACCGGAAGAGTTGCTTCTAGACCATACACCAATTGAAATGGTGTGAATCCAGTTGCACTCTTTGTAGACGTCCGGTATGCCCATAGAGCTGAGAACAGTTGGAGGTGCCAATTGGATTTGTGAATACCAATTGTTCGTTGAAGCATAGTGACCAAAACCTTGTTCACTGCTTCAACCTGGCCATTTGCCTGAGGGTAATATGGCGTTGAGCTATCGTGACGTAAGCCCAACCTTGAAGTCAGCTCGACCATCATATAATCTTAGAAATGAGTACCATGGTCAGTAACGATGGCTTGAGGGACCCTGAAACGTGAAATGATGTGGTTGAAGATGAACTGAGCAGCCGTCTTACCGTCAGCAGCAAGTGTAGGCATCGCTTCGGCCCACTTAGTGAAGTAGTTGACAGCGACGATTATATACGCATGCCCCCTGGCCGAACGAGGGTTACATGTCATAAAGTCCACGCCCCATTTCGAAAAAGGGCTGACGGTAATAACAGGATGAAAAGGGAGAGGTGGCGTGCGCATCTTGCACTGAAACACCTGGCACGCGTGACATTTACGGACTGCAACGATACAGTCTTTGAATATTGATAGCCAGAAGTAACCTGCTCGCAGAATTTTCTGAGCAGTGGCATATCCGGACATATGTCCACCACAGGCACCACTGTGGCAGTCATTTAGGACCCTTTCAGCCTCTTCCAAGGTTAGGAACCGACGAAGCACCGAATCTACTCCAACGTGGTATAAGGTATCTCCTACGATGCGGTAGGGTTGAGACTGATGCTGAATCTGTCGTCGGGCATCTTTAGTCAACTCAGACCAAAATGTGGAGGTCTGAAGATACACGATTATGTCGCCGTACCAAGGGTCACGAGTACTAATGAGGAAAAGAGTTTCATCCGGGATATGATCCTCGGAGAGTGAAGGAGTGGAGTCTGTCGGGAGCGAGCATATCAGATCTGCGAAAACAAGTGATTTGGTTGACTTAACAGTAGTAAAATCTAAGTCAAACTCCTGCAGGATAACGATCCATTTGGAGTATTTTCCCCCCAGTAATTGTCGAGAAAGAATATATGTCATAGGGTTGCAATCTGAAACCACTGTTATCGTACGCAACAAGATGTAGTGGCGAAAACGCTGCACAGCGTGTACTGCAGCTAACGCCAACTTCTCGACGTGAGCATAACGCGTTTCCGTATCGAGAAGGTTTCGTGATAGATAATAAACAACATGTTCATTACCATCATCATCATCCTGCACCAGAACCATAGCTATGGTGCTAAACGCGGCGACGAGATACAAAGTGAAATCGCGGTGATAATCAGGAGGACGAAGCAAAGGAGCATTAACAAGTAACGTCTTCAGCTTCTCAACGGATTGTTGAGCAATTTCGTCCCAATGAAAGGGAATGTTCTGCTTTAATAGGCGTCTGAATCCTTTAGCCACTTCCGCGTAGTTTGGGATAAAGCGTCGAAGGAAGTTTGCTTTTCCTTGCAGACTCTGCAACTGATATAATGAGGAGGGTGATGGGAGATTGATGATAACCTCGACTTTTAAAGGGTCAAGGAAAATTCCATCTTTGGAGACTATGAATCCCAACAGATGGCTAGAATCCACGCAAAAGACGCATTTATGAGGATTAAGCCTAATATTGTAGCGCCTACAGCGAAGGAAAATCTGGCGGTGGTGTTCAAGGTGGTCTTCTCGCCTAGCTGAATGAGCTGGCAAGTCGTCCAGATAAGGTTGAACGATATGGCGGATGTCATGGAAAGTGTAAGACATCGCACGCTAAAAAGTGGCTCCAGCATTCTTCAAGCCAAATGGGAGCTTTTTATACGCGAAAATACCCCACGGACAGATGAAAGTAGTCTTGTGTTGATCTTCAAGTGCAATATTGATCTGATTATACCCCGAGAAACCATCCATTAAGGAATAAATCTCACTTCCGGCACATTCGTCGATGATCTGGTCTATGAATGGAGTGGGATAGTTATCCTTCGGACAGGCGCGATTGATGTCGCGGTAATCAACACAGACCCTAATAGTACCCTGCTTTTTATCGACAGGGACAATGTTGGAAACCCATTCCGTGAGGGGGATGGGATAAATAAAGCCCGCGTTCAGAATCCTTAATTGCAGCGGCTTTACGAGGATGCATTGGGCGTAAGCGTTAGCGCACGGGTTTCGCACCAGGGTAGGTTGGAATCTCATGCAGTACGATACTGGGATCAATCCCAGGCATTTCCTCGTAAGACCAGGCGAACACATCTTTGAATTCTTTGAAAAGATCAGTATAGACCTGTATCTCATCAGGAGAACAAGTCACTCCCACGTGTATATTCTCAACGATCCTCGGTTTAACGAAGATGTTGATCGGGATGGTTTGAGTGATATTACTCAGGTTTCCCTCCGAAAGAACCTCATGCGTCAAAATGGGCGTTTGGAGAGGAGGAGTAGGAACCTGAGATGCATAACGCTCTAGACAATCTGACATTGCCCCCAAGCTAGGCATGAAAGAGGAACGATGATGTCCATCGCTCCAAGGCAGCTCCTCAAGAGACATTGTTTCAACAATGGCTTCATCGGATGGAAAAGTCTCTTTGAGAGGATCAGGTGAATCGGCCTGACCAAGCCAGGGGGATTGAGAGTAGACATCTAGAGCCATGCTCAAAGGAGCATGCTGAGGAGGTGGAGGATCAGATGCGGCAACAATTTCACAGTAGCTAATCTCTACTGGAGTCAAGGGCATTGATTCTCCAAACTCAAACACCTGCTCAGGCGTAGGAATGAGCCAGGGGTCATCAGACCTGGAAATCATGTTAACTTGAGCGGTGTGCGGTGGTGGTGCGGGAAAAATACCCATGAGGACGGGGTCTTTGAAGAGACCGGGTCCTACACTGTCAGGGGGATTTGGGATCTGATCCACGTATGGAATGTTGTTCTCGGAGGTGGAGGTGAAGAAGGACAACTGATCCACCGTAACGATTTTGCCCTCGTGAGGGAACTTAAGAAGTCGAAAGACGGTGGATGGCACGCATAGCATGGCATGAGTCCAGCTGCGGCCGAGAAGTATATTGTAGTTGAGCCTGGCGTCAACCACTTCTACTTCTACGTTGACAGTCTTCCCCTGTAAAGTGATCGCTAAACTCTCGAGAACACCCAGGGGTTTGGATTCCCAACCATCAAATGCCTCTAGGGAATTAGGAGACGATGAAAGGGCCGGAGAGCCAATGGCCTTCCAGCAAGCGGACGACATGACACAGGTAGAGGCACCTTCATCCACAACGGCCCTATGGATGTTAAGACCGTTGATCCCGACTTGAATAACAAGAGCGATCTGATGTGGAAGTCGGGGGGTGAAATTCTCTAAATCGAAGGTGAGAAGACTCGAATCGGTGGGATCAATGCCACCGATTGCAGACAATAAAGCCTTCCGTTGCGAAGGACAACTTTGAAGAACTTCTAGTGCAGACATAGCGGAAGGCGCCTGTGCCAAATCCTCAACAATATTGTAGTGCTGAGCGGCACGGGCATTCGGATTATAAGAAGATCTTCGTAAAACACCTTTAGAAGGTGGCTTCACAACAGGTTCAGGAGTAGGCTTCTCGATTTCCAACGAACCGGAGATAGGTGGGGGAGTTGGTCCATCCGCAACTGCCTTCCCAGGTGCCTGCCTCGATTCGTTGTAATCCTTCGAACGTGTGGCAACAGAGATAGGTGCAGCACCATTCATCATAAAAACTTGGGACCCAAATGGTGCAGATGGTGAAGGTTGTTCAACCATCTGGGTCTGCTGAGACGGGAATGGTTCTTTAAGAACTGCCGGAGTCCCTTTAGAGCCTTTGAGAAGTTGACTAACTTCAGATCGTCGTGGACAATCCTTAGTATAATGGTCTCCTTCACAAATGAGGCAGGGGTACTTCGGTTTACGTTGAGAACCATCCTCAGTACGAGATTTGGATTCTGGCTTTGGGGCGTCGGATTTGGATTTACCTTTGCCCTTATTTTTCCCTTTGGAGGCTTTCTCCATAGGATTGGCCTGAACGGTGTTAACCTCTGCAGTTTTTCCAGAATTGGTAGGGGCGGGAGGAGCAGAATTGTTGGATTAGTTGGACTTCTGCTTCCCATTTGAAGATTTCTTCGAATTCTGAGACACGGAACCAATGACACCATCCACTGCAGGGGTAGGTGGAGCCTTAGAGGTTCCGGACCGTGGAGCATCAGGAAAGATATCATAAAGCGTGCCGGACTGAGAATATACAAGATCCAGATATTGGGCACGCGCAATGGCTTGTTCCTCCGTCACACACGCTCCCATCGCAATATCTTGAGCGATTTTATTCACGAAGGAGGTGGTGAACCAGTGAGTTAGTATCTGATCAGGTATATGAAACTTGATCAGTCTATGACGACGCCACCACTCATGAATGTGATCAGAAATGTGAGTGGCTTTATCCTGCTTCAGAGAAGTCAGGAGGTGCATCCCGGCTTCATAGCGAACCAGTAACTGAAAGTGCGTCAGAAAAGCCATGGCTAAGGAATTGAAATCTTGGAAGATGCCACGGGATAACTCTATGTACCACTTAGCAGCAGCTCCAGTCAAAGTGCGCTGGAAGAGGCGCAGACGAATTGAATCATCGACCCAAGAGTTAGACGAACACCAAAGATGATACGTCATCACATGCGCTTGGGGGTCCTCTCCAGCTTTTCCCTCAAACTTGGGGCAATCACCTGGTATCTTGGTAGGAACCGGAGGCCAATACGGATTATGTAAAATCGGATCATTGGTCAATTTTGAAACATCCGACAACTCCAAGGTGGCCAGGAATGGCAATGGCGGATTGACCGGCATGCCAGGCCCGGGATGAGGACCGGTACCTGTACTCCATGTTGGTTGGGAATATCCTTGCCCCCATGGGTTTTGTCCCATAGGATTGTGACTGTAGGGGGTGTAGGTCGTATAACCAGACTGATTTGGCTGTTGGTAACCAGTATGTGGGGCTTGATAACCAGAGTACGGACCCTGATTATATGGCGGCCCAGTGTAAGAATCATTTGGATTTGGCTGCTGAGTATAGGTAGAACCAGGTTGATGAGGATAATACTGAGAGCCTCGGGGCTGGTTATAATTTGGTTGAGATTGACCATGAGGATAATAACCGCCCTGAGGATGAGTCGGCTGTTGATAGGTGGAACCCTGCGGAGCCTGATAACTAGGGCGCAGCTATTGATTTGGCTACGGCATCGAATAAATCGGCTGCTGGGCAGGGTTAATGGAATGAGCGGGCTACCCTAAGTGAACAGGTTGACCCGGCTGGGCAGGCTGCGCCGGTTGCGCAAGTTGACTTGGATGTAAAGGAGCCCCATGTTGTGCCGAATGGGCCGGTTGGCCTGGAGGCAGAACACCAGGTTGTACCGGATGGGTCGGTTGGCTTGGTGGAGGAATGGATTCAGGTGGTTGCTGGTAACCAGTTTGACCTGGAGCAGGACCATAGGATGGGCTCGACTGATATGCAACGTTGGAAAAAATAGGATACTATGGTTGCATAGGTTGAGAAGGCTGGATTTCCCCCCTAAGACCATGATCATTCCGTTGGCACTCGTAGTGTCCCTTATTAGTGAGATAGCTTTGATGACACTCAGAGATGGTGATTTTGATATAATATTATGTATGAAAGACTTATGTACATGCTTATATGCTATGACCTGGTTTGGGTCACTTGGTTGTTGTGTGCTTATGATAATATCTATGGTTGCGTGCACAAGGATTGATTTTGGTTAAGAGAATATTAGCGATGTTTTCTCTTTTGGTATCCTATTTTGGACATAGTGTATGACGTGAATGGTGATTTAGAATTGAGACACAGATCCATGGACGATCATGGTTATGTGGAACATATGGTTAATTATGATTTATGGATGATACATGATTTGTATGATTATATGTGCATAATCTCGTACTAAGCATGATGTGGCAGGGACTTGGTCATTGCCAACAGGGATGCTCAAGTTATAAATGACTGTGGAAGTCATTTCTCCAAAACCAAAATGACTGTGGAAGTCATGCACAATATTTGGTAAAATTTGAATAAGTTAATTATGAAATTCATTTGATTGATTTGATCATTGAGATTGTGATGTGTGCAGGTCTTGGAAGAAGACCTTACCAATGAACCATCAGATGGGTATAAGCTCACAATCAGTACCTTAAGGTGAAACGCGGAGTTTCAAAGCAGAATAGATGAGAAGCCATGGAAATTAGGGCACGGAGTCCTAAATCCATGAAATATAAAGACGTGGAGTCTTGGATATATGATAAAAGGATTAGGACGTGGAGTCCTAAATCCATGAAATATAAAGACGCGGAGTCTTGAATCTATAATGAAATGTTTGGGGCGCGGAGTCCTGAATATTTAAAAAAAAAAGATCAAGGTGCGGAATCTTGGATCTTTAGAGTAGATCAGGGCGCGGAGTCCTCAATCTACTAAGGCACAAAGATGCATACAATAGGGGTGCGAATCCCTATTATCCGGAAGAAAAATACCACTCATGGGCAACTCGTAGATGAATTTCCTTAATAATCTAATTCCTAACAATTTTGGAGTGACTTTCTAAAAATAGAAAGTCATGTCTACCATTTCAATTATGACTTTCCAAAAATAGTAAATCACCTCCAATCAATGGGTAGACAAGTATACTTGAAGGAAAATCACTTAAATTATGATTAATCAATTGTAATAGTTCAATCTCGACTTAATCCTCAATATTATTAATATTATTAATATTATTATTATCTTTTATGAGACTATGATATTATTATTATATCTCCTCAATCACTTCACACCTCTCTCCTTCATGACTCTCATGGCTCTATGTAACTCTCTCTATTTTAATATTACATTACACTCTCTTTTATGCACTCATCAAGGAATGGCATATTCCTCTTACACTCATTAAATATATGTCATAAAATATTCTTACACTCATTAAATATGTGTCATAAAATATTCCTCTTACACTCACTTTAATGCATATGTTACACTCTCCTTGAATAAGGCATGCATACCTCTCCTTAATGGCATAAGTTACACTCCTCTAAATGGAATACAATGCATGCATATTACTCCTCCTTTATGACAAGAATTGGTTTCTCCTCCTATATATATGAGTCTCATGTATTCTCACAAAAAAAGGGAGGAGGGTGATGCCAAGAGTGGAAGAGACTTGAGGAAGGTTGTGAGAGATATGGAGAGTATCCAATTACTTCCAAAACAAATCTGAATTTCTTACTAATCTACTAAGTATCTATTGAGGTTGAACATGAGTGGTATTTAGAGGAAGTGAAAACTATCTTCCTTAGTTTTCCTTGCATCTCTCTCTCTATTGTTGTATTTTGGTATTGTTTGTGAGCTTTTACAGCTCGGGGGTTCCAGGGGGAGGAGTTCTCCCTAGATATGGTTGGGTGGAAAACCGGATGGTTCAAATGAGTTGGTTAAGGGATCAAAGGCGGATCATATTCTCAACGATTGGAGCTGAATATCTCTTCAGGTATAATTTCCATTGTCCTGAAATTATAGTATAGATTTAGCATAAAATAAAAGGTAGACATTTAAATTGTTGTAAGCATCTAATTTTGGTTTAGGCTTATGTTATCTAAAATATTATTGATTAGTTAAAAAAATGAAGACTAGATCAATCTATATGTATGGATGTTTAGATCTCAATATTGGAGTTATTATTGGTATATTTTATGGTACTAATCTTGGTATTGTAGCATTTGAGAAAGGAAAGCCAAATATTGTTGAAGGTAATTTCAATAAATAAATTCCAAAGGACTTGGGTAAGCATTTCATGATTTATGGTTCTGTTTCAAGTAATTAATAGATGCATGTTTTATAAATGGTTTTAGGATAGTTTGCAAAGTGTTTGACAAAATCTATGAATGAGTAATGTTATAAATTTATTTATGCACGAATAAGTGCTAACTTGCAGAAGTAAGAAAATGGACATGTATCCAAAATATGCTTGGAGGAATTACAGAATCAACCCTTAAAAGAAAATGCAAAAATAATGGCAACTAAAGTATAGTTTGGAAGATCAAATGCTTGAGGTAAGTTGGAGATAAATTTTAGTTATGGCTTATGTTTCATATTCTTCAATGTTTTGTTATTCAAGTTGTTGTAATAGTACTATCAGAATTTTGACAGAAAGCCTTAATGGCTCTAGCATTCAGGGCTTCCATGTGTTTGTTAAATTGTAGCAATTGGTGCAAAAATCTTGTCACTCATGTCAAATGAATTAGCTTATGGGTGGTAAAATGTTTCAAGAACTCATATGGTGGATTTAGAAATGTGTGATTTCAATGAGCATATATTAGTAGCATAACTCTGGGTTGTTTTTCCTCATGTAGAGGTGTAGCTGTAAGTTTTCATTCCATATGTTTGACAAAAGTCATAAATGAAACATTTAGGCTATAAATTTTGTTGTTTTAAAGAATCGCATTTATGGGCGTCCCTGTTGCGATTAATCTTCACTTCAGGGGGTATCCGTACCAATAGGCCATTTCACCCCAAGTTTGATTCCAAAAATCAAGGTTTCGGACATCGATCCCCAAATCTGCTCTGTTTTGCAGATTTGCTGTTGCATGTAGAACCGCCTGTTGTTTTGTCTTGCTGTTTGGTTCTTTTTATATTGGAACTGCTTGATAATTTATAGTGATGAATCTGATATAGGCTAACCACTTGGAAATTGTTTTTAAAGTATAAATGGTTAATAATTTGAAAATTTAAATAACCTTATGGCAACTTGTTTTATGACTGCCAACTATTTGTCAAAATTCCTCAATGGCTGTACCTTACAACATTGTGAGCTATGTTTGAAATTTCTAAACATTTATATTCATTAGTATAGATTCAACAATGAATATGGCTGATAGTCTACTAATATCTTAAGTTCAATTATTGACACTACTTACAAAAAAAAGAAGTCATGTAACTTTGGATTCATGTTGGCTAATTATTGTGAAAACACCTTAAAGAGATAATGGTTGTAAGTGTTTGATGAAATGCCTCAATGGCTGTACATTTCATACTTGTAAATTTGTTTTCATAATGTTCAATGGTTGCATCTAATTACGATTATGAACTGTCCATAAAACAAAAAGGCTTAAGTTAATTTAAGATTTTCAATCAAGGTATTTCTAGTATAATAACTCATTGAATTAAAGGGTTTTGCTGAAAATTCAAAATTGCAGTAAGTAATTTGTTGCAATATCAGCTCACATATGAATTCCTAATTATGGGATGCCAACTCTATATAATTTAAATTATCCTTTTAAGAAAATAATTCATAAGCATGTTATTAGTCACTCTTGAACACATTTAATTACAACAATTAGCTTATTGTAAATTGTGGTTCATAAAGGTTGACATTTATTCATCCCACTAAATAATTTATATTTTAAAGGTGATTTTAGTCTTGAGAAGCAAGTATTATGGTTGTATTTTTTGGATCTTGATAAACCTTGAACTTTGTAGCTTTGAAGATAAGTTGGAAGAATTTAGGGTGTAGTGTAAAGGACACCAATAACTTCTATATATATAAATAAATTATATATATATATATATATATATATATATATATATATATATATATATATATATATATATATATATATATATATATATATATATATATATATATATATATATCGTATTTTTATTTAATACAATATTTCTATAATTCTTATGGTAGGTATGTGGGGAAATTACATACCCCGACTGAGGTTGCACAGGTTGACCGGAAGGGTGGTAATACTGTCCTTGCGGACCGTACGATGGCCCTTGCTGGCCCGCAGGATAGCCTTGCACGGGCTGCCCCTGTGGGTCATAAGGATAGCCAGGTTTGCCCGAAGGTTGGCCTTGGAAAGGTTGCCCTTGTGGGTTATAAGCCTGGTTATAAGGTAAACCTTGAGCATGGAGGTGAGCCTCAGGAGAGGGTAGACGTAAAATGTCCCCGTGCTCATCATACTGACCTGGAAAAGCATACACGGGTGTACCATCCTGTGCATAGTGCGAAAAATAAGAGCGGTTGGGATCTTGGGAGGATGGTCCAACCTCGGGGTTCGGCTGTTGTAGGGACAACCGATACTCTTCCGGAGAGATGTTCTCCGGCATAGCAGTCACTAAATAAACGTCTTCAGGAGGCGGCATAGCCCTCGCGGAGGGTGTCATAATAGCGGGTGCAGAAGCGGCCACACAGACAGTGGGCCGAGCGGGTACAGAAGTGACGGGTGTCTGAGGAGACATCCCCAATGAAGGAGCAACTGGCCTCGTAGAAGGAGCTCACACTCCCATAGAGGCTGCGGCGGAAATGATCTGACCCAAGGATCTATACCCTGCTGGGAATGAGAGACTGGATGATGACATGATCGCTGGTTCAGAGTTGTCTCCTGGAAATAATCTTCGTGGGAAGAGCTGATAGTCTTCACCAGACGTTGGGATTTCCTCACTAGAATCACTCATGTTTGAGCCTGTCGCTAGATCTTGTAATAGACGGCAAGGACTAGGAGGAAAAACAGCAGTTATAAAAGGCGAACACGATGTAAGAGAAAGGAACTCTGCCCCTACTCTTAATTCAGACCAATGGTCGGAAAAGGGCCAATTGAATTCAACTGGTCCCCCAAAGGGTTGCTCAGAAAGAACCGGTCCCCCGTCAGGAAACTCGGAAACAATGGGCTGTTGTGGTTCAGCAGAGGATTGGGAAACCTCTGATGAATCGTCCGTATAAGGACTACCAGTAGACGAAACCGAGGGTTCCGCCACTGTGGTAGTAACGACAAGAGAAAAAGATCAAACACACACACGGGCTGAAAAAGAGTCAAGACACACAATCAAACGGTCAACAAGCAGAATCTAACAAGGCGTGTGATCGTGGGTGATTAATTTTTACCACATTGAAAAATAAGAAACTTCACCGTTTCATGTTTTAAGAGTCGAGAAACGGTAAAAAAGGTGACTCTATCTCTTTCAAATTTGACACAAGCGTGAAAGGACAAGCGCTTGGTGATCCTTTCAAATTTAGGGAGTCAGAAAAGATCAAATGACTACTCAGGAATACTAGGCAAAAGGGTGTACCAAATAACCGTGAACTGCAATATACACCTTGGTTCCAATAATGAAAGAGAAATCAACCAAGGACTTTCCGTACGTGCAGGCAATCTCCCCGAATGTTGTGTCCGGTGTATCACGGGTATAGGGCGGCAGACTCGGCTTCCTATGGATAAAGGATTGAAACCTAGTGGGGTCTCCCTTTATATACGCGACGGTACGAGGAGCACAAGTCCGTACTAGCGCTGTCTAAAGCCAAGAGGCGAACGACAGCTACTAGGTTTAAAGACGCCGGAACACGTCTCTAGCCTAGACCTTTAAATGTGTTTCGTTAGATTTCAATGCTGCCTTAGTGTAAATTGAGTAAATTTTAAAGTTTATCTTCAATTACGTTTCAGTTTTCAGGCCCTAACGAATGTGATGTCTCAAAAATCTCCTAAATGCAAAACTACATGCCACAGTATATCATTTCGTTCGATGAAAGCTAGCTACAGAAGAGTTAAGAGCTTTTACACAAACAAAATGATCGGAAGACAATCAGTGATATCTCTAATGCAGCTAATGAAACTAAAAACTTTTCTTTCAAAGTCACTAATTACTAATAACACCGAAAAGATTTTAATTTGCACTAATCAATCAAAAGCAAAAGAGATTTTTTATTTTCAATGTTTGAGAGCTAGATGCACTAAACAAACCGAAAACAAATGAGAAGCAATTTGAGAAATGATAATAAGAGAGCAAAAACAAGAAGATTTCACTCAATGGCACAAACAATCAGATCTCAAATTGACCAAAAGTCTCTCAAAACCAAGAAAAGTCCCAAAGACACTAATGAGCCGTGTAATCTAGGCCCAAAATGAAGCAAAGCGAAATTCGAATGAAAACGAAATCAGTCACTCAAAAAGCGCAATAAAATGATAGACAACTGTCAAACGAATGCAAGGAAGCAATCCCAAAGTCGACTGAACGAACGAAAACCAAAAACTCCTAAGGGAGGCTCGACTCACAAAAGCACCTAGATGCCCTAGGGCTCAAATGCAAAATCGAAAGAAATAGGCAAACAACCAAAGGATGGAGGTTACAATCAATCAAACTAGGCTCCAGTGCACTCAAACAGCGGAAAAAACAAAATCAAAATCACAAGTCAGTCCCAGAAAGCATCAAACACAGCAAACTCTAATAGCTCACAGGATTGGCGTGACTGTGAGCTTGAAATTAACACCAGAAAGGCAATGGCGCGGGTGATACACAAGCAACCTGTGCCAATGGACGCGACTGTCACACTGAAAAGCGCGCCAGCCGAGTTTACTATGGGAAAAAGAAAAACAAGCAATCTCAGACACAGACAAGTGATGACAAGGCTAAAACAAAGCCAAACAAACAGAAAAACCAGTCCAAAGAGCTGACCAAGCAAGCAAGGCCAAGAAATTGACCGAAAAGAGAAGACAATACTCCGAGTTGTTCAGTCCTTGACTGAAGCAGCATTGATCTACTCCGCTAATGCAGAGCAAAAGCGTTTCGAAGGCTATCTGGCTGTACTTCAGGCTCCGTCTATAGCTTACAAATCAAACAACAAGCTGAGTCCCCAGCGGAGTCGCCAAATTGTTGAGGAGGTAAATCCCCTCTGCGGACAGAGGCGATCCCTACTAGCCCAGATCGGGTCTAGCAACAATCAAACACGCTACAGTGCAGGTTCCTAATCGTAAATAAACTGACTTGCGATGAAGGCTTACCTGGAATCCAACGCTGTCATTTGTAGAAGAGGTGGGGCTCCCTTTCCTTTGCCCTGGCAGATCAAAATCCTCACGATCTCGGTGGTCGGACACCTGCACATGCAAGAAACAAAACAAACGCAAGCATAAAATCCAGTATATACAACTATATGTCAGTCGAAGAGGACATAACTCATGAACATAATCAAGAACAAGAGTGGAACCATAACCAATAGTTTCTTATCATTAATGATTCAAAAAGAAGAATACAACCATAGCTTCGACGCCGAATTCTCCTTTGGCGGGTCGTCAGCAAAGCATGTCTCGATAAAGCCTGTCAAGGATGGGACAAGCCTCTCTCTCCGGATACTTGGCAATAGTCTCCTTGCTTGGATTTGGCCTTAAGGGAATCAAGAAGGCTCTTGCAACATAAGGATGTGAAAGCTCTTGGGAACTTGGAGATTAGCTTGCCATGGAGAAGAGCAAGCTTTTATAGAAGGTGGAAGGGAAGTTGGGATCCCTATAATTATGGGATTGGCCCTATCATCAAGGAAGCTTCCATGAGAGGTGGCAAACCACTTCCTCTCTATGGAAATCCGTAGCCAAACCTCCCAACTCAAGATAGATATCAGTCCAGGAATTTGTTAGGACGAAACTTCCGTCATTTATTTTTAAAAAACACCTCTTAATATGGTTGGCGCGGGTGTGGCTCTATGACAGAGCGCCAATTGGCGCGCCCTCTTTGGAGGATTTGCCCCCTTGGCGTGAGGGCTGAACTGTGGAACCACGCGAATGGAAAAGAGCTATTTTTAGGTTTTTGGCAGTGAGATGTCTTTTAGGGAAATGAAAGCTCATCTTCGTAGGGATGAAATGAAATTTCAAGTCTTGTCTCTACCACTGCCACACTAATGAGCCCTCCAATGTGTGGGATCTGTGGGAATGGTAGGACAAGTGAAAAAATTACCGTGTAACATTCCCTTTATGTCCCTCAATCTGTAGAAAGGTAAAATTCTTGTTATAAATATTTGATGACTGGCCATGCTCCTTCCTCATCATTAGCGACCTTGTGACTTGGTTTTCCTCAAACGTATCATAGGCCTTTCTCCATTTAATCTGATTGATGGTGTAGGAGGAAAAAGCTCTTAAATGAATATCCCCCATGAATGGAACGAGGTTAAAAGCCTGATCATGCCTCAAGAAGTAACCATGCATGTAGAGCTCACACATTAAGTGTTGTCCTATGATATCATGAATTTTCAAGGGAAACTGGATGGGATCCTCAATCTCGTGCCAAATTTCTTTATATATACTCTCAAGACAAAAGAAAAGAAATTGTTCATGAAGGAATAAGGCATAGCTATGTGCAAGAGGTCTACAGGCCATTACCTACTGCACTAGGGACAGGAAAAAATTTAAGGATGGAAAATTATCTTGAAGTTTAAAACATTGGCGAATCTCACTAGTCCCTAATATGCAAACTATAAAATGTTTATTGATGTATTTGTAAAATAGTTCAAATATATAATGATTTTATATATAATATCTATATAAGATTGACAATTTTTAGGATAAAATAATTTTATATTGTAAAATTTGGGCAAACCATTTTTATAAAAAATGGAAATTGGCGAATCTATTTTTTGGAAAAAACATGGAAAATTAGCCCACCTGCGAATATTAGCCCCTAAAATTTTCCATGACCAGGGAAAACATCTTCTCCTTATTGGATTGCAATAGCTGCACTTGTTCTTCCAACTATTATATCTTGGACTTTTTTTTTTGCTTGCTTCTGCCGCGCCTTATCCAACTGGTCTATGTATCCTGTAACGATCCCGACAGCCTGTTCTTGGACCCGCATTGTCTCCTTCTTATGTCCATTCGCAGCAGACTGCCATCTCTGGATTTTAGCAGCTAAGAATAATTCTCAGCCTTCGAACAAATTTTCAATCGGACCAGTCTGTGTAGCTGCGGAGGAGACCTAAATTTTTGGCTTTACTGCCTTCCATTTGTAGACCTCTACCTTCTTCTTCAATCGGGAAACTTGCCTCTTCAACTCCCGAAATTCCTTCTTCAATCTCATGGTTTCATTGAACTGCAGTTGATACCTTTTCTTGAGAGGTAATCTTCTTTTCTCACACTATTCAATCCATTCCTATTTGACAATGAATTCATTTTCCGGGTCTATAAGAGGCTCAGGAGGCGGTGGAATGCTGTCGGTATTATCAACTAGTTCTTCTGTTAGGTCTTTCTGGCTGGGCTCCCTATCTTCAAGGGAATCCTCCTCTATATTTACCTAGGGAATCTTGCTATTTGGTCAGCATTTCCGGTGTTTCCATAGGAATTATGTCTCCCTTTCGAGCCTCTAGGTGCTCCAGCTGAGATTCATCAATTACTGGGCCGATATTGGACCATGTTCTTTCCTGGGTTGACGAAATTAAGCACTGGTGGGATAGATATTTCTTTCATTAATCGTTGGGACGAGTGGAATCCCCTCACCCCTCTAGGAATCATACACTGGAACGGAGAATGGGTAATAGCTTCATCATCCTCATTTCCAGCTTGGGCCGAACTTTCATGCATTACTACTTCAGTCGGGGTCGACGCTAGTTCTTGTTGAATAGCGTCAATTCTGAGGATTGTTTCCCTTCTGTCCTCATGCCCTTTGGCAATTATTTCCTCCTCTGCGGTCGATACTGGTTCTCGTGGGAAAGTATTGAACTTGCAGGATATTTCTCCTCTATCTTTCCGTTCTTCATGGATTGCTTCCTCTTCTGCGGTCGACACTGGTTCTAGTGGAGCAGTGCTAACTTCGCAGGTTGACTCTTCCCTGTTTCCCTATTCTAGCTGAATCGGGGGTGGTTTTTGTGTAGCACCCCAACTTTTTTCAATATTCATATCTTCTTGGGCAGGTGATGCTATTTCTTGCAAAAAAACATCTCTTTCCATCCCTCTGTCTGATGTTCCACTTTCCTGTTCTTCATTAACAAAAGTTGACGACTGTATGATAGTCTCAAATTCATGCACTATATCCATAATTCCTTCATCTATGGGTTCTTCAGGCGAGTTTGGTTCTTGTGTGACAACCTCTACCATGTCACCAATTGTCTCCTCCATTCCCATTTATTCAGGTTCTTCCTGCTCAATCTCCATCTCCATCTCTTCAGGTTCTTCCTAGTCTAATTCCATGTCCTCTGAATGTTCTTCCTCTACTAAACTAGCCAGATACACTAGTTCTTCCTCTCTAGCAGTAATGACAACTACTCTCTCTTCTTTCGATGATTCACAGAGTTCTTCCCAAGAGACTCGAAATCTAACTATTGCATGTGTTGTTTAATCTTTAACATTAGTCATTGGTTTATTAAAATGTTGACAAGTCATGCATTAAGCTTTGTATCAAAGGACGAAATACTTCAAAAGTGGGTCGAAAGGAGACAAAGCAACGAAAGCCACGTGCGTTAAAGCCAAAGGCGGAATTAACGTGAAAAGAATGGAATATAAAGCCAAAAAGCTAACAGAAATACAAAAGACAATGGAACGTTACACAGAGCGCAAAACCTATGTATTAAAAGAAATTTCCGCCGCGTGAAGACGCACATGAGGGAAATTCCGAGGGGGTCGAGCAGCGAGGAAGGGAAGAGACCCATACCCTCGCGGAATTGTGAAAGCGTGGCGTGGTGGGGACCCAAGGCCAGAGTGAAGTGGCAAGAGCGGGACCCGAAGAAAAGGGGATGACGTAGCAGAGCTAACGTGCGGGACCCGAGGATCGATATGCTATGCTTAGAATCTGCCTTATGGGAAATATATTCAAGAATCATCGGTTTTATATGGTAAAAAGGTAAGGTAAAGTCCTTTAGGTTAACTGGTACTGAGGCCCGTACTAGTATTAAACCCGGCACGAGGCGCCCACCTGCACTCTGACACACCCAATCCTTACGCGCCGCGTGCCCCACTGTCAGTGTCCTTAGGACACTTGCCTTCTTTCGTTTTACCCATCCATCTTTTTACCTCAAAATACCCAGTCCAGAGATAACAATTCCCCCGTATTTCACTCCAGTAAAAAGTCGCAGGTTTCCGGCTACGGCATATAACAAGTAGGAAAGAGCGCCTGGTCTACCCAATCATTGTCAGAGTTCCCTGCGTCGCTTTCCCGAGCAGATTTACCTTCCGTTCAGGTACTCCATCATTCATACTCCCTCTATTTTCCTTTCGCTTTTTCAAATTCTTGAATGTCGGCCATGGGAAGGGGAACGCCCAAGAAAAATGAACTAGAGACCCCTCAGGTCCGTGAATCCAGGAACCCACCCGGGTTCGACCCTCTCATAGACCTGCAAGCTGGTATCTGTGACCCTAAATACCCATTTGACATCCGCAGCATTAAGCCCGAGCTTTTCAGACGTCATGTTATGAACAAAGACCGTTACCGGGTAGTCGTGTCTGGCCTGTACCACCAAATTGCCCCTCAAGTTCACTCTGTGGTTGATTTTATCTCCTGGCTCAGAGATGTTTTCGACGAGCATCGAGGCACCTTCACCTCTCCTCAGGGGAACAAAGTTTTTTCCCTTTCCCCCGATACTATCAAGCAAGCCCTCCGCTTTCCTACCAGCGCCACATATATCAGTTTCAGAGAAGAAGCTTTAGCCGCCCAGTTCACCAAACAGCCACGGAAGACCCGGCAAGCCTTCATCTCCTCTATAACCGACAACCAGGTTACTTCTCTTCCTGCCATAGAGCCTTTTCCATTAAATTTGTTCGAAGAGGAAGTTCGGCCCATTCTCTCTCTCATTGCTGGCCTTTTAGGGGTAGGAAGTCCGGAAGAGATTTCCACGGTGTGCGTCCATCTCTTATGGCTCATGTCTCAAAAGGGGGTAGTATTAGATATTCCTGGTTTCCTCGCCACTGCCATTCGAACCCAGTTCCAGGAGCTTCCAGAAACCCGTCAGTTCTGTTTTTGTTCAATGGTTTTCTATCTCTTCTTGTACCAGCATGCCGATAAATTTGAGTGTTTGGGGTTAGACAAAGTATATCGTGAGAATTCCCAACCCCGACCAGTTTTCGACTGGAATTGCTCTGTACGTCAATTACCTAAGGGAGAGGGTTATTCCAGTTTTGTGAATAGTTTCATGTCTATTGCCTATACCATTATTCATGACTCGCCTTCACCTAGGGTCTTTCCAGAAATTAAAAGCTTACTGCAAGCCAGAAAATCCCAGAGCACTGGGGATTGGTTTCTATTCGATGACTACACTGAAATTCGGGTCTATGGAGCCGAAGTTTCCCCTTACCAGCTGCCAATGTTTCCTGTTCGTCGAGTTTATGCGCTCGAATACATCCGGCAGGCCCTCAAGGCCGATCAACTCCATTTCGTTCCTACCAAGAAGGGTTACATCCTAAGGCTCCCCATTGAAATCGGCCCCTTCGTGGTGAACTCGAGACATGCCTTCCCAATCGTTGAGAAAATGCTGCAAGGTCTGGACCTAAGGCTGGGAAAAAGTTGGGCTTATGACCCTCGAGAAATTATCTCGAACAAAAGAAAAAGGAACAAGTCCGCGCCTTATATGCATGAGCCGAGGCCATTCATGGAATGGAGGGCTAATCTCGAAATTTGGCCTTTGGTTTCGCAGATGGAAACAGATTCATCTGCTACAAGGGAGGAAGAGGACGTCAATAAAGACACATGCGGAGAAGAAGCAGGTACCTCAGGAGCAGTTCCCCCTCACAAAAAGCAAAAAACAGCCTCCAGTGAGGCAGAAGTCATAGGAGAGGAACAACTGCTTGAACCCTTCACAGTGTATGGTCAATTGGATAAAGGCGAGGCCAGGATAAAGGTGCTAAGGGACAGTACCACTTCTTCCGACTTCACAGAGGTCACACAGGCCATCATAGAGCATACCTCACCAAGGGCAATTGAAAGGGATCAGGAAAATAGAGCAATCCGAGACAAATATAAAGCTGAGCTGGGAGGGTACGTTGAGAAATATCACACCAGGCTCTCTGCCTCCATGAACGCGGACACCGAAAACCTGGTATTATCTATGGCAGAAGCTATCTTGGACCCTAATTCAGGTGTCACTAGCTATCGGGTGCTCGAGTATGCGATCGACATGAAGAAAGTGCCAGCCAACGACATGTGCGACCTATTCCAGACCGTATGTGATATGATGAAAGATGAACTGGTGCGGGTCACCATCGCGCTGAGGAAGTTGGAGCAGAAACATGAACAGTTGAGGGCTACCCTGAAAAGTGAACAGATTAGCTGCCGTGCCCGAGAAAATCAGGTACGTTTCCTCCAAGACCAAATCAAGGGAAAGGATACGGGGGAAACAAACCCATAGGCGGCTTTGATTGAACAGCTGCAGAAGGAAGTCGCGTCAGCAAAGGGTCAGGCCCGCATACCGGCCTCCCACCATGTCCAGACAGCTGAAATGGTGCAAGTAGAGCAAGAGAAAGCACAATTGTCCAGTAAGCTATCAAAGGAAAGAGAGGAGAAAGAAAAAATGGCTGAGACAATCACCATACTACAGACTAAGGCGACAGAGCTGCAAGCTAGATGGGACTCACACAGCTGCCAGCCAACCGTGACTTCAAGTGGGACCAGCTCGCTGTCTAAGCAATTGGCCGTAGCAAGAGCTGAAAATGAGGTATTGGAAAAGCAGGTGTCCACAGCAAGGCAAAAGATCACAAATTTAGAAAACTCTCTGGCTGAGAACACCAGAATAAGAGAAGAGTTGCAGAGAGAAATAGAGTAGGAAAAGAAGACGACGGCCGATCAGCAAAAAACTATCGCCGACATGAAAAGCCATGCAAAGGGAAATCTCACCCTCCTTGAAGCTAGGAGTATAATTTGGTCTGACATAATCTCAGCTGTGACCGAACAATGGGGCTTCTTAAAAGCGATGGGAGAGAATAAGTCTGCTATACCCTATCTCAGTAGGAAACTACAGGAAGCAGACCTCGATTTGTCCAACAAGGCCCAACATGCCAAAGAGTATATTTCATTCCTGAATGAGCTGGGATCAGATGACATGGAGAAGCACGGTATTCCAAGCCGATTCACGGAGGCTATTGAATGTCGCAAAATCATCAACAAAGAGATGGCCCGAGTCACAGCTTCGAGAGCTCTCCAACAGGTGGTCGCCAACGTGGAACGATTCGATGCAGTATGGGGTGAGATCATGACAGCTGGACTTCCTTCCTATTGGGACCTGACCACTCCTTCTGTGCTCTTGCCTTTGACACAATATACAGTGCGCTTGCAAGAAGAAAGAGATCGAACCGACCTCCAGACGGGTAAAGCTGCTCAACTCAAGGCCGACATGATTGTTTCATTCCTTCAAAAAGAGTTCACCCTCCTCCATTTGATAAAACACAAGCTTCCTACTGGGGCGGGTTTCCACGCCCTCACAGAGGCCTTTATCGAGGTGGAGGGGTTCTCAGCAATGCCCCAACCAGCTGCAGACAGTCAGCAGAGGTGCACTCAGTTTACGACCCAGTATGCCAGTTCATCTGCGAACGTGTCGCCACCAGAATCAACAACTGCCTCAACTCTTCCGCACCTATGATACTTTGTCAACTCATGATTTGGCCTCAACGGCCTATTTACTTTTTACTGAATTAGTTTCTTTTAAGTTTTGAGTGGGTTGTTTGCCCCACTCCAGCATTTTACTTTTCATCGAACTGATGTTTAATTTTCTGTTTTTGAAGACGGCCAAGAGCCTGACTGTCCATGATGGGAGGCCTGATTCCTCATCATGAATTTTGCTGTCTTGAGAATGACATTTAACAAATTTTGGTTATGCGAAGAAGATATTTTTCCCAAAAATATCTTCTCGCTGAGATAGGAAGAAGCCTATATAAGTAAGATCCAATGAGAAAAAAGGGTTCCAGATTCCCTGAAGAAACTCGCATTGTAAAAGTTTTTGTATGCTTGTCGTGGAATTATCAATGCAAATACACAGAGCCCGTGGGGTTTCAGCGAAGAGAATTTCTAGTTATATATGAGGATTCCAGTCTTGATGCTGTATATTTCGTGACTCTTTCTTTGTGATATTGTATCATTGTTCTCTCCACTGTTTTCAATTTCCTTTTATCGTGTCTTGGAATGCGAGTAACTTGCCAGCTCGGGTATGAATTTCTCACTGTTTGATACTCATGCTTTACTGGTACATGTTGCTTTAAATATGGCTCATACACGATATGTCGTTCCGCTTAACACATCATTCATATTTCCTCTGTATTAAACATCGTGAAATGTTACTCTTACTGAACTGATTGATATGTATGGATTCTTAGTTCCTAAGCCCATATTATGTTGAAATATGTTTTCCGAGCACCATTTCATTGGTAGTTAGTACTCCCCTTTCACTTTCTGCGCATCAAATATTTTTCTGTTTAAAATACCTATATGTCTTTGAGAAACTGGCCCTCTCTGATGAAAGTTGTCTCTAAGTTGTCTGAAGTATATATGTATTGAAGATTCCCTTCTTGTCTTTACAGTGTCTTTATAACTTGCTAAATCCGAAGGTAGTTTGGTCCCATCCATATGATGATTCTTTGCACAAGTTGAAAAGGTAGAGAGTCCTAAGCTGATAATAAGCCTGAAATATACTTTATACTCCCTACTGTTTAAGATGTCCTAGGCACTGGTCTTTGGAAACTCAAGGCTGTCTCTAGGAGCTACAACATCTTTCTGGCGCCGTTGCCGGGGAACAAAGTTGAAGAAATTTAAATCCCTGGGCCTCGACAAAATCCATTCACTCTTTAGTTAGGTGAGCACGAAGAGTTGAGAGTTGTGCACCTCTCACCTTGGCGACTCCACAATCATCTTACAATTAAACCTGTTTGCAGTCCTGGCTCCCCGTAAGCCACACCTAAGGTCAGATACATCTCAGCCAACGACACCTTCTGTGTCTGACCCAGAAAGAATCCTCCATAGAAGAAACTGGAGGGGAAGACCATTTGTTCATACTAAAATTCCATCGCTCTCTCTAGAAGACCTCCCTTCTTCCTCTTCTCAGGTTGCCCAGTGGCAAGATTCTAACTCCACTCTGGGTGAAGCCGGCTATTATTCTGACTATCTACCCGCGGGAAATATCCGAGTCAAAGACGAGGCTGAGTCAGTAGATACCACCCGTTACATATTCCATCCTACTCCAGAAACAAAAGAAGTTAAAGAGGTCACGGAAGTATCTGCTGTTATCACTCCACCCTTGTCTCCCTCATCCCAAAATGCTGTCCATTATATCCCTATCATCATTCACACTGCGCTTCCACCTAGTCCTCCACTTACTCATCAAGCCCTCTTATTACCTCCACCTCCTCCTCCAATGGCTAACGTCCCTGGTTTCCTGCAAAACAGATACGCCCCTCTGGAGCTCCCTGTGGTATTAAATGACATGCCACAAGATTATTTAAAGATTCTGCCCAGGTTCAGTGGTGAGAATGAGATTGAAGCCCAGAAACATGTCGAAGTTTTCTGCTCTTTCACAGAGAATTTTAATGTGGAACATCTGGACATAGTCCTAAGGCTGTTCATGCAATCCTTAGATGGGGAAGCTAGAAAATGGTTCAAGACACTTGGAGCTCGTTCTATCAACACATGGGAGGGAATGGAGGATGCTTTCATCAAAAAATTGGGAGAAAAGAAAGATCATGGTAATGTTCTTACCGAATTCAACACTCTGAAAAAGAAACATAATGAAGGGGTGTCAGAGTTTATCAGAAGATTTAACAAATTGTACCTGAGTCTCCCCGCCGATATGAAGCCTCACCAGACTGCTGCCAAGGTCGTTTTTGTGGTAGCATTTGATTCTGAATTTGGTTTCTCATTGAGAGAGAGAAAGCCAGCCACTCTGGACGATGCACAGACGGACGCACTGGAGATAGAAGCAAATTTTGTCTCTACTGGCAAATCCAAAGGGAAACAAGAACAGGATGTTAGAAGGAGGGGAAAAGAGGAAGTATCCACCTCAAGCCAAGACAGAGATTTAGCTAATGACAAGATTGAAGAAATGAACAAGATGATCAAGAATCTCTCAAGTAAGATGATCAAGCTTGAGATGGAGGCCAAGAATTCACCCTCAAAGAATTTCCAGAATTCTCCAAACAGAGGTTTTAACCCTCAATACAGAAAGCTGCCTTTGCAGATACTGCAAAGGGGGCAGAAGGAGCAGCAAGATCAGGTACCACATCCTTTATACTTGGAAGGGCAAGTAGAAGGTTCTATCGAAGACATTGCTTGTGAGCAAGAAGAGACCTGTCTTGTTTTCTCAGACCATGATGACATTGAATGTCCTGTTCATGAAAGTGGCGAGGAGGAAGTACAAACTCACTCAGAAGTCAAAACTGACGAAAGCACTGAGGATCCGGAGATTGACAACTACTGCAAGTAGTTTTTTGACTTCATGCAGTTTCAGTTTAACAGGAAATATGAGCTCAGGTCCTCCAGAAAGAGAACCCGCACTCAAGATGAAGAGGAGGACACACCCCAAAATTTAGCACCTGTACAGAAGGAGGTCAACACTCAAAAACCCCCAGAAAAAGGTAAGAGGCCCCTCAACCAAACCAAGCAATCTGATGCTCTAATGCCTTCATCCTCACAAGTAACTGCAACCCCTAAGGTCGAGCCCATCGTAAAAGAATTTAAGCCTCCCCTCCAGAGCAAAGATTCAAAAGAAAAAGAGGTGTCAATAGATAAGCCGTCATCTGTCTTTAATTTACAAAAAGAACTTGAAAAAGTGAAAATCCCAGTTCCTTTGACTGAGTTGTTAAAACAGCCAGCATATCAGTCCCAAGTCACATCCTTCATGCTTCCCCCAGAAGTAATACACATCCCTGATAGTCTCAACTTACAAGAAGAAATACCTATGGTAGTGTTTGGTCCACATGTCGAAGAATTAGACCCCTCTACACCTCCCTTTTACGTGTCTTTGGTGATCCATGACCTATTACTCCACAATTGTATGTTAGACTCTGGAGCCTCCCACAATCTAATGCCTCTGTCTGTCATGGAACAATTAGGACTCCAAATCACTCATCCATATCAGGACCTGTACTCATTTGACTCCAAAAGAGTTAAGTGCTTGGGCATGATTAAGGACCTAGTGGTCAACCTGGCCCAAATCCCAGCTAAAAGTGTAGTAATGGACATCGTGGTGGCCGACATTCCAGCCCGTTTTGGTATGCTACTATCAAGGTCTTGGGGAACAAAAATTGGCGGGTCAATTAAACTAGATCTAACATATGCCACCATCCCAATTTTTGGCGGGCAGGAGAGGAGATTATACAGGGAGACCAGATTTGTAAAAACAGTTACCAAAGCTGACTGTTCAGAAAATTCACCGGTCTACAGTAAGGATAGAGATTTTTCGTGCTTGATGTTAGAAGAAGATTACAGTTATGCCCAGGAACCTTCCTTATGTCAAATAAGGACTCAACAATCCCCAGAAGGTCTTGAAACAGGGGTATGGACTCTACATTTCGATGGGGAAAATTCGAAAGAAGGTAATGGCGCTGGAGTTTTATTGATTTCCCCTACAGGCAAATGGGTCCCACTGTCCTTCAAATTAGAGTATGAAGCCACCAATAACGTGGCTGAGTATGAAGCACTTTTGCTGGGGCTACAGGTAGCTAGGAATATGAATATACAAACCCTGAAGGTCTTGGGTGATTCAGAATTAGTGGTCCGACAGATCAGAAATCAATGTCAAGCTAAACATCCTCGTTTAAGAGCTTACAGGAATGAAGTATGGGACATGGTGGAGAAATTTTTCTCAGCTTTTAATATTCAGTTCATGCCCTGAGAGCAGAACAGGATGGCAGATTCACTTGCAGTAGCTGCTAGCACCTTCCAGCCACCCCAAAATCCCCTCCTGAGGTATGAGATAGAAGTAAGGTACCGACCTTCGATTCCAGACAATGTCAAACACTGGCAAGTGTTTGAGGATGATGAACAAGTGAAAAGGTTTCTAGAGACAACTGGGGAGTTATCTAATATGGAAATCGACTGTTGTGAGGGGGATGATGTTGAGAACCAATCAGAAAACAAGTGGGAAGAAAAAATGGCCGGGAGCAAAGTGTTACAGATGAAGGGAAATGTCATCCCTAGAGGCCTGGTGCCCCTAGAAAGGCTGTTTGACAAAAATTATGTCCCCAGGCAGACCAGCAAAACGACAGACGAAAACCAGGTAGAAGACCTAAATCTGGGTACTGAGGCTGAACCCAAAATTGTGAAATTATCCAGAAAGGTCCCGGACGACTATAAGGAGAAGTACCTACAATTATTTTAGTCTTATAGGGATGTATTTGCATGGTCCTATCAAGACCTGAAGACGTTTGATATCAGCATTTTGCAGCATGAAATTCCCCCCCGAAGGCGTTGTTGAGTCCCAAATTTGCATCTTTTCCATACATTTTTCCATACCTTTTTCACTCACCTAAACCTCCCAAATTGTCAATATCATGTGTAAAAGAGCATCTAACATGGTTTTTAATTATATTTTTGTGTTTGCTATTTGATCTAGATTTTGTTCATTCAGCTGTGGAATCTTGCCACTTTCCGCAGCTGCTGCAACTTTCCGCAGCTATTTTGTGAAACTCTATGCTACAGGTGTCTACAAGGGAAACGAGCCACATGGGCAGGTCAAGAATGACGTGGACATGGTTCGTGTCCTATTGGTTCAAGCAAAATCATCCAAAGAAGCCGCGGTCAAAGGCGTCCACATGGAAGTCAACCATGGAGTTTCATGTCGGCCGGACTCTGTTTCTTTCGTGTCACATGAAGACCCATATGGCCGTTTCTAAGCTTGCGGAGGTTAAATCGACATCTGTACAGGGTTCTGGAGTCGAATTCAAGCATCCACCTTTCGTAGATTTACTTTCCAACACGGCCATGCTCCTATATCCGTGGACGTAGTGGTCTACGTGCTCTCCACTAGCATGAACTTTAGGAAACAATTATAGTTTGTTGTTATATATATTGCGTTTGCATACGCATATGAAGTTAGTCGATATTAGTGAATGTAGTCTCTGTTATCTTTTGATTAGTCTGCTCTGTAGTGATTACGCTGCACTTGTGCCGTAACATTACCATTCTGTAATGACTGCTTTTTAATATGAGAAGACTTTGTTTTTCAACTTAATTCGTATTTGAGGACCGTTGCCAAGGCTGTGTAGAGGGCCCCTGCTCAGCTAAGGTTTTTTGTATTATTGTATATTTCTCATTTCGTTTCTTTAGAAATCATTGTATCATAATCCATTCATATGTTCATACTTTGCAGTTGTTTCATTTCTGTTTATACACTTCCATAATTTCCATTTCATTTCTGTCTTTCATGTTTTATGATTGTTAACCACTGATCAGTGTTTATGTTTTTCAGGTTTTAGATAGGCAGCCCGGGCATTTTCATAGCTTTTTGACTAATGACATGGAACTAACATTGTTCTGCTGCTAATTTTCTTTTCATAGCTTTTGTTTAATTTCAGTATTGCTTTGTTCATTTCAGTTTTGTTTACTTGCTTCAGTAGTTAAAATTTAGATATACTAATCTGCTCATAGCATCTTCAGTTGCCTCCGAAAGCCACAGCTGGACTGATGGTGAGGGATTGCATTATGAAATGTGTAGTTTAGTATTAGTTTCTTTTCTGCAAATTTAGATATATTAAATCATGCATGAAATCTTCAGTTGCCTCCGAAAGCCACAGCTGGACTGATGGTGAGGGATTGAATCATGAGTGTATGGTTTAGTATTAGTTTACTTTCTGCAAATTAAATATGAGTTACTCAAGTTGTTTATGATTACTTCCGAAAATCATAGCTGGACTAATGATGAAGGGTCAGAAGATAAATTGATGTAATCTGATTTAGATTTATTTTGTTGCAATTTTTGAATTTCCTTAAGCATAGTTTCTTTTATGTTTAGTTGGCAGCAAGAATAGTTTGGTTTTCATGCTCACTAGTTTACTATTTTGATTTATTAGATTAGCAGCACCTTTTCATTTCAGCAGTACATTTTCATTTTCTTTCAAGTCTTGTCATTGTAAATTTCAATTTGCTTTTTAAAGTTTCAAGTTGGTAAATCATTATAGGGGATATCACTTTCTTGAACAAACATAACCAAACTTGTTTTCATCTTAGAATTTCCATTTCACCTTAGAAAAACCAAAAACGACAAAAAGTTAAGAAATAGGTTATCTTGCACATATAGTGCGCCGCACTTCATCGGCTTACGATTCCCGGATTGACAAATTAAATGCAGCAATTTAGGACACACTAAATTGACCAAACATTTTGGCGCCGTTGCCGGGGAAGTGTAACTAGGTAGCCAATTTCTTAAAAAAAAAAACATAAAATCATAAAAGAAGGAAAACTTGATAACTTCTTGAAGTATGCTCTCCTCTTGCACCTAGTGTGATCTGGAGGATCAGAAAAGAGAGTTATTGGTTTAGTAATTTCTTAAGTATGCTCTCTTCTTGCACCTAGTGTGATCTGGAAGATCAGAAAGAGAATTATTAGCCCAACTTTTTAAAAAATAAAAAAAATGACATGCATAGAGCAAGAGATTCTGGGGAAGGTTTATAGCTAAAGCCAAGAGTTCGATTTTCATAACTCCATCTTCTTCAAGGCATAGACCAGATTCACCACCATCTACCCCTAGCCTTAAAATTTTTGGAAGTCAAGGAACAGCTGAATTAGAGGATTCTCCTATACCACCTACTAAAACCCACTTAGAAAACAAAGAGACTTTCTCTCATCCTTCCTTGGTAGAAGAACTAGAGGACTATAAGGACTCTAAATAAACTATCATGGCAGAGGAATTAATAAATAGAGGTGGAGGTAGAAGAGGAGGAAACAATGGAGATAACAATGGTGAAGGAAATAATGATAGAAATAGGGATTTGTTGGGATTCCCTATAGTTGATGAGGAAACTCATGCAACAATGAAAAATATCTCACCATCTGTTCTCCCTAACTTTTATGGATTGCGAAGTGAGGATCCTGAAACATTTTTGTTTGAGTTTGAAGTTGTGTGCCGAACCTATGACTATATGGAAGACTCTCAAAAACTCAAACTGTTTCCTTCAACTTTGAAGGGATCTGCTTTGAAATGGTTCATGGGATTAGCCACTCAATCTATTAGGACTTGGAATGATATGAAACAAACATTTTTGGATAGATACTTGGACTATTGTATGTCCACCAATCACAAGGATGAGGTATTCAAAATGATGCAAAAAGAAGATGAAAATTTGGAAGACTTAATTGAAAGATTTCAATACAACTTGAAAAGAGCAAAGATGAGCAACTTAGATAACGAAACCTTGAAAGCCCTCCTATTAAAAGCCATTAGAGATGAATGGATATACATTTTAAACATGATGGGAAAAGGAGACATCTCTCAACTTCCATTTCATGATATAACAGAACTATGTATCCATCTCTCAAGGGGAAAATCTAAAACTGGGAAAGGGCCTAGGGATTCTTCTCTTATTAGGGCTAACAAATCTGCAACTGGATCAGTAAGTAGGGCAGAGATTGGTAATATGCTTGATGAGTTCAAAACTGATATCTTAGGGAACCTTAGTGAACAACTAGACACCCTTAAAATCCAAAACAAGCAGAAAGCAGAAACAGATGCTTTAGCCATCTTTTGTGCGAAATGTAGGAAGAAACATGCTTTAAGGGAATGTCCCTTGGATGCAAAAGTTGTAGAAACATGTATGATTTTCTCAGAGAATCATGAGATCAAGGATTGTCCTTCAATTCTTGGACTCAAAGCTGTTTTTCAAGAAGACCCAAATTCAGTAGAATCTCTCTGTTTTGTCGCAAGGAGACCTTGGCAGGGACAACAAACTCAAGGGTTTAACAACCCTATGAATCTTCAAACCCAACCAAATTGGAATCCTTGGCAACAACCTTAGCCCCAACATCAAAATTCATATCAGCCATGGGTACAAGGGATGCAAAATCCTTATGGGAGATTTGCTCAATTTTATCAATATCCTCCATCTTTTCAAAATCAACAAATTCCACAACTTCCAAACCCAAATCCACAACTTTCATTGCCATTTACACAACAACAACCTTCTCAACAAAATACAAATCCTCAACTCATGCTCCCATACCAACAGAAGACAAATCAACTTCCAGCTCAGCCATTGCCAAATCCTAACAATAAGAATCCTCAAACTACTTATATGGTAGAAGGACAACAATTTCCTACCTATGTGATTGTTCCTCTCAACGATGTACAACTCAGATCTGGTAGAGTTTTAGAAAAACCTTCTATAGACATTCAAGAGCAAGATACCTCTGAGGAGGACTCTCTTCAAGTCAATAAGAGTTCTGAGGAAGAATCTCTTCAAAATTCAAAAATTCAAAAAGAAAAAGAAAAGCTAACATCCACAACTCCTATAGTTGAGCAACCTGTATCTTCATCTACACCTCCTTTTCCGGAAAGACTACAAATTGATAAGGGGGTGGAAAAACAAATCTTGTTGCCTAACTATGACTTTCTAGATGAATTGAAGAATGCTTGTATCAAGATTCCATTGCTACAAGCCATTCGAGAAATTCCTATTCTAGCAAAAACCATAAAGGAGTTGAGTTTCAAAAGACCAGGAAGGAAACTAAAAGACACAAGAAGAATCCACCTGGTAGGAAAGATTGCAGATATTATGATGGGAAAAATTACCATGCAGAAGTATGTAGATCCAGGAAGTCCAATTGTCCAGACACATATAAATGGGATAGAAATTCCAAACACACTGATTGACTTAGGGGCTGCTATCAACATTATGAGTAGACAGACTATGGACCAGCTAAAACTTCCTAACCTTCTTTTTACACCTACTTTACTGCAACTTGCGGATCGATCAATTATTAAACCAGATGGTGTATTAGAAGATATTTCAGTCTCCTTAGATTCTTGGGAATATCCAGTAGATTTTATGATTTTGACTCCCAAGAATAATCTAGGAGGACATCCAATTATCTTAGGAAGACCTTGGCTAGCCACAGCTGATGCTTTTATTAGTTGTAGATCTGGAGACATGTACATTTCTAATGGTAATTCGACAAAGAAATTCAATTTGTATCCTCCAGCAAGAGCAATCACAGAAATAGGAGACAATGAATGGGTTGATGATGAGAACACTATACAACCTGTCTTTACCATTTCTGAAATCAGTGAGGATAGTCAAATTCTGAATACATTAGAAAATTTTGAGATATCTTCAGAATATGACCCCACACAATTTCAGTTGGAATCTGACATAGAATATTTATCATCTAGACAAATGTCTCTTTACTCTATGGAAGAGTTTGGTAATTCTGCTATTGAGATTTTTCCAGAAAATACATTGAATATCAACAAACATTTGGAGAAGTCACAACAAGAAGAACTAACCAGAATCTTGCAAAAACATTCTATTGCATTTGCATGGGAGTATACTGACATGAAGGGTATTGATCCTAAGACTTGCATCCATCATATCTATATTGAGGAAAACAGTAGACCAATCAGACAACCTAAAAGAAGGATGAATCCAAATCTTAGGGAGATAGTGAAAGAAGAGCTCCAAAAACTTCTCAATGTAAACTTCATTTATCCAATCTCAGATAGCCGATGGGTTTCTCCTTTGGTTATAGTGCCTAAAAAGAATGGTAAATGGAGGGTATGCATTGATTACAGGGAATTGAACAAAGCAACTTTGAAGGATCACTTTCCTTTGCCTTTTATTGATCGGGTATTAGATACATTAGCAGGTAAAAAGTACTTTTCATTTTTGGATGGTTTTAGTGGCTATAATCAAATTCAGGTAGCACCTGAAGATCAAGATAAGACCACATTTACTTGTCCATGGGGAACTTTTGCCTACCGAGTGCTTCCTTTTGGGTTATGTAATGCAACTGCAACATTCCAAAGAGCAGTACTAGGAATTTTTTCTGATCTAATCCATGATTGTGTAGAGGTTTATATGGATGATTTTACAGTTTATGGTAATTCATTTGAAGAAGAATTAGAAAATTTGGAAAAAGTTCTTATAAGATGTAAAGAAACAAACCTTTCATTAAGCCATGAAAAATGCTTTATGATGTTTACTGAAGGGATTGTTTTAGGACATCATATTTCGGGAGATGGGATTAAGGTTGATAGATCAAAAGTTGAAGTCATCTCCAAGTTGCCTATTCCAAATTTTCAAAGAGATGTTAGAAGTTTTCTAGGATTTACTGGTTACTATAGAATATTTATAGAAAACTTCACTAAAATAGCATCTCCACTCTTAAAATTGCTTACAAAAGACTGTGAATTTAAATGGGATCCTGATTGTCAATCAGCTTTTGAAACTTTGAAAACAAGAATATCTGAAGCACCTATTTTGAGAGGACCAAATTGGAAACTTCCTTTCCATATTTCTACGGATGCTTCAGATATAGCTCTTGGAGCTGTGTTGGGTCAAAAATATTTAATTCCTTATGCCATTTATTACACCAGTAAAAATTTGACTCCCACAGAGTTGAACTATACTGTGACTGAAAAAGAGTTTTTAGCTGTTGTTCATGCAATTAATAAGTTCAGACATTACATAACAGGCTATGAAACTTTTATTCATACTGACCATTCTGCAATTAGATATTTAATGAACAAACCTGTTACTAATGGCAGAGTGACAAGATGGCTTTTACTTTTGCAAGAATTCAATATTACTGTGTTGGATAGACCAGGAAAACAGAATACAGTAGCTGATTTCTTGTCTAGGATTAAGAATACTAAAGAAGATTCTCCTGTAGAAGATAAGTTTCCTGATGAAACTTGTTTGCAGTAACTATTAAGACCCCTTGGTATGCAAATATTGCTAACTATTTGGTTACAGGGAAACTACCTTCACATTTATTTCCAAGAGAAAAACGAAAAATTATTCAGGAGAGTTCAAAATATTCATGGATTTCTAACGAATTGTTTAAAACAGGGCCAGATCTTGTGATCAGAAGATGTGTCGGGGAAGATGAAATGCCTGATATTCTTAAGGCATGTCATGATGAACCATGCGGCGGACACTTTGCAGACAAAAGGACGGCCTATAAAATCCTCTCTTTAGGATATTATTGGCCTTCCCTCTTCAAAGATGCAAAACAATATGTCAAAAGGTGTGACAGCTGCCAAAGAGTAGAGAAACCTACCCTTTCAAATGAAATGCCATTGCAACCACAGGTACTCATTGAACCCTTTGAAAAATGGGCTTTAGATTTCATTGGACCTATTAATCCACCATCTAAACAAAAGAAGTATATATTGGTTTGTACTAATTATGTTACTAAATGGGTAGAAGCCAAAGCATTAGTATCTGCTACTGAAAATTCAGTTGTTCATTTTCTTTATGAGGATATTTTTACTCGCTTTGGTGTTCCAAGAGAAATTGTGAAAGATCAGGGGAGCCAATTCACATCAAATTTGGTGGAGAAGTTGATGGAAGAATACAAAATCAAGCACAGAAGATCTACTCCTTACCATCCACAAGCAAATGGTCAAGTGGAGTCCACAAACAAAGTTCTTGAAAGTAGCATCACCAAAACTGTTCATCTACATAGAAGAGATTGGGCAGAAAGGCTTCCAGAAGCCTTGTGGGCCTACAGAACTACATGGAGGAATACAACAGGACATTCTCCCTATGAACTTGTTTATGGGAAAGAAGTCTTGCTCCCCATTGAGTTCCAAGTTAAGACTTTCAAGATAGCAGTTCAGTTGGGGATGGACTTATCAGAAGCCCAAAAGCATAGAATGGAGCAGTTGAATGAGCTAGATGAGATCAGACAAGAAGCAATTCTAAGAACTGATCTAGTTCAATATCAAAGAACTAAATGGCATGACAAATATATCGAAGAGAAGAAGTTTCAAGAAGGAGATTGGGCATTGTTATTTGACTCCAAGTTTAAAGATTTTCAAGGGAAATTTCAGACTCATTGGCTTGGGCCATATGAGATTGACAAGATCTTTAGCAATGGAGCTGTAAGAATCAAGACCATTGATGAGTTTCAAACTCCTCTTATCGTGAATGGCCATAGATTGAAAGTTGATCATAAGCCACTCTCAAAAGAGGACTTTGTCAAGATGTTTCAAGAAAGTTCTGCAATCAGGCTGGTACAGAAGAATTCTTCTTCTCCACCAGCCTAGCTTTTGTTTTTCAACTTAAAAAAAAAAATTTAAAAAAAAAAAAAAAAAAAAATAATGGTATAAGCCTGAAAACCAATCATTGATTGGCAGTCTTATACAGAAAATATAGGGTGAAAATCAGGGAAACCTGACACTCTATATTTTCCAAAAAAATCTCTCCTTCATTTCACAAGCTTTGTCACCACCCACTCCACTTCATTCCATTTCATTTCATCTCATTCCACTTCATTCCATTTCATTTCATCTCATTCCACTTCATTCACTTCATTTCATTCCATTCCATCAATAAAAATCTTTTTCATGACCATTTCCATCTGGTCATTTGTCATTTGTTCATTTCCATTCATTCAAGTAATAGCTGTGTCAGTTTCCGCAGCTGACATCTGTTTCCGCAGCTGACTCCAGTTTCCGCAGCCAGAAGCAGATTCCGCAGCTACTACTCTGTTTTCAAAGAGAATGTACAGTTAGATGTTATTTTCATAATTATGAAATAAAATGCAGGAGAGAGGATCAATGGAGCATTCAAGACACCAATGGAGATCAGTCAGTTGAAGACCAAGGGCAAAGGCAAAGATTCCAAAGGTATGAATAAAATTTATTTCAAATAGTATTGAAAACACATTTTTATATAGTTTTGAACCATGAGCTCTATCCATTACGCGCAATGATTATATTGACAGTTCCGTAACCTTTCACGATCTCCATATTATCCTCTTGCATTTATTCACAAACGGTTTCATCATTAAACCCCGATTTTCACTCATGATCCAATATCCCACCGGTGATAATGAGGCGTATTTGATTTGACCAAGGACTCTTACAAGCCGCATCAAGTCACAACCGTTGATTGAAACGTGTTCACATTTATTTCGTAGCCACCAAAATTCAAAATGCGGCTGAATGTGTTATATTCTATCAATCTACTCAGTCCTATCTTTGTTATGTTTTCGAAACCCCACTCTGTTTTGTTTTACTCCGTTTCGTTCCTTTTGCTCATTCTCACTCCCGTATATCTACCCACAGTCTCACTCCATTCCGTTTATGGTGCTCATTCCCATTTTATGATACATCCCCACAGCCATTGTGCTCGTTCCTGAGCATTCAACCATTCTACTTCCATTTGAAACCCTCACGAAGGAAAATTTGTGAAAAACAGAGAAGTGAAATGGGTAAATTGCTAAGGGCAGAGCCGGAAGGACCAAAGTTTATAGAGGGATATCCGCAAGCAAAGGAGATATTGAAGAAAGCAAAATGGATGCGTTTTATTCAGAAATTCAGAGGTTATCACAGAGAAGTTACGAAAGCATTTGCAAGGTCATTTGATGGCTCGGAAGCAGAAATTGGAGACCTCAAGTTTTCGGTCAATGAAGCATCAATAGCAACAACCACGGAACTTCTTCAGGAGGGAGAGCGTTGGTTCAAAAATAAAAGCATCAGTGATGAGGCATGGAGAACAATCTTACGAAACCAAGGTATGGACATAACTGTTTTTAAGAGAGGAATTCATGTGCATGCATTGAAGGAAGAATGGGCCACTTTACTGCTAATTGTTCAGAAATTCATTACATGTGAAGGCCGTTTTGGGTCCATGTACATGTACCATACCAGGCTATTAATGAATTTTCTAGAAAACCAAACTCTTAATCTTCCATATTTTCTATTCAATAGCTTGAAGAAAATGGCTGTGACTGTTCAAAAACACTTAGGAGATGTAGAGCCTCATCTATATCACCACGGCCTTATAAAAATTATGATTGAAAAGGAGTTAAAGGAAAGAAAAGATACATGGGAACAATTTCTAGTTAGAAATTTCTTTGAGGAACCTCAGGAAATTCCTGAAGGTAGTTCAATAAGAAGGAGTAGAAGAAAAAGAATAAATGTTGAAACCCAAATTACTTCTACTCAGGAAATTCCCGCAGCTAGCACAACAAGAAGAAGTAGGAGGAAAAGAACAATTGAGGAAATCCAAAACACTCCTACTACTACTATGGAAAGAACTGATAGGGAAGAGAGACTGGTAAAAAGGAAGAAGAAGGAAATCAAAGGTAAGAAGCCAATAACACCAAAAGAAAGAGAAACTATTGAGGCTGTACATAAAACTCCTTCTTCTGAAGAAGAAGATCATCAAATGCTATCTGAAAGATTAGTTTATCTTCAAAAACAGTCATCTATATCCAAGAAGGAAAAGGAAGGAAAACAAGAACAAAAGGGTAGTGTACCACAGCGTGTGAGGAGAAGCAGCAGACTTAAGGGGAAATTGAGAAAAACGCAAATTAAGAGTCCTCATTTCATTGATTTGGGTGAAGAGACATCTGAACAGTCCCCAACTGACCATAGTCCATCTCAGTCAGTTAGTGAACCTGGTTCATTTCATTCCCAATCAGAAAATGAGCATACTCCATCCTATTCTCAGCAAAATATTGATGTAAGCCCTCCTCGGCCAGATTTTGAACATAACTCTCCTTCACAACATTTTGGGGACAGCCCAATAAAAATGACACCTGAAATAGACCCCAAGCAGCAGGAGGTATATGACTATATAGAATCTTTGGAAAAGGCAGCCACAGGTCCAAGTACTTCTTCCATTCAGCCACATACCTTGCAGGATGATTTGGTCCAATCATTAAAACAGGAAATTTTTGAGCTGGAGCTTTTAAATAGGCACATCAAAAATGAAAATGAAACATTGAAAGAACAAGGCAAGTTGGACAAGATCATCCATGATAATACTATGTTACATTTGGGAATATGGCAGAAGAAGAATAAGAAATTGAAAAGGAAATGCCAGAAATTGAGCAGAGCACTTGTAAATATCAAATTTAGGTGCTTAATGAAGAAACCCAGAATGATGGCAGTACCAAGAAAGAAGAGGAGAGGATTGGATGTGTTGGCTGAAGTATCAAGGCACATGAATTGAAGAAAGAGTATCAAAATTTTGGTTGCATGAGGACATGCAACACCTTCACAGTGGAGGTATGTTGAGTCCCAAATTTGCATCTTTTCCATACATTTTTCCATACCTTTTTCACTCACCTAAACCTCCCAAATTGTCAATATCATGTGCAAAAGAGCATTTAACATGGTTTTTAATTATATTTTTGTGTTTTCTATTTGATCTAGATTTTGTTCATTAAGCTGCGGAATCTTGCCACTTTCCGCAGCTGCTGCAACTTTCCGCAGCTATTTTGTGAAACTCTATGCTACAGGTGTCTACAAGGAAAACGAGCCACATGGGCAGGTCAGGAATGACGTGGACATGGTTCGTGTCCTATTGGTTCAAGCAAACTCATCCAAAGAAGACGCGGTCAAAGGCGTCCATATGGAAGTCAACCATGGAGTTTCATGTCGGCCGGACTCTGTTTCGTGTCACATGAAGACCCATACGGCCGTTTCTAAGCCTGCGGAGGATAAATCGACATCTGTACAGGGTTCTAGAGTCGAATTCAAGCATCCACCTCTCGTAGATTTACTTTCCAACACAGCCATACTCCTATATCCGTGGACGTAGTGGTCTACGTGCTCATCACCAGCATGAAACAGTTATATTTCTTTTGTTATATATATTGCGTTTGCATATGCATAGGAAGTTAGTCGTTATTAGTGAATGTAGTCTCTGTTATCTTTTGATTAGTCTGCTCTGTAGTGATTACGCTGCACTTGTGCCGTAACATTACCATTCTGTAATGACTGCTTTTTAATATGAGAAGACTCTGTTTTTCAACTTAATTCGTATTTGTGGACCGTTGCCAAGGCTGTGTAGAGGGCCCCTGCTCAGCTAAGGTTTTGTGTATTAGTGTATATTTCTCATTTCGTTTCTTTAGAAATCATTGTATCATAATCCATCCATATGTTCATACTTTGCAGTTGTTTCATTTCTGTTTATACACTTCCATAATTTTCATTTCATTTCTATCTTTCATGCTTTATGATTGTTAATCACTGATCAGTGTTTATGTTTTTCAGGTTTTAGATAGGCAGCCCGGGCATTTTCATAGCTTTTTGACTAATGACATGGAACTAACATTGTTCTGCTGCTAATTTGCTTTTCATAGCTTTTGTTTAATTTCGGTATTGCTTTGTTCATTTCAGTTTTGTTTATTTGCTTCAGTAGTTAAAATTTAGATATACTAATCTGCTCATAGCATATGATTCTCCCTCCGAAAGCCACAGCTGGACTGATGGTGAGGGATTGCATTATGAAATGTGTAGTTTAGTATTAGTTTCTTTTTTGCAAATTTAGATATATTAAATCATGCATGACATCTTCGGTTGCCTCCGAAAGCCACAGCTGGACTGATGGTGAGGGATTGAATCATGAGTGTATGGTTTAGTATTAGTTTACTTTCTGCAAATTAAATATCAGTTACTCAAGTTGTTTATGATTACTTCCAAAAATCATAGCTGGACTAATGATGAAGGGTCAGAAGATAAATTGATGTAATCTGATTTAGATTTATTTGGTTGCAATTTTGAATTTCCTTAAGCATAGTTTCTTTTGTGTTTAGTTGGCAGCAAGAATAGTTTGGTTTTCATGCTCACTAGTTTACTGTTTTGATTTATTAGATTAGCAGCACCTTTTCATTTCAGCAGTACATTTTCATTTCCTTTCGAGTCTTGCCATTGTAAATTTCAATTTTCTTTTTAAAGTTTCAAGTTGGTAAATCATTATAGGGGATATCACTTCCTTGAACAAATATAACCAAACTTGTTTTCATTTTAGAATTTCCCTTTCACCTTAGAAAAACCAAAAACGACAAAAAGTTAAGAAATAGGTTATCTTGCACATATAGTGCGCCGCACTTCATCAGCTTACGATTCCCGGATTGACAAATTAAATGCGGCAATTTAGGACACACTAAATTGACCAAACGGAAAGTCTGAGCCTCTCGCTTGAAGCTCAGACAAATAAACCCTCTACTACTCCCCTCCATTGAGAAAGAAATCAAGAAGCTGTTAAAGGCTAAAATAATTGTGCCATTGAAGTACTCTGAATGGGTGGCAAATCTAGTCCCTATCCGAAAGAAAAATGGAGAAATAAGGTTGTGCGTCGATTTCAGAAATTTGAATAGAGCCTCCCTGAAAGACAATTACCCATTACCAAAGATGGACCACATTCTGCAGAAAGTGGTGGGGGCCTCTAGGATGTCTATGATGGATGGCTTTTCGGGTTATAACCAGGTGGCTGTACTCCCAGAGGACCAGAAGAAGACTGCTTTCACCACACCCTGGGGTACATTCATGTACGCTAGGATGCCTTTTGGGCTGATTAACGCAGGAGCCACATTTCAAAGGGCTATGGACATAGCTTTTGTTGCGGAACAAGATAAATTTCTAGTGGTCTATCTGGACGATATTACAGTATTTTCGAAATATGACGCCGAGCACATTCAACATTTACAGAGAACTTTTGAGAAATGCAGGAGGTATGGACTTTCCCTAAATCCTTAGAAATCCTTGTTTGCATTAGAAGAGGGTAAGCTCCTGGGGAACATTGTAACTAGGGATGGGGTCAATATTGATCCTAAAAGAGTGGAAGTTATAAATGGTATCTCCCTCCCCAGGAATAAGAAATAAATTTAGGTGTTCTTAGGGCATATCAATTTCCTGAGAAGATTTATCCCTAACTATGCTGAAATAGTTAGGCATATAACAGATATGTTAAAAAAGAATAATGAGGTGAAATGGTCACCAGAATCGAGGCAGGCCTTTGCCAGAATAAAGAATTCATTTGCTGAGGCTCCTGTGTTGGCAAGGCCAGATTACACTAAACCATTTATGATTTTCTCTTTCGCATCACCTCATACAGTAGCTGGAGTCCTCCTACAGAAAAACGAGGATGGGTATGAACAACCCATCACTTTTTTTAGTCAGGTCCTTCATGACGCAGAATTGAAATACAATATATTGGAGAAGCAGGCCTATGCCCTGGTAAAGTCCCTCAAGGAATTTCGCATGTATATTCTTCAGTCTCACATTACTGCATTTGTACCCACCTCAGTGGTTAAAGATATCCTCGTTCAGGGTGACAATGAAGGAAAAAGGGGTAGGTGGATTGCAAAGATACAGGAATATGATCTGGACATGAGACCCACTAAGTTGATTAAAGGGCAGGGCCTAGCAAAAATTTTATCAGAGTCAAATCATCAAGCTTTGGGTATCAATTTATCTATAATTTCAAATGAAGATTCTGAGGGACAGACAGGTCAGCAAGAAGTGGAAATGGCCACTTAGAAAACACTGATGAAGTATCTTACTAGTCCTTGGTACAAAGAAATAGTTGAGTATCTCCTAACACTCAGCTGTCCACCAAGCTGTGATAAATCAAAATACAGAGCATTGAGGCTGAAATCACAAAAGTATACGGTTGCCGATGGTCAGCTATATTGGAAAGATATTTCAGGCATACTGTTATTATGCCTCACAGAAGGCGAAGTGGAGAACATAATGACTGAATTTCATGAGGGAATCTGTGGAGGACATTGCAGCTGGAGGAGCATAGCTCAGAAAATTCTGAAGGCTGGTTTCTACTGGCCTAAATTGTTTGGAGACGTCTTTTCTTGGGTTAGAGCATGTGAAAAATGTTAGAAATTTGCTGAAAAACAAAAGTTAGCGGCTCTGCCCCTGATTCCTGTACACGTCGATGAACCTTTCAAACAGTGGGGAATTGACTTCATAGGCGAGATTCACCCGCCCTCAAGTGGACAACATAAATGGATCCTGACTGCCACGGATTATTTCACGAAATGGGTGGAAGCCATACCTGCACGAAATGCTACAGACACAGTGATAATTAAATTCATGGAAGAGAACATTATATCCAGGTTTGGATGCCCTGCTAGAATAGTGACTGACAATGCCCAAGCCTTCAAATCTACAAAATTTGTGAGTTTCTGTCAGCAATATAATATCTCTCTGGGTCACTCTACAACTTACTACCCACAGGGGAATGGTTTGGCGGAATCATCAAATAAAACGCTGGTGATAGCTATAAAGAAGACAATAAATGAAAACCAGAGGAACTGGGATTCCCAACTGAAGTTCGCTCTGTAGGCAAACAGGATTACTAGTAAAAGAGCAACTGGGAAATCTCCCTATGAGTTAGTATACGGACGAGCAGTTGTGTTCCCTATACAATTAGCTTTACCCGTCGCTCTTTTCATGCAAGAGGCTCAGGAGGAACCTGATGGCATGACCAGAAGAATTAACCAGCTAGTGGAACTCGAAGAAACGCGTGGTCAGGTGAATCAGCGACTCGTGGAATACCAGGAGAAAATGAAGGAGCTGTTTGACTAGCACGCCAAGGACAGAAAGCTACAGGTGGGAGATCTAGTGCTCAGGTGGGATGTGCGAAGGGCCGATAAAGGTAAGCACGGTAAATTCGATCCCCTTTGGTTTGGTCCCTTCAAGATTACAGAACAAGGAGGAAATAATACCTTTAAGCTGGAGAATTTGCAGGGAGATCTGCTCGACGCCCCTGTAAATGGACAGTTCCTCAAACCGTACTTTCAATTCTGAAGCAGGATGAAAGAATCCTAATTGTATTATATTGTACATTAGCTGATGTTTTCATTTTTGAATTGAATAATGCATGAGTCATGATGATTTATGAAGGGAGAAGTCGGAAGTGCAAGGGAAGTGACGTTCATAGAAGATAAACAGGCAGTCTGCGTAGTTCTCAACACGTTCGAGGATGAACGTGCCGTCCCCAGGTGGAGCCAATGTTGTTTAATCTTTAACATTAGTCATTGGTTTATTAAAATGTTGACAAGTCATGCATTAAGCTTTGTATCAAAGGACGAAATACTTCAAAAGTGGGTCGAAAGGAGACAAAGCAACGAAAGCCACGTGCGTTAAAGCCAAAGGCGGAATTAACGTGAAAAGAATGGAATATAAAGCCAAAAAGCTAACAGAAATACAAAAGACAATGGAACGTTACACAGAGCGCAAAACCTATGTATTAAAAGAAATTGCCGCCGCGTGAAGACGCACATGAGGGAAATTCCGAGGGGGTCGAGCAGCGAGGAAGGGAAGAGACCCATACCCCCGCGGAATTGTGAAAGCGTGGCGTGGTGGGGACCCAAGGCTAGAGTGAAGTGGCAAGAGCGGGACCCGAAGCAAAGGGGATGACGTAGCAGAGCTAACCTGCGGGACCCGAGGATCGATATGCTATGTTTAGAATCTGCCTTATGGGAAATATATTCAAGAATCGTCGGTTTTATATGGTAAAAAGGTAAGGTAAAGTCCTTTAGGTTAACTGGTACTGAGCCCCGTACCAGTATTAAACCCGGCACGAGGCGCCCACCTGCACTCTGACACACCCAATCCTTACGCGCCGCGTGCCCCACTGTCAGTGTCCTTAGGACACTTGCCTTCTTTCGTTTTACCCATCCGTCTTTTTACCTCAAAATACCCAGTCCAGAGATAACAATTCCCTCGTATTTCACTCCAGTAAAAAGTCGCAGGTTTCCGGCTACGGCATATACCAAGTAGGAAAGAGCGCCTGATCTACCCAATCATTGTCAGAGTTCCCTGCGTCGCTTTCCCGAGTAGATTTACCTTCCGTTCAGGTACTCCGTCATTCATACTCCCTCTGTTTTCCTTTCGATTTTTCAAATTCTTGAATGTCGGCCATGGGAAGGGGAACGCCCAAGAAAAATGAACTAGAGACCCCTCAGGTCCGTGAATCCAGTAACCCACCCGAGTTCGACCCTCTCATCGACCTGCAAGCTGGTATCTGTGACCCTAAATACCCATTTGACATCCACAGCATTAAGCCCGAGCTTTTCAGACGTCATGTTATGAACAAAGACCGTTACCGGGTAGTCGTGTCTGGCCTGTACCACCAAATTGCCCCTCAAGTTCACTCTGTGGTTGATTTTATCTCCTGGCTCAGAGATGTTTTCGACGAGCATCGAGGCACCTTCACCTCTCCTCAGGGGAACAAAGTTTTTTCCCTTTCCCCCGATACTATCAAGCAAGCCCTCCGCTTTCCTACCAGCGCCACATATATCAGTTTCAAAGAAGCAGCTTTAGCCGCCCAGTTCACCAAATAGCCACAGGAGACCCGACAAGCCTTCATCTCCTCTATAACCGGCAACCAGGTTACTTCTCTTCCTGCCATAGAGCCTTTTCCATTAAGTTTGTTCGAAGAGGAAGTTCGGCCCATTCTCTCTCTCATTGCTGGCCTTTTAGGGGTAGGAAGTCCGGAAGAGATTTCCACGGTGTGCGTCCATCTCTTATGGCTCATGTCTCAAAAGGGGGTAGTATTAGATATTCCTGGTTTCCTCGCCACTGCCATTCGAACCCAGTTCCAGGAGCTTCCAGAAACCCGTCAGTTCCGTTTTTGTTCAATGGTTTTCTATCTCTTCTTGTACCAGCACACCGATAAATTTGAGGGTTTGGGGTTAGACAAAGTATATCGTGAGAATTCCCAACCCCGACCAGTTTTCGACTGGAATTGCTCTGTACGTCAATTACCTAAGGGAGAGGGTTATTCCAGTTTTGTGAATAGTTTCATGTCTATTGCCTATACCATTATTCATGACTCGCCTTCACCTAGGGTCTTTCCAGAAATGAAAAGCTGGCTGCAAGCCAGAAAATCCCAGAGCACTGGGGATTGGTTTCTATTCGATGACTACACTGAAATTCGGGTCTATAAAGCCGAAGTTTCCGCTTACCGGCTGCCAGTGTTTCCTATTCGTCGAGTTTATGCACTCGAATACATCCGGCAGGCCCTCAAGGCCGATCAACTCCATTTCGTTCCTGCCAAGAAGGGTTACATCCTAAGGCTCCCCATTGAAATCGGCCCCTTCGTGGTGAACTCGAGACATGCCTTCCCAATCGTTGAGAAAATGTTGCAAGGTCTGGACCTAAGGCTGGGAAAAAGTTGAGCTTATGACCCTCGAGAAATTATCTCGAACAAAAGAAAAAGGAACAAGTCTGCGCCTTATATGCATGAGCCAAGGCCATTCATGGAATGGAGGGCTAATCTCGAAATTTGGCCTTTGGTTTCACAGATGGAAACAGATTCATCTGCTACAGGGGAGGAAGAGAACGTCAATAAAGACACAGGCGGAGAAGAAGCAGGCACATCAGGAGCAGTTCCCCCTCACAAAAAGCAAAAAACAGCCTCCAGTGAGGCAGAAGTCATAGGAGAGGAACAACTGCTTGAACCCTTCATAGTGTATGGTCAATTGGATAAAGGCGAGGCCGGGATAAAGGTGTTAAGGGACAATACTACTTCTTCCGACTTCACAGAGGTCACACAGGCCATCATAGAGCATACCTCACCAAGGGCAATTGAAAGGGATCAGGAAAATAGAGCAATCCGAGACAAATATAAAGCTGAGCTGGGAGGGTACGTTGAGAAATATCACACCAGGCTCTCTGCCTCCATGAATCTGGACTTAGAAAGCACGAAGGTGACCACATCTATGGCGGCTTAATGTAGACCTAATTCAAGTGTCACTAGCTATCAGGGCTTTCAATTATCTGCGTCGACATGAAGAGATGCCACGATTAGGCTAGTAGCAAGAGCTGAAAATGAGGTATTGGAAAAGCAGGCGTCCACAGCAAGGCAAAAGATCACAAATTTAGAAAACTCTCTGGCTGAGAACACCAGAATAATAGAAGAGTTGTGGAGAGAAATAGAGCAATAAAATAAGACGACTGCCGATCAGCAAAAAACTATCACCGACATGAAAATTCATGCAAAGGGAAATCTCACCCTCCTTGAAGCTAGGAGTATAATTTGGTCTGATATAATTTCAGCGGTAACGGAACAATGGGGCTTCCTAAGGATGATAGGAGAGAATAAGTCTGTTATACCCTATCTCAGTAGAAAACTGCAGGAGGCAGACCTCGATTTGTCCAACAGGGCCCAGCATGCCAAAGAGTATATTTCATTCCTGAATGAGCTGGGATCAGACGACATGGAGAAGCACGGTATTCCAAGCCGATTCACAGAGGCTATTGAATGTCGAAAAATCATCAACAAAGAGATGGCCCGAGTCACAGCTTCGAGAGTTCTCCAACAGGTGGTCGCCAACGTGGAACGATTCGACGCTGTACGGGGTGAGATCATGATAGCTGGACTTCCTTCCTATTGGGACCCAACCACTCCTTCCGTGCTCTTTCCCTTGACATAGTATATAGTGTGCCTGCAAGAAGAAAAATATCGAACCGACCTCTAGACAGGTAAAGCTGCTCAACTCAAGGCCGACATGATTGTTTCATTCCTTAAAAAAGAGTTCAACCTCCTCCATTTGATAAAACACAAGCTTCCTACTGGGGCGTGTTTCCACGTCCTCATAGAGGCCTTTTTCAAGGTGGAGGGGTTCTCAGCAATGCCCGAACAAGCTGCAGACAGTTAGCAGAGGTGCACTCAGTTTACGAGCCAGTATGCCAGTTCATCTGCGAACGCGCCACCACCAGAATCAACAACTGCCTCAACTCTTCTGCACCTATGATATTTTGTCAAATCATGATTTGGCCTCAGCGGCCTATTTAATTTTTACTGAATTAGTTTCTTTTAAGTTTTGAGTGGGTTGTTTTCCCCACTCCAGCATTTTACTTTTCACCAAACTACTCTTTAAATTTCTATTTTTGAAAACGGCCAAGTGCTTGACTATCCATGATGAGAGGTATGATTCCTCATCATGAATTTTGATGTTTTGAGAGTGACCTTTAACAAATTTTGGTTATGCGAAGAAGATATTTTTCAAAAAAATATCTTCTCGTTGAGATAGGAAGAAGCCTATATAAGTAAGATCCAATGAGAAAAGAGGGTTCCAGATTTCCTGAAGAAAATGGCAGTGTAAAAGTCTTTGTATGCTTGTCGTGGAATTATCAATCCAAATACACAGAGCCCGTGGGGTTTCAGCGAAGAGAAGTTCTAGTTATGTATGAGGATTCCAGTATTAATGCTATATAGTTCGTGACTCTTTCTTTGTGATATTGTATCATTGTTCTCTCCACTGTTTTCAATTTCCTTTTATCGTGTCTTGGAATGCGAGTAACTTGCCAGCTCGGGTATGAATTTATCGTTGTCTGATACTCATGCTTTACTGGTCTATGTTGCTTTAAATATGGCTCATACACGATATGTCGTTCCGCTTAACACATCATTCATATTTCCTCTGTATTAAACATCGTGGAATGTTACTCTCACTGAACTGATTGATATGTATGGATTCTTAGTTCCTAAGCCCATATTATGTTGAAATATGTTTTCCGAGCACCATTTCATTGGTAGTTAGTACTCCCCTTTCACTTTCTGCGCCCCAAATATTTTTCTGTTCAAAATACCTATATGTCTTTGAGAAACTGGCCCCCTCTGATGAAAGCTGTCTCTAAGTTGTCTGAAGTATATATGTATTGAAGATTCCCTTCTTGTCTTTACAGTGTCTTTATAACTTGCTAAATCCGAAGGTAGTTTGGTCCCATCCATATGATGATGCTTTGCACAAGTTGAAAAGGTAGAGAGTCCTAAGCTGATAAGAAGCCTGAAATATACTTTATACTCCCTACTGTTTAAGATGTCCTAGGCACTAGTCTTTGGCAACTCAAGGCTGTCTCTAGGAGCTACAATAGCATGCATGACCCGTCGCCTTACCAGCCCATGATTAGAGAGCATTGCCGGAAATACGTAGCTGACTTATTTGAGTAGGCAGTATATATGCTACAATTGTTTTAATGAAAGGCATATTTAAAGAATGCACTTGAGCCCATTACACATTGACTCATTAGGTGACATAAAATTTTAAAAAAGTGATATTTGAGCAGGGTTGGCTGGCTCGTCCTTCGCAGGTTATGGACTTCATTACAAAACCTGCTACTTCGTTCCATGGATATGGTACAGAGTTGCGTTCATACCTCTCCCATATGGAATGACACTTTCTCCTGCCTGTAAGAATATTTCAAGAAACTCCAGGAGAGGAACTCTTCAAGAAAACCACTGCTGCCCTTGCTGTCTTAGCCCGCTAACTTCTGCAATTATTTCTTCTATGACAGGAATTTCCAATCCTGTTACTTGTGAGAAATTCGCATCCAAATTAAGCGCAAAATCCATTGTAATTCCTTTATCAAACCCATATAATTCCCATCTTGCATCGACAAAAACTTGCCATACCTCTAGATTACTGCGGACTAAGAATGTATTTTTAGGTTCATGCCACACAGCTAGTCCTCCCATACTGTGGAGACTGTAACAACACTTTGGAATAGCAGACCGTTGGACGGAGTGGTGGGTACCAAATTTGGAAAAACAACATGGTGAAAAACGAGGGGTAGTAATGGTAAATACAGATGGTAATTCTCGGGAAACGAGGAAAATCATGAAAAAGTATGGTAAGTGCGATGAATGGAATAATAATGATTTCATATGAGGTGAAAAGGACATGTTTCGGATCTCAATACATATGTAATGATTTTACGGTGTATGATAAGGATCGTAGGGTGTACCACACACGTAATTGTAATAATGACTTATGAAATCATCATTATGCCGTTGTTAAATTATATTTTAATAAAAGTTTCTGTCCGCAACATTAATGTCTTCACATGGGATATTTAATTAAATCTGTAAAATTCAAGTGGAAATGTACTTGGTAGCCTACCTGGACGAACTGAGGGTTGGTAGAATGACGGCGCAGTAATGATGCGAATGGAGTAACAATAGTACGAGTAGCAACATTTGGAGTAACAGTAGTGCAAGTAACAACATTCAGAGTAACAACAGTGAGAGTAACAACATTTGGAGTAACAACAGTGTGAGTAGCAGCATCAAGAGTGAAAACATCTGGAGTAACAACAGTGCGAGTAACATCATCCGGAGTAACAACATCTAGAGTAACAACAGCACACAGCATCCGGAGTAACAACATCTGGAGTAACAACAGTGCGCAGCATCCGGAGTAACAACATCTGGAGTAACAACAGTGCAAGTAACAACATCCGAAGTAACAACATCTAGAGTAACAACAGAGTGAGTAACAGCATCTGAAGTAACAACATCTAGCTAGCAGCAACCAAGGAGTAACAACATCGAGTAGCAGCAACCGAGTAACAACATCATGAGTAGTAGCAACTGAGTAATAACATCAGGAGTAGCAACAACCGAGTAACAACACCATGAGTAGTAGCAACCGAGTAACAACATCATGAGTAGGAGCAACTGAGTAATAGCATCATGAGTAGTAGCAATCAAGTAACAACGTCATGAGTAGCAGTAACCGAGTAACAACATCATGAGTAGCTGCTTCCAAGGAGCAACATCATCGATACTTAGAAGAAATTTTTGATCTTTAAAACATTACTCCTTAGTAGTAACTCCTGCAAAAGGACAAAAAAATAAATAGTAACAATATTTATTCATTTTTTTTGTTTTTAATTAATTAACTAATAATTTTTTTTTTTTTTAAAGAGCAAGGATGCAGAGGAAGAGTTCTCTGCGCTGATAACCTTCAAACCAGATTTCTTAGAGAGATGTTTGATGAAAGCATCCTTAGAGGCTAGGCGGTGGTATAATCTCAGGCGATGTCCATTTGCTATGAATGAAGCACGTGTATCATCAATTGTGACTAGCCTGACTGTTCCATTGTCAAATACAACATCCACCTCGTAAGTTCGCATACAGCGACTGCAAAGCTTTCCCTCAAAATCCTTAAAACGAGAGTCATAAAGTAATGCCCAGTCTCCCCTATGAAACACCTTGTTTTTGATAAACTTATCGTGCCATTTCATTCTCTTCTATTGGATAGCAGTAATCCTTTGGACAACCATTGAACGAATTTCATCTAGTTCATTGAGCTGGGCGAGTCGGTGTTTTTGGGCGTCTGACTGATCCAAACCAAATTCAAGGGATGTTATGAGCATACTGATTTCAAATTATATTGGAAACAACGGGGATTTCTTATAAACAAACTCAAATGGTGAAAACCCAATTGTGTTCTGCCATGTTGTTCTGTACGCCCAGAGAGCTTCAGGCATCTTTTGAGCTCAATCCCGACGATGGTATGTCACATTTTTTGTCAAGATATTTTCCAATGTATTGTTTTTGATTTCCACTTGTCCATTCATCCGGGGATGGTATGGAGATGTCACCCTGTGTTTGACCCCATATTTCTGCATAAGCTTTGCTATCATGTGTGATGTAAATTGTGCTCCTCCATCTGAAACAATCTCTCTTGGAGTATTGTAACAAGAAAAAATTTCTTCAAATAGAAAATATGAAACCACCTACTTTGTTTCTTTCACAATAGCTTTGGCTTCTACCCATTTAGTCACGTAATATGTACAGACCAAACTGTGAAATTTTTGCTGGGAGGGTGGGTTGAAGGGCCCAACAAAGTCGATAGCCCATTTCTCAAAAGGTTCAAGGACTACCTGTGCCTGCAAGGGCATTTCATCAGCTCGACTGGGCTGCCCCATACGCTGGCAACTATCACACCTCCTAACATAATTTTATGCATCTCGAAAGATAGAAGACCAGTAATATCCCATTTGTAGCACCTTATGGCTTGTTATTTTGTCTGCAAAATTCCCTCCACAAGGGCCATCATGGGTAGCCTTCAATACTTCATAAATATCATCCTCAGACACACAACGTTGAATTTGCTTATCAGCTCCTGTATGAAAGAGGTACCCTGCCATCCAAGAATATTAGGCACTGTGATGAATAAATTTTCACTGTTCCCTGTATGAAAAATGATGAGGCACTTTCCTTGTAGCAAGATAGTTAGAAATATCTGCATACCACATAGGTTTAGTAGAAACTGAAAAAAGATGCTCATTGGGAAAACTATCTTCTATAGGTGTGCATTCATCATCGTTATCCATTCTAGACAGGAAATCAACAACTACATTATCTTTTCCTTGTTTGTCTATTATTGTAATATCAAATTCTTGAAGAAATAGAAACCATCTTGTAATACGGCCAGGAGTGATAGGTTTATTCATAAAACACCTTATTGTTGCATGATCAGTGTGTACAAAAGTAGGATACCCAGTGATGTAGTGCCGAAACTTGTTGATAGCATAAATGACAACCAGGAATTCCTTCTCTGTCACCATGTAATTCAGTTCAACAGGAATTAATTCTTGCTGACATAGTAGATTGCATACAGTGTTTTGTCTACATGCTGTCCTAAAACAACTCCTACTGTTGTCTGAGAAGCATCAACATGTATGTGAAACGGTAATGCCCATTTAGGTCCTCGAAGGATTGGAGCCTTGCAAATCACTCCTTTGATATTCGTGAAAGCTGCTTCATAGTCTTCATTCCACAAGAATTCTGCATCTTTTGTTAGTAATTGAAAAAGTGGATGTGCTATTTTAGCAAAATTTTCTATAAAGTGTCTATAATAACCAACAAAACCAATAAAGCTACGTACCTGTGTGCATGTCTTTGGTATCGGGAAGTGTAATATTACCTCTACTTTGGCCGGATTAGCTCGAATTCCAACAACTGAGAGCAAATGTCCCAATACTATTCCTTCTTCCCTCATCATATGGAATTTGACTGTACTCAGAGATACATGGGTCTACTTACATATTTTGAGTACTTTCTCCAAATTTTCCAATCTCTCTTCAAATGAGTTTCCATATGGAGTAAAATTATCCATATAGATTTCAATGCTATCATTGAAAAAATTAGAAAATATTCCTAGAATCGCCCTCTGGAAGGTGGCAGGAGCGTTACACAGGCCAAATGGGAGGACCCTGTATGCAAAGGTCCCCCATGGGCATGTGAAATTTGTTTTATCTTGGTCTTTCGGGGCTATCTGGATCTGGTTATATCCACTGAATTTGTCTAGGAAGGAAAATAACTTCTTCCCAGCCAGGGTGTTTAGGACTTGGTCAATGAATGGCAAAGGGAAATGGTATTTTTGAGTTTCCTTTTTTAGCTCCTTGTAATCTACACAGATCCGCCACTTACCAATCTTTTTAGGAACAATAACTAGCGGAGATACCCATTGGCTAATCGAGATGGGGTAAATGAAACCTACATCCAATAATTTTTGTAATTCTTCTTTGAAAATGTTATTTGGAGCGGGATTCATTCCTTGTTGGGGCTGTCTCAGAGGGCGGAAATCTTCCTTAATATAAATATGATGAGTACATAAGTTAGCAGGGATTCCCTTCATGTCAGTATAATCCCAGGAAAAAGCTTCGTGATGGTATTGAAGGACTTTTAAAAGATGTTTTTCCTGGGATTCAGACAGATTGGGGTTGATATTGAGTGTTTTCCCTGGTTAAATTTTAATCGGAATACTATCATGGGATGAAGTTATAGGAATGTCTTCAATTTCATCTTCTAGTTCAATGTTTTCCTATGTCTCACAATTCATATCATATTCTAAAATCTAGCGAGTAGAACTGGAAATAGAACCAGGATCATTAATAAAAGTGTTAATAGTATCGTCCTTGATTTCTATTTTATATTGCAGGGCCTGCCCAATAGTGAGGATTGGTCTAAATTCTTCATTTTCAAGTTCAGGATCTTCTATCCGCAAAGTTTTTTGATTGGTTAATAATTTTTCAGATGGGCTGGGTTGCACAGGAGGGTAGAGAGTAAGATTCTTTGTAATCATCCCATTTAATATAATCATATTTCTAGATTAGCACCCTATGTAGGTGTCTATAGTTGCGAGCCAAGGTCTTACCAAGATCAATGGGTGACCACCAACTGAGGATTGTGTCTGTAATACAAGGAGGTCCACAGGGTAGTGCCATGAATCCAACGAAATAGTCACATCTTCAAATTTCCCTACTGGTTTAATTGTAGACCTATCTACTAGTTCTAAGATAGTAGGGGTTGGCTTAACATTTCCGAGACCTAATGTTTTCATTGTTTCAGAGGTAATGATATTGATGGTAGCACCCAAATCCATCAGCACATTTGCGATTTCAACCCTAGATTTGTACTGTTAGAATTGGGTTTCCTGGGTCTCAATTTTACAGGCATGGTCTTTCCCAGCATGATGTCGGACAATCTACCCATCACATGAATGGTTGGTGACTCATGCACTTTGGAAGAGTAGTTATGTGAGTTGTTATTTAGTTTAACTCAGTTAAGAGAGTTAAACTAAAATGTGCTAGTTGTAACTGAACATACAGTAGTGAAAGAGGAGTGAATTAATTAGTTAATTAATTCAAAAGTAGTGCCTTGCAATTGAAGAAATACAATAGTCAACTACTTGCATGTCAGATCCAGTGGAGACCCAGTGGAGAGATAGGTGAATGGGTGAGATGGACTATCTGTTGTGACTATAGTGGAGCATTCAATGCATCCAAACACACATTGGAGATGCCTATGAGTATTGCATAGTCAAGGCAAGGTAAGGTCAAATTCATTTAGGGTTCTTCTTCAACAGGGATTGCACAGTGGAGGCAAGCTGTCACGAGGCAAGAAATTGGTGCATAGAGGTGAAAATTTCTGCAAGACAGTGTGAGACGATTGTATATTGTACTGAGAGCTCTATGAGCTGAGCTTTGTATGAGATATATGAGATTTTTTCATGATCCGTTGATATACATAATATATGATAGTTGTGGTTTTTAGCTTTAAGCTTTCCTGGTAAAACATCTTGTTATGTGTGATTGATTTTTCTTCATGTGTTTGCAATTGGCGATTTAATTTCCACAAAGAATTAAGTAGAAGGATTCTGTATTTAACATAAGGATTAAATTTTTAGATCAGGAGAACCCGAAAATACATTATTGTGTTTATAAATTTCTACAATTATTGTGTTTACACTAGAGTTTAAAATACTCTTTTAGTTTAGCAAAGATAATGAGTCCCTAGTTTGGAAGTAGTAGATTAAATTAATTTTTCCAAAAAATCTGAAGATTGAAAGCCAATATGATTTAATTATAAGCTTTCCTTTACATATAAGGATATATGATCACCAATTTGAATGCTTATTAAGAGGATAATTTGAAATCTATGGCCCTTGAAATTCAATATTGCTTGATAGTTTTCATGCCTTCCGAAATGATCGAGTAAAAAAAATTTCATTCAATTTAAACCCCAATGGGGTGGATAATTAGAGTTTAAAGGTTTAGGCTTGACCACGAGTTTCATTTTCAAAAATTGTTCCTTCATTATTATTTTTTTTTTTAATTTTTGTATTATCTATGTATTTCAAATTACATCACTAATAAGTCATGATAAGAAAGTATCAAAAAAAAAAAGGCCTCAATACACCATAGGAGAAATAAAAGTTGTTTTCTAATAGCAAAATATATAGAGTAACAACAAAAAGGAATTGTTGCTAGTCATAGTGGCGTCCTATTACAAACCAACTACTATGAAACATACAAAAATAACATAACAATAAACTCAAGATCTAGAGGATGTCATGGGAGCAAGGTCCGTTGCACTTGTTCCTGCTAGTGCATAGGGCTTGGATTCACATTGGAGATGACTCTGCAAGTGGGCCAAGAAAGCATCTAATATCTCTAGGCAATACTTCTGGTGGAATTATATATGTTATCACAAAATCTGGCCCTGATAGGCTGCTGATCAAGCAGACTCTGAGTAACTCTTTGAAACCAATCTTTTGGCTGAGGCTTAGCCTCCTCAACCTGAGAGGGCTCTCTCAATAGGTTTAAGATTTTTAATTAATTATTAGATGGCTAACTCTAGAAATAAAAATGGAAAAAAATGTATAACTGGTTGAATTACAGATTAGCAAACATCTATTGGGCCATTGAGTCAAATTAGTCTTCAACAAAACATGGAAGTCAAGGCACTTGGAGGTTAGGCTTATAAGTGAAACAGTAACACAGTGAATAAACACAGTTTACAAGCATGTGAAGGAAGTTAGAGCATTATCCAATGAATTCTAAGTAACACATGCTCATACCACTACAAATAGGTAATTGAAAAAGGCCATAGAAATATCAAACACATAAACCCCTTGTGAATATTGAGTAGTAAAACCAATCTCTGTATTAAGTTGAAGAACACACAGTCTGCTACAATAACACAACTTCTTTTGCTAATAAAAATTCCAACCCTGAGGAATTCGACCTCATGCTTCATATAGAGTCTTTACATTCTTGGATTACATGATCCATCATTAGGAGAATTCAGATTTCTAAAATTGACACCTATCTACTCAAAAAACAAACTCTTAATTACAAACTGACAACTAACTGTCTTTTAGGAGTTCTAATACAAATAGGAGTGAAACTCCTAAACATGTTTCAAACAACCTTATATAAAAATTAAATACTTTCTTTGACATCTGTTAATCCATGTCTTCGACCTTTATGATGCTTCCAGCCTTGTTGTAAACCCTGCTGATTCATGACCTAACTGTCCTAAAAACCAGGGGACAAAGTTCCTGATTTTTAGCCCTTAACCTCCATGCTTATCTTCGAACAGATTTGCTGGCATTGATGAATGTTTTCTATATGTGACATGTGCTAACATTCTGTTAACACTTCAACCTTCCACCTGTGCAAAAAGACATCCTCGAAAAAAATGGAAAGGAGATGAGACATGACTGCGCTACGAAAATAGCCTGTTTTTGTAGCGTAGTTTTTATATCACGGTAAAACACTTCTTTTGACCATTCTTTATTCTGCTTTCCAATCTGAGTCTTCATCTGTGATCTTGGTCTTTCCACCAACAACACCAACATTTGAAAACCAGCAGTCCTTACCTCCCAAATACATACATAAAATGCCAAAAATTCACCTTCAGCAGTTTTGTAGCGCGCTACGAAACTGCTATGTATGCTCCCTTTAACACTGTTTTTCCAAAAATTTACACTTTTGAGGATATTTAAAAATTTTCAAGGATTGATATCAAGATCAAATAGCTTTAAAAGATGTTCTCCTTCAAAAATGATCTTTTTATTCATGACAATTGTTTCAAGGATTTATCATTTATTGCCCTGTTTCATTGTTGTTGTAGCTTCTCTTCATATTTTGTCAACTGTATTTCTAGGTCTTCAATCTGCCTCCTCAGTTTCCTGTAGGTAGCCCTTAATTGAACATTCATCATTCTCACAAATCTAGCCGCTTTAATTGCAGGAACAGTCCAAGTAAAGTACTAAGCTTCACTACTTATTGTTTCTGGTTTGGAAACCTTTTCAAGTTCACATAGAGCCTTTATCCTCTTGAAATTTGTCTTTTCAGCAGCATGCCTTCATGCTTTCTTCCTTAGTCTAGAAATTTCATAATTAGCTGATTTCAATCTTTCTTCCATTTCTTCATAACTATTTTTCTCTGTCTGAGTGGAAAATACCTTGTTTTTGTCACCTTCAGGTATTGGTGATGAAAGGTCTATAAATTTTTCCTGAACAATGGAATCTTCCTCTGTTTTAACTAACTCAATATTGAAATCTTGAATCTTTTTAGATTGACTGGTTAAAGGCTTTTTGGGCTTGAACACAAATGCTGCAACCTCATCCTTGAATTCCAGTTTCTTAGAAGATTTCATCTTCTTAGGTTTTACTTCATCAAATTTTATGAAATCTGCCTATACCAAAGGGGATTATTCAATATCAATGGCTTCTAAAATATCATTTAAGTTACCTTTTAAGCCTAGATTTTCTCCTGAGATCACTGATTTACCCTTCTCCTTTTCAATTTGACTTCTAGTCAATCTCCTTTGAACTGGTTTGTTAGCTGACTGTTCTTGTGTCATTTCTTTAATTTCAGCTATCTTTTCTTTTGTAGGTTGAGGAGTCTTAAGAATAACCACTGATGCTTTACTCACTTGCTCTTTCACTTGCTTTCTAGGTTTCAGCTTAACAAATATTTTTGACCTGGTCATTATAGGCTTACTGGTTTCTGCTACTGGGGTTTCTTTAGCCTTAGTCTTAATGCCTGTATCTTGGTTTTCCACTCCAAAACCAAATAAAAACAAAAATGAAGACCATTCTCTGTTGATCCTTTGAAGTTCATGTAAAAATATCAGTTTAATTAGACCATGATGAAAAAGGGAAGTTTCACATCCTTGAGTTTTCATTTGCACTTTATATGCCATCTTAGCTATACTTCGATACAAGAAGAAAGGAAAATCTAAAGAAATCATGCCAGTAAAATGAAACAGGAGTTTAAAATGATATGAATATACTTTATGATATCTTCCCTCATAGGTAAAATACCTTTGAATGTTGAAGAGCAAGTTGGCATAGATGTCTTTGATGTAGCTCCTTGGAGTTGCCTTGGTTAAGTCTGTTTCTGCAAACTCTTGCTTCAGAAACACTTTACATAGTTCCATATCAAATTTGAATTTTTTGAACCATCTATCTTGCCCCTTGGGAATCTTTGTCACCAAAGCTATGATCTCAAGGGTTACTGACAAGTTTAAGATTCCAATTTTTGTGTTTGAGCCAGTGAAATATAAAGCAAACTCCTTTGACACTTGATTGTGTCCTCCCTGCAATTTTTTACAAAATCTCCAACACCCTGTTTTCTTGAAAGCCTCCATCACTGATTTATCTTTGGTTAGGGTCTCTATGCTTTTAGGCTATGTTCTTAAACAATGACTAGACCTGTGGTTTTTCTTTTCTTCTGTCATATTTTCCTTTGAATTCCTGTAACAAATCATCCTCACTTGAATTTCTGTTTATCAGCCTCGCTTGCTTATGGTAGTCAGCCTCGCTTGTTAATGGTGATCAGCCTCGCTTGAAAAATAGATGAGAGAAGCTTTGGTAAGAGATTACCATAAGCTTAGCATTCGAAAATGATCTGTTTGAGTGTTTGCATGTAAAATGCAATAGGAAACCAACCAGTCTTTTCTAATTTGAAATTACCTATCATGATGACCCCTACATTCGAAATGATGGATTTGAATGGTTGCATACCTTATATATGACTCCCAGCTAACACCTAATAACGAAAAATTAACGTAATTTGAATGAATTGATGATTTGACAAGAATACCTATGAATCTGTGCTTTCGTAGCGCGCTTAGTTTATTTTTAGGGGTTTGCAATACGAAAATAACAGCGTTTTCGTAGCGCAAAACAAGCTTTTTACACTGTCTGCGCTATGAAAACGTGGTTTCGTGGATAATTCCGAAAAAATTTCGAAGGTTTAAGATATGACTTCTAAAAAGAATATGAGACCTTTAAACCATGGAATTAGGTTGTCAAAATTTATTTGGACATGAAAATGACACTTTTGAGACTCTAGGCCTATTACTTACCCTTTCAATCATGAAATGACTCAAAACCTATCTAAGACCTCCTTGAAATCATGACCAAAAGCAAAGTTGACACAATGATGTTTTGAAATTTTTTGGGTGATAACAGTGGCTCCACTTGGGATAGTGTGCCCCTGTGGTACACTAAGAACCAATAGCTCTAGTGCTGCTATCCACCCTTTAAAATAAAACTCTGAAATTCCGCCCAATCTGCTTAAAACTTTTATGGCCTTCACCTCGGGCTCAAATTTGATGATCTCTGCAAGAAGCACTCAAACTGTACCTACTAAAAAAAATGCTCAATCAACCTTGAGCTTATTTGCACATACTCCTACCTACCCTAGCAGCTGCAATCTCCATTTGTAGCTCAAGGAACATGAAACTTCCAATGAAGCCAATCAATTGTCTTTTCTGATATATGAGGCTCTTGACTGCATTAGACCTTAAAATAACCATGATAGAGAGATGACCAAAGAAACTTATAATTTATCTGATCTTCATAATGCAAATGAAAATGAAATACTGGTGTGCAAAGCTTTGCTATGTATTCAGCTATAGGGTCAAATAAGACATGGTTAGTTTGATGATCATCATAACATTATATATCTTCAAACAACTGATTCTTAGCGACACAAGATTCCTTTGATATGATATCCAACTCCTTTTCTGAATGATTCCCATAAACAATGTAATTTTCCTCATTATTATGATCATTCTTTGATGTAAGCTGTTGCAAAGTATGACATAAAAAATCAACCTTTTCCTCTCCCTGAGGGTTATAAAAGCTATCTTCTAGTATTTCTTCTTGGTGTTTGCAATAAATTTCATACTCTTTATGATCAAAAGACTGGCAAGTTTTCTACATCTTTACATCAATCTCAGAGGATGTAACATGGTTTTCATAAGTAAACCCCTGCTGATTTTCAGGTTGCATTTTATGGGATGTTATCCTTTCTTCTTGGTGTTGAAATGTATTGTTATGAAGAGCCTCTAAAATTTCTTCATCCACGAATTCATCATCATCATAACAATCCTCCAAATATTGAATAAAACTCACAGAATGTTTATAGCAATCTTTAACCAACAATAAGGAGGGATGACACTCTTTATACATCTCATAGAATACATCATGGAAATTAGCAAGAGAATATAATGAACCATTTGCTAAACCTTTATACCAAGACCATGCTTTTCCTTCTAAAGTGTTCATAAACATCTTCATGAGACAATATTCAGGGAACTGAACCTTAAGACTGTGTACATGCATATGGAACCTAACCAAATGAAGAGCAATATTGTCTTTATTTTCATCTTTAAATATTGGAAGATCATCTAACCATTCAAACCCTTTGGCATGGGATTTGGAAAACTGTGGATATGAGATCGATTCATAAGAAGATACCGGCATTCATTATTGCAATGGAACTCATCTCTGGAAACTTTCATCAGATACTTATCTTCAAGAAGCAGTCACCTAATTTAATATTTGATGTGAGTCGCTAAGGTAGATGCAAACTTCTCTCAAAAAGCTTCCGTTAAGAAACAGGTCCTATGCAAGACCTGTGTTCAGGTTGGGGCTGAAATCCGCCGTAGTCTAGAACCATTGCAAATGTCAATTCACTCTCTGAAAGAGGTAGAGTAGTGCCTCACCTGCACAACATGTATAGAATAGATCGATAGGTGAAAGGATCACAACTCATGATTAACATAGGAGTGATTTTTAAACATCATTATATATGCAAGAACATTCATAGAGAGAGTACATGTATTAAGAAAATAAAATTTTAAGTCATCCCAACCATCATGTATGCATGCTGACTCACACAATAAAGATATAACAAATTATATTGATAATCTTCAACCAAGCCTGATTACATTGCTTTCTGAAAGAGCTTACAGAATGTATTCTGAGCGTCTCATAGAACAGAAGGTAAGGTAAGAGAAACCTAGGAACTTCTGAGAGATCATGCTCGGCACAGGTTCCCTTTCACGGCTATCAAGCTCAATCTCCTTGATCACTCTTGCATTTGTCCCTTCCTTCAGCCGGGTGAAAACTATTTATTCACCCACCATCGCTATTTGTTAGTTCCTCTGAAGCTTCTTCTTCAGCCGTTTCCAGCTTCTCTTATGTCCTGTGTTCGTCTCCTTTCACAGGCTTTCTGCTTGTACCATGCATCTAATTTCTTCAAGCATCTACTCCGTTCCTCGCAACTTCGGCACTGCCACCACCTGAGTCGATCGACAGAATCGCTATGGGCCCAACCCAAAAGTGTTCTTATTGTTGAATTCAAAATATTCAAAACAAGGGCCCCAAGCCCCCATCATTAGCTGACTGGCCCTGAGTCAATCAACCACTTATCTCCACGCCCGCCCGGACCCCGTGGTCTGCTTCGCTGTGCTCCTTCCGGTCACTATCCAAACAAGGGCCCCAACCCTGGACTTTGTTGACTTTGTACCTTGAGCTCAGTAGTAGCCGCCATGCCTCGTCGCCATCCCACTACAACTATTGCCATCTTGAGACAACCTCTCTTCCCCATGGGCAAGCTGGGCATACCCTTAACACCGTGCTAATTTGCCTCGGCCTCTGGTAAGGCCGCGCATTTTCCCGGCGCTCTGTTGGGAAGGCGTTGGCCTGTTGAACACCTGCTTGGGCCATGACGCCTCTTTTTGGATCTACACTTTAGAGCATCCGCTTGAATCGGTCCAACCGTGTGTCCTATGGTCTCTTGGATTTCGAAATTTTCCTCGGAGCCGCACCGAAATTGGCTATGTTTTGACTCGTAAGGGCCATTGAGCACTCCCGAAGACCCTTCAGAGGTCAAGCTCCGCACTCAGAGTTGAGAGTTTCCCGCATTCCTGGCCGGCCCCGTTTCTCGCAATCTCACGCATGGCACAACCTCAGGCCGCTCGGTTGTGTGGCCAATGCTGTCAGCTCCTGTTTCCAGAGGCCATTGAATGCGATTCGGGGAGGTGGAAATCCCGTGCTACGATACTATCTGTAACGCAGTAAATGAGTGTGGTTTGAGCCCTGTCAGCTGGCCAACCTAAAAACACCGTGGTACCTGTAATCTTCACTGCTCGTGCTTATGAGTCAGTCACACTTTTCAGCATGCTATTGTCGGGCTGCTGTTCTGGCCACTTCATGTGAGTCTCAGCCAGCCTTTAGCCATGGGTAGTCTTCTTGAGTAACAAGTGCCAACCAGCTGACCATGTTTATAGGTTAACACTCTCGAATTACTTTGGTCCCACGCTTTCCCCGTGCTGGTTTCTACTGGAAACTCGACGTTGGGAGTGCTCCTGGAGGGGATGATGGCTATCCGATGAGGCACCGAGTCGCCATATATCTGCTCCGCTCATTCCTTCCTGAGTCACTCCAAGGCTTTGTGGAGGCATGAGGGTCGTGTTGAACCTCATTGAGTCACTCATGGTCCTGCCATTCAAATATATCTGAGCAAAGAATCTTGGGTTCTTGGTGGGGCTGGGACTGTACTCAATGCCGCAAGACTGGATTCAACCCTCGCCCCGTGGTCCCTGGGTGAAGTAGTTCCCAGATGATTGAGTCTGGCTGGAAGGAGTTTGAGCAGCGATGAAGTGGTAGGTGGAGGTGGAACAAGGCGTGTCAGAAGGCAACAAAGAATGAACCCGAGGGGTCAATGAGTGGTTCTTCTTATATTAGCACCCCGTACTCGGTGTTTCTGTGTGGCGTGAGGTCCACTGTCCCAGACTGACCATGATTCGGCCCGCTTTCGGGGCCCAGGTTTTCCAGGAGTCGAGCTTTCCCCATCAACAATGATCACTCTGAGAAGTGGGCAAACAGGGATGGGGAGGTAATGGGTGGGACGTGATGTGGATTGAGAGGATTGGAACCCAGAGAACCAAGGAAAAGGAGCAAGACCGCTGAGACCTTGGTCGCCACATTAAACCGCGTACCCGGGGCAGCCTCTGCTGGCACAGAGGGCGTATTTCGTGATCCTGGTGCCACCTCCGCATCCTGCCTTCGGCAAAGGTCATCAAGGTAGCATCTCGATCAAAGTTGTAAATGGGCACACCACGGGATTTCCATCACACCTCACCCACGGCACAAATCATTTTGGAACGCGGATTTCCAGCCTGAACTTCAAAGGGTCGTATGGAATGCAAATCTTCCAGCACAAGCAGCCTCTGATATGCGAGTGCTCGTGGATCGACCAACCATACCAAGCTCACCGTACGATCTAGAAGGTTCCTCAAATCTTTTCTCAGCCTGTCACTATCAGTCCGTCATCAAACCATTGTGTCCGAATGCCCCGCATTAACTTCTTTTCACCGATCAATCATACCCTTCATGCAACAAATTTCGTTAGACACCTGCCCTCTGAATTCTACTGGAAACCAACAGAGGCGTCACATGGAAAGCAACCATCAGATATCCATAGATGAAGCTTGTGCCCGTTTGTAGTTTTCTTTCGCACGCGCTGGCAACTCCTTCACACAGGGAAGGGAAGACGCCCAGCTTACAACCAACGCAAAGGTTTCACAATGGAGATAGTGTCCGTAGTGCATTTTTCCTGCAGTGCCTCATTGTCTGCCTGCAATGAGTAGCATGCAAACTGATCTTGGGCTTATCGATAAGCTCCATCTTTGCTCCCTTCCTCCCCTTGCTAAGGCAGTATTTGACATACTAGTCGCATTCTCCACTTCGTCATTGGGCATTGTCATGCAAATAGATGATTCATGCCATTTCGAAAGCCCCGTAAGCCGTATTATCTCACACAGGAATGGAATTTCCATATTCAACCACAAGGACCCATTCTGATGCGCTTGTAAGCACCTAGTGCATCGTATAGTCGGTCCTGGTCCCAAGACTGGAAGATTTCTTGTTAAAATAGAAGATCATTACTGTGAATTCCCTGTCACGCCTCGTGTCTATAAGTAATGTTCACATACATTCATTTAGTGCCTGGGAACTTAATAGTCCAGAGATGGCACTGCAGGGCTTATCGTCATAGATTTCATGAGACCATTTTGTGAATTCACCATTGTCTCCCACTCCAATACCAGGCCTCGTTCTTGTTCACGTTGATACACTCAGAATCAAGTCTCATCGCCTGTCGTTTGGACACTTGGTTCCACTTCAATTGCTAATTCTAACCGTCTGGGCATTCTCGTGCTTTTTCCCATGCAAGTTATGCCACATTCTGCAACGAGTGAGGTTGATAACTCTATGATTTAGCATCTCCTCACATATCTTCTAAGTGATAATTTAAGATCAAATCGTCACTGAGGTGTAGTCCGGCTGTTTAAGCCGACGGTGTAATGGGGAAACAAACAGACATGACAATGAGGCTACTTGGGGATCATGGAAACATTGCTATGTGGCGCTCTAATTATGGTACTTATGCCGTAAATCTAGGCTAATTCACGATCGACACAAGTACCGACTAACAGGATATGGACCGACATCGACATCAGCATAGTCCCACACATCACTGACATACAATCAATTGAGGTGCGGCCTCACAACAGAAAGTGAGTTATTGATGACCCATGGACAACAAGAAATACTAGCTATGCTCATCCCGGGTTAAGGGAGATTTTAAGCTACGCTACTTCACGCTCTGTCACAGAGTTATTGCAAAAACAAAGAATTACCTTGTGGTAAGGTTTTAGGCGTGTGCCATTCACCCACCCAGGTAAAACCATCCAACAGCCAACCGAATGGTGTCGTAATTCTAATCTCAACGACGGGGTTGTCCCAACTGCAGGTTTCCACTTTCTCTGAAACTTCAAATACATCATATAAGAGGACCTTCGCCAACCTCGAACATTTTATTTTCATGGTGGTCATGCCACGCCTTCTACCTATCCTTATAAACCTTTCTCTGCACTTTTAACCGTGAACTGGCTTCAGTCCGCTTCTTATAATTCATGTGGGCGCCCTAGAGTTGACATGCTTCTTCCGAGAATCAGGGATGTGAAATTAAAGAGTTTACAGTGGCCAAGGAATCATAGCTTCCCGGCCATGCCACCAACTGAACGTGTCTCACTGTCATGCCACCGTAGTCTCAGAGTCTCATAGTGCAAATCACTATCCCGTCGTGGCAAGTGATCTTTGCTCTTTTCAAGAATTTTAATGAATGCTCAACAACACTAATGTCAAGGTGGTATAATACTTGGGGAGGTTGAATCATAAAATGTTCCAGTAATCTCATCATTGCTAATGAATGCAACGATCTGGTCAAGAACCCTCAAGGCAGCCAAACTGCTAATGATGTGTTCAAAGATGAACTGTATAATGTATCCGCTGTGCCTGATATCACACCAGGCTCACTGTGAGTAGTTTGGCTATGCACACGTAGCGGCCTTGGAGCCATGCACGGGTTATGGGCTTACGGGTCGATAATACTTTCAAATGGCCGCATGTACTGGTGCAGCTTAAAGCCTGCTCCCAGTGAGAGGCCTCCTGCTCAAATGGCTGGGAACCACACTTTAACAAATGTTCTACACTGGGCATGGAACTGTCACGACCATGTCAAATGGGAGGATTTTCCCCGCAGTGGTTTCAACACATGCCCCTCCTGCAGTCACAGTGTGGGTCTCCCACACTCACACTTCACGTTCGTGTCTGGCACACACTTCCCCACGTGCTGAGAACCACCAGGCCCGCGATAGCTCGCTCTGCAATCAATGTTGGCCTGCAGTGGGATGACCAAACGTCAAGCCTGAGCGGGTTAGAAAGGTTTGTGGCACCGTCTTCGTATTTGAGAAGCGGCATGGTTTGCCAAAGAACTGGGCATGCCTTCACTGAAAAGGTCATCCATAGTTCATCATCGAGAGCCATCGTTTCTCTCATCTCAACCCGGAGGAGATGATCTGCCCCACCGCTCACACCCTGTCTGCTGATCACCTCGCACACTCTAAGAGGGAAGCTAATCACATGTGATCCACTCTTCCAACGGGTTATTGACCTGCATTTCTGCTGTGAGGATCCAAAGAACTGAACTGCTCAGAAGATAGTGGTGCACTGACAGCACACCATTGCCAAGGCCTCCTCTGGTGAGTGGTGACATCCTCTCCGCATTGATAGTTTAAGGCCATGGTGAAACTGGGGGTCACTATCATTCTCCTGTTGTGCTAAGACGGGCTCAAGTAACATTGTGAAGCATCTGAGTGCACGGGACCACATCCAACTGGTGAACAAGAATAGGTGCCATCGCCACGCCTTCAGTTAGTGAGGTCATCCACCTTCCGTCCACTGAATATTTCACTCACTCACTTTTTCTAAAGGAGCAAAGGATTCGTTGTGATCATGATGAACGTCTAATACCCTAGAATCTTTAGTAGGTGTTCTAACATTAACTGTTTCAGAGCTTTCTGTGATGTGGATGACTCATGGTCACTTAACAGTGTCAACAATCTCTTTCATCATGGTCTGAATCAAAGGTGTTTGGGGTGGAATCAAAAAATGTATTTCTTCAAGTTCTGAAGGAAAATTTCTCAATGCTTTACACTCTGATTTAAACATGACATTTAATGTATGTATGTAATTTTAAAATACTATACAAATCAAATATCCACAGACTCTTACAGAACTTGTGAGGATGTATCTGTAACCAAGATGATGATCCAAAAACATTGGACCAGTATGTTTCAATCTTAACCACATCATGGTATGTGGAATGATCTTGACTGTGGTAGAATGTCATCTGCTTGTCCTCTCCAACACGCACTTTAATATAGCCTCAAAGCTATTCTGTGAAGGAGTAAGCTTCATTCCTCACATATGATCCAACACTGTATTAATGGAGTGGGAAACTGATCATGATGTGCGCTGTTCTGCACTCACACACAACACGTGTATCATTTTCCTTCTATTCAAACAATAGTAAGGCCTCACCCACTGCTTTTTCCACTGAAGATGAGACCCAATGCACAGCATCTGTCAATCTCCATCTTGACCTTTTCTTTGATCCGCGAACCGAGGGTCATGTTTACTGCTCTATCCCGTTTCAGTTATATATGGTTTCTTCCTAGTCACTCCTTGACACTCTCTGCTAAATCATGATGTGAATAAGTTCTTTATTCTGAGGAGGTCAGCTTCTTGTCTCCTCGCTCTGCCAACTCCAAATCAGGAGCGCTTTGGGTTGTCTTCCAACATGTTCAAATTTCTTTTTCAATTGGGATTAAATGATGCCTTTATAGTTATTCTGCTTTAGAAAGCCGCTCACTTTCCTCTCTTCAGCCAGAGGTGCCCAGCCCTCCATCACATAGGTCAACTGCATCAATCCATTGGCAAACAATCACGCCGTCTCAGAGACGTGGTGTGCTCTGTCACTGGGTCGTGATAAATAAGACTTCTATAGCTTGTAATGGCCCCACACCAAATGTGTTCTTCCATGAAAAGCACCCCAATTTTTTTTGAGACTTCAGAGCTGTCTCTTTTTCGTTTCTCTCTTACACTGGTGCCTAGGACAGTATCATAATGGCTGAACCACACCAATGTTTCTCATGGCATCCCAGACTTTTTCTGATCTTCATCTTCGCCAGTCCCTGTGTCCCGTTGACGAAGTCCCTGTACCTCCGTGCCTCGCCATGCCTTCTTCTCTTTCAACGCCTGAAGCTCAAGCACACAACTCCACCGTGGACATGGTGTTGCGGTGATTTTTCCACCACCCGGGATGTGGGACCGAGTGCGACATCCAAAAGTGGCATCCCCGATCTTCCGGCATCTCCTCAACCTTTGTACAAAGGCACTGTCACCAGCTGTTCAATAGGTGGGGCCATTTGAACTGCAGCACCACCCAATGGACTCGAGTGAATATGGGCACATCTCCGTGTGTCAGTCTCACCCCCTTTGCTCCCGCCCTTTCTGTGCTGGGGTTCCAACCTGGCCTTCCAGCCTGAGACCACCATTCACGAGCTGCCAGGCTGTTGTAGTCCTCTCAGTTTCCGTGGCTGTCTAATAAGGTGATCCATCATCTCGAGCATCTCCTACATCCACACTGGGCACCATGGCCTTGATACTTGGTTTAGAGGCTGAGCTTACCCGGACCTTCCATCTCTCTAAGACTATCGGGCCTCTTTTGAGGTCGATGATGCAATTTCAAAACTCATGTCGCAAAGGTGGCGGTAAGGATCCTTGTCTTCCATAATATCAACCTCAAACCAAAGTCTTCACCTCCGTAATTTCCCCACCTCATGCTCTATGCCATCACCGCCGCAATGGAGTATTGGTTCGCCATTCCGAGCTGGGATTGGTGAGTAGGCTGCCTGTGGCCATCCACAGTTCTCCTGCTGTCTTTCACGGCTGGACGCGGGACTCCTGCAATCAAGCATGGTATCGCTCGATTCCTACAACTGGGCATGTTAAGTCAGACTTCGTTCATCGTTGTTCCGCTGGACCAGATCGTATACCGGTGCCGTGTCCACTGTGCTCCTCACTCGTATTCCCCCTCGGGAGTGCATCCTCCGTGGCACGCTGGTCTCAGACAAACATTATCAATCTTGAGGAACACCAAGCCATTCCTTAATCAAGGTCCCCATACTTTCCTCCCACAACTGTCAGGTACCTCTGGCAGCCTAGCCTCAAACAGAAAAAGCCTCCAGCTGAAGTACCTCTTCTCGTGCATCCTGTGGATTAGTTGTTTCTGGATGTAATGGAGCAGGACCGGCCCTTTCCATGAGTGTCTTCTCCCATCTTCTGCAACGCACGTCATGATAACTACATTCCCGCATGCCCGGGGTCACTAGCGAGGTTCGGGCTTGGGGCCCGTGCCCCTTCACGTGGCTCCTGCTCCTCCACTTCTTGATGAGTTCTCGGACAATCCTCGTTTTAATGGGCGCACGCGCACCGGGGAACACCAATGATGTCGTGAAGGACATTCCGAGCCACGTGGACCCCCGGTCATAGTTAAAGCATTTCAGAACTCCGTCCCCTCGCGCTTCTCACAAGATATTGCCTCCTCTTCCTCCGGGAAGTTTCCATCACCAGATAGGAGGGTTGGTCCAACTCAAGGAAGGCCGAGATCGTCTTGGGGTGGTTGTGAGCCATGGAAGCAAAACTCTACAAGATACATTATTTGGGACAGCAGATTGGCTTTGCAGGCTGGCTACATCCGAAGATGCTCTGTGATCGTCTGGGCACGCGCAATATTCGTGGCGGTTGGGTTTGGTCGAAACCTGGATGGCGGCCGTTATGGTATACCCCCCGCACACGCACCACCCCATGGGTGGACCTCCGGATTGCCTGTCCACACCCGTGCCATGCATCCGAGGACACTCAAGCTGCAATGTGGCCTTTCGACTGTGTGCAGTTGAGTGCACCAAACGTTCGGCCGCGATAAGGCCGTATCTCCTTGAGCTTTACTGACATATCCTATGCAATCCCACCAAGGAAGGATCCCACGGGCTGGGTCTCTCCCCAATATTCCCGAGGGTAGTTCATGGCCTCTATCTTCATGGCCTGCTCAAAGCATCCGTGTTGTCAATCTTGGCCATGAGGCCAAGGAAGCGTGAGCTCGATGAACTAGTCCCTCCGATGGTTTGGTCGATTGAGCTAAGTTTCCATCGATCCTTAAATCACGCATCTTCCTATGCAGTCTCTCCTCGCTTAATCTCCTGTAGCTCCTGGCTGCACTCGCCAACCGTCCGGGAAGTTTAGAAATTCCTGAAAAAACCGCTAACGTCCATGACACGACAGATGGGCCTCGAATTAATGATAAACCATCGAGAGCCCTTTCCGGAAAGGGACTTGGAACTCTATTAGTTTCTTTTGTGTCCGCATCTCACAGCTCCTCCATACTCGCAGAGATACCTCAAAGTTGCTCATCATCGTTGCTCTGCCGAGAATTATGATACCAGAAATCTAAATGCATATTTACTTGTGGAGGGCTGATTAGGATAAATCCTCTGGGTCTTGGTTGCGTGACTTTTCCGCTTAGGGAATGTAATACTAGTAAAGATGCTATTAACGTGGCCGCTATCGGTGTTGACTCAGGCAATTGATCAATGCTTGTAACTAAAACATTACCCAAAGGTTGATAGAGTACCATAATACGTAACTGGAACGAAGCAAACATTTAAGCGTATTGCTGGTACTCTATCAACCTTTCGGCACATTTTCGTTGCTACAAGCATTGAGTCAATTGCACAGCCAGCCCATTGTCGATAAATGGACCCACGCAATAGCATCTTCAGTAGTATTACATCTCCTAATGAAAAAGTCACGCAACCAAGACCCAGAGGATTTATCCTAGTCAACCCTCCACAAGTAAATATACTGGCTTCTCATTCACTCGGTGATCCATAATTCCTCTCAAGTCGAGGTATAACGATGATGTAGAGCAACACGGTATCCTCTCACAGCCATATGGAGGGCTCTGGCAGAGCGCCGACACAAAGAAGCTAATAGAGTTCCAAACCACGTCGTGAGAAAGGCTCTCCGATGGTTTATCAAGTGGTCTCACAGGCCCATCCTAATCCAAAGAATCATGACGAAGCGGATTTTTCCAGAATTTAAACTTTCCCGTACCTGACTGTGGTCCGTCCGAGCCTCGGGAGATTGGGCGTAAAGAAGGAGAGGACTGCATGGAGCCGATGTCGATTTAAGGATGCGATCGTGAAACTTAGCTACTGACCGACCCAAACCATCGTGAGGGACTAGTTCATCAAGGCTCTCGTCTCGACACGAACCCCCTCACTCGAAGAAAAAGATCAATAACTCTGCGAGGATGCTTTGGAATGTGCCATGAAGATAGGCCATGATGGCTACCAGGAATATTGGGGGAGGGCCGTCTCAGATCCTTCCGTGGGATATCGCATCAGATCAAGCATCTCCGACTCAAAGCCCAAGGAGATGCAGCATATAAGACTAGCCAGTCAACGCTTGCACTTCCACGTCTGTCGAAGGCCACATTGCAACCGAGTGTCCTCGTGATGCATGGCATGTGTGGGACCTTTTCACACAATCCGTGGGTCCACCCATGGGGGTGGTGCAAGTTGATGAATTCACAAGTAGGGTATACTAACCGCAACAAACTTTATGCGGGGTTCCTATCTCAACTAAACCCAACCGCCTACCTGACATTGCGAGATTTTTCTGACGATAAGACAATCAACTCCTGATGTGGCCAATACTACAAAAAAGTAATCTAACATCCCAACAATGATAATCGTGAGCTTTTTGCTTCCATGACCTACAACACCGGAAGGGCAGGCTCTCACGCTCTCGCGATCCGGGGCTTGACCAACCCTCCTATACTATGGAATGAGGCTTCCAGGGGAAGAGGGAGGCAATATGCCAAGGCCGTACGTGGGGACGAGGTTCATTGAAATGCTACAACTATGACCAGGAGGGTCACGTGGCTCAGAATGTCCCCTTCCCCGACATCATTGGTGTTCCTAGCAATGCTGCAAACGCCCATGCAAACGAGGATTGTCCCGAACTCATCAAGAAGTGGGAGGAACAAAATCAAGAAGGGGCACGAATTTGGTAAACCCGAACCCGAGGAACCGTGACCGGCATGCAGAATGTAGTTATCATGACGTGCGGTGGCAGAAGATGGGAGAAGACACTCATGGAAAAGGAGCCGGTCCAGCATCCTGCCCGCATCCCCGGTGTAAAACAACTATCCGACGGATGCACAGTAAGAGGTACTTCAGAGGCAATGGAGGCTTTTTCTCACTGGGAGCTAAAGGCCTTGGAGGTACTCGACGACCACCCGGAGAACGAAGCCCCATGGGGACCTTGATTTCAAGGAATGGCTTCAGCCGGTTCCTCAAGATTGTTGGATACTGCTTCAATGCTAGACCAACTAAAGCTGCACTCGGAGGATGCACTACAGTGGGAATATTGTGTGGCTGAGGGATTTGTGGACACAAGACTCCCGCACATGCACGTTTTAAATAAGCGATGAACTAGAAAAGAGTTCCGTTTAACACGTTGTGCCAGGGATTCAAATCAGCGATACCATGCTTGATTTAGGGGTCTGACGTCAACATCTTGGTCGTGAAAGACATGGGAGGCTATTGATTGCCAATGGCTGACCTATCACCAATCCAACTCCGTAATTATTTAACCACATCTATCAAGGGCCAGACGTCTAACCAAGGCATCGAGGGTCGAAATTCATGGGAGGTGAAGACTTACACGATTTTGAGGTTATTGATATTATGTAGGGTTGCAAGGACTTTACCCCGCCCTGCTAGGCATCGATTGGGATTTGAGAATTACACTCATCATCACCTCAAAAAGGAGCCGATGATCTTCAAGATGGAGAGGTCCTGCCGCCAACCTCGACCCGTATCAAGGCCCGTGGTATACGTAAATTGTGGATAACCAGGAGGATGCTCAGATGATGGATCACCTTTTATTGATGATCAGCGGGGAAGCGAGAGTGACTACATTAACCCGACCGCAACCGGCTCCGTCGTATGGTGCAAGAATCCGGGGAGCTCGAGCCGGGGTTCTGAACTAGCCCGGGAAGATCGGGAGCAAGGTAGGAGACTGTGAAGACACTGAGATGTGCCGCCTATCGTTCGAGTCCATTAGATTGGTGCTAAGTTCAAATAATACCCCACCCTATCGAACATGCAAGTCGTCAATACCTTATTACAAAGGCTGAGGAGATGGTGCCGAAGGGAATCGTGATAGCCTCACTTTTGATGTCGCACGCGGCCCACACGCCTGCAGGGAAAATCACCGCAACACTCGTCACTAGTGGAGTTGTGTGGCAGAGGCTTTAAGGGCGCTATTTCAAAGAAGAAGAAGGCCCGTGAAGCAGTAATGTGTACTGGGCGGGACTTCCACTACGGACCACCCGAGGACTCAGGAGGAGTAGTGAGTTCAGTGATACCGCAAGAGCCGTGGGTACATCTGGCTCAGCCATTCCTTAGATACCATCCTGTGGCCCGGTAATTAGAGGAAGAAGCGAAAAAGAGGAACCCCGCCTCCCCGCTGAAGTCATGAAAAAATTTGCAGCTTTCCTGGAAGGAGACACCGAGTCGGTGTGCTGTGCATGCTAGCTATTAAGGGGGTATTGTTTCTCCGCGACCCAGGGACCGACTAGAGCACCTTTGCATCATGTCCTCGAGGCCAAAGGGATTTGCCAATGGATTTGATGGCAGTTTAGACTATGATGTACTGAGGACTCAAACTACATTTCAAGAGAAGGAAGGTGAGCGGTTACAAATGAAGAACCAACTACTAAAGGCATCCATTTAATCCCCGTTGAAGAAAAAGAAATAACATCAAGACGTGAGGAACAACCCAAATCAAGCAGGCCGGGGATTAATGGGACGAGGAGACAGGAAATTTTCACTTCCTCCAGGAATACTAAGACTTACTCCCTTCATCAGCTTGCTTATTTTGAAGGTATCAAGGTGACTCCTGAGAAATGCATATTGTACAAACTGTGATGCCAGCCCGGTGGAAGCATCGAATTTAATCTAAGTTGAACCCGCATCAAAGAAAAGGTCAAGATGAGATCGACAAGATGCTAGCCGTAGGTCTCATCTTTCCGTGGAAGAAGCAGAAGGGTGAGCTCATCGCCATTTAGAATAAGAAGGAAAAATCAGAGATACACGTCTGTCGACAACAGTCCAACAACGCCTCATGACTCATGATCCGCTTCCCACGACCAGCTGAACGGCGATTGGATCATGTCGCTGAATGAAGTTTACTCACGAATGGCTTTTCTAGTTATCATCAAGTGCTGATGTTAAGAGGATAAACGAAGATGACATTCACCACCGAGTGGGATCATTGTGATACCACGTGATGTCGCTCGAATTGAAGAACGCCTGCCATGTTTTCCTGACAGCTAATACCGATTTCGGGAGTATATCCACAAGCTTCGCAAGTCTACAGGATGACTGACCGTCTATGTATTTAAGAACCACGCCACCCTCATGTATCATGTTTGATCGGTGTCGACAGCTTTGATTTCAACTCTAAGAAATGCATTTTTGTGCCTTTCAGACGCTCAAGTTAGGACACGGGTGTGCAAGAAAGGGCTCCGCGTCGACTTCGCCAAAGTGGCCATGATCATCCACATGCAAGCTCCTCAAATGCTTAAGTAGTTGCAGGCACTACTAGGCACACCTGGTATTACAGCGCTTATCCCCGCAATTACGCGAAGATCATCAAGCCTGAAAGCCGATGCGGAGCAGGAAATATTCATGGACGAGGAGGCCGATGGCCCTAACAACCCGAAGGAAAAAGCTGGCCATGGCACCTATTCTTGTTCACCCAGATTGGGATGCTAATTCCACGTGCACATCGATGTTTCTAGTATTGCACTCGGGGTCAGCTTTGAGACAAACTGGGGAGATGATAGTGGACTCACCTTCTCGCCAACCGCAACCATCTAATGCGGAGAGGAATTATACTCACTACCGAGAGGGAGGCCTGGGTAATGGTGTACCACTCCAGGTTCTCACTATCTTTCTAGGAGGCAAATTCAAGTTCTTTACGATCACTTCCGTTGAAGTAATTCGGTCAATATCTGCTTTGAAGGATCTGACTGGGCTGCTATTTCACTCTTCCAAGAATTCATGTTTGAGGTGATCATCAGTCTGTGAGGTCAACGTTGGGCCCGATCATCTATCCAGTTGGAGATGGGGGAGAACGTATTCTCTCGATGATCACCACGGATGTGCTGACCTTTTCCGAGTCGAAGCTGTACCCGCACTATTTGGCCGACATCGCCGCCTATCTCGACCACGAGGCAAAGGCTCCTCAAGACTAACCCGCCCAGAACAAGATTTGGTCATCCACGCCACCGAATACCAATTGACTGTGCCGCCTATACAAACTCGGGCCTTGATGAGGTTCCCGCGTAGATGTAATCTTGACCACGAACGTGAAGTCGTGATGTGTGTGAATGCCACAACAACGTTGTGGGAGGCATGGGGCCAAACCCACCGCGAGGAAGATACCTGGGGCCGGACCGTGGTGGCCGACGGTCCATGCCAATTGTAAGACATTTGTTAAGAGATGTGATTGCCGCCAACAACGGGGAGGCCCTCTCATAGGGACGAGCTTCCGCTACACCCAAGACATGTGTTGCGAAGATGAGAAGTGGCCGCCGACTGCAGGTTCCATAGCCCCTGGGCCGATGCACTCCAAGGCCCGCTACATTATCGCACCGACTACTCCTACCCAAGTGGGCCGGGAGGTAGGGTGGTGGTACGAGACCGCACCTGGCTGATTACATTACAGCGCTCATTCTTGAAACACATCATTAGCGGTGTTTGGCTGCCCGCGAAGTTTAACAATCCAGCGATCGTGGTATCATGATTTCATTAATGACACTACAAGTTGTCGGCTGACACATTTATGATTCAACATCACAAAAAGTATCATACCAACGTAGGCCAAATGGTACCGTTGAAGCATTCATTAAAATTCTTTGAAAAGAGCTGACAAAGATCTACAACGCCCACGTGATGACCGGGATGAGCGCACAAATTTCGCACTATGGGCCTACCGCACTACCAAGTGAAGCGCTGACCACCGTAATAATCGTCTGGGCTTGGTGTATGGCCGTGGAAGCTATGATTCCCGCTAAATCTACCATAACAACTCTTTTAATTTCCACATCCCTCAAGTTATCGGAAGAAGCACTACCTAGAGCGCTACATGAATTACAAGAACTGATCTAAGCCCAGCTTTCCGGGTTGAGTTTCACCGTGGTTTATAAGTGATAGGTAGAAGGCGTGGCATGACTCACTCACATCAAGAACAAATGTTCCAGTTACGGAGCAACTCCTATATGATAGCAAGCCTTGGGGTTTCCAGGAAAATCTGCAGAGGCACTAGTTGGGACCTTACTGGCCGTTGAGATTAGAGATTCGACACCATTCTATTGGCTCACTGGATAGTATGGTTTTACTCCGGGTGGGTGAATGGCACACGCCTCTAAAACCCTACCACGAGTAATTCCTTTCATTTTATTAATAACTCTCGCAAATCGAGAGAAGCCGTAGAGTAGCGTAGGGCTTAATAAAATTTCCCGCAACCAAATGATGAGCATAGCTAGTATTTCTTGCTCATGCATGGGTCATCAATAACCACTCGTTGTGGGGACTGCACCTCAATTGATTGTGGTCGAGGAGGAATGTATCCAAATGTGGTCATCCCCATAGGACTAGCAAGCGGTCGGGCCTGGCCCATATCATGTTAGTCAAGATTGTGTCACCGTAAGATCGCCTAGATTTACAGCATAAATTACCATAATTAGAAGTAACCCCGCAACAATCATTTGCCATAATTCGAAGTAACTCAAATTGCCATGCCCGCCTATTTCATTACACCGTCAAGAATCACGACTACACCTCGACGATGATCTGCTGCATTATCATCGAGAAGAATGCCAACAGAATTAACTCACATGGGGTTCCATCAACCTCACTGTGTTGTAGACAAGATAACTTGCATGGGAAAAAGCACGAGAATGCTGAACAAGAATTAGCAATTGAAGTGGAACCAAAGCACTGGAAGTGTCCAAAAAGCACAAGACTGAGAGAAGACGTCGAGACTAATTCCCGCAGGGCCAACGTTTGTTAAAGATGCCAAAGGCCCACCCATTAGTCGTGGGAACCGTGAGCTCGACAAAATATAATTCAAAATAGAGTCCCTCATCTATGTGAAATATGACAATGCCCTTATAGATGCCCATCTCTGACTACGAAGGCCGCACTCAAATGGAATGCGTATATGGAACATTACTTCATAGACAACAAAGGCTCAAATGCAACGTAATCTCTGCAAATTCGTAGTTCGGGAGGGCTTACAAAGAATCTTCTATTTTGAACTTAAGAAATCTTCCAAATTTTCTGACCACAGACCGCTATGCAAAGGTGACTAGGTTCTACTCAAATTTATCCGGCACGGGGTCCTTGTGGTTGAATATGGAGTCTCTATCCACGCCTCGAGGATATCCACCGGCTTGCTGTGGCTTCTCAGCAGTAATGGCATGGATGTCTCGACCGCATGACAAAATACTTCCAAGTTGCAGGAAGTCGGGAGATGCCGACTATTATGTCAAATACGACACGCAACAAAAGGAGGAAGGGAGCAAAGATGGAGCTGACACAAGCCCAAGATCAATTTTAGATGCTACCATTGCCGCCAAAGACAATGAGGCACTACATAAAGGAAATGCACTCGGACACTATCTCCATTGTAGAGCACCGCGTTCGTGGTGCCAAACTGAACCGGTGTTCCTTCCTATCAAGGAGCTGTCGACGCTGCAAGGGAAGAAACTTACAAGCTGGGCTGCTTCCATCTATGGATATCCGATAGTTGCATTTCTCCATGTGGAAGCTGCACACTCCCCGGTTAGGTTTCCAATGGAGATTCCGGGATGAGGCCGTTGTCTAGCGATGAAATTTGTTCCATGGAAGGTGTTTCCATTGACCCCAAGACAAAAGACAGTTAATGCCGAGGCATTTCGCACTGCATGGTTTGATGACTCGACGTGGTGACCAGCCAGTAGCAGGCTCAGTGAACCTTTCCAGATGCGTACACAGGAATGTGGCATGGCTCCGGGGTCACCACTGCATGGTTGAGTATCCGACCTACTTCAGGTGCCAGAGGACACATTCCACATGCAGCCACCGGGGTTCCAGACTGAAGCATACCGCGTTCCAAAAATGAAGTTTGTTCTGGGTGGTCAAAGGTCGCGATGGAAATCCGCAATGGTGTGCTCCATTTACAACTTTGATCGATGCTACCGCAGCGAGAATGGCCCGCCGAGACGGGATGCGGAGGTGGCACTGCCACAGTATCCCACCCAGTAAGCTCTCGCCCTCTCCAGTCCCGCCGCTTGTGAGACTCGATAGTACGCCAGCTTTTAATGTGGCGACCAAGGTCATCTCAAGCGGTGCCGCTCCTTTCCTTTCGGTTCTCTCGAGTTCCCATCCTCTCAATCCACATCACGTCCCCCTCACAACTTCCATTACCTCCCCATCCCCTAGCACTATTTTATTTACTTTCCAAGTCCGATGATGACCCCAAGTGGGGGAAAAGCACAAGACCACCGACTCCTTGGAAAACCCTCGCGTCAAGCGGGCCCGAATCATAGATTCGAAGTCTCGGTGGTGGACCTCACCGAAGAGGATCCACCCCTACGCCCAGGCCCGTATGTACAGGGGTGCTAATATAAGAAGAACCCACTCATTGACCCCCTCCCACGAGTCTCATTAACATTCGCCTTCCACCAAAGACGCGATCGTCCCCACTTCCACCTACCACTTCATCTCCGCCCCATCCAACTCATCCGCCACCGTGTTAGACTCAATCCTATCTAGGAACTACTTAATGTCGACCACGGGGCCGAGGTTGAATCCAGCATCGCAAAGCATTAGTACATCCCGGTCAACCCCACTAGGAACCTCCTGAAGATTCTTTATCCTGGATATACTTTACCCGCATGGCAAGGCCGCATTATCTGATGACCTACCGAGGTTCAACTCCGAGCTTCTACTCGTATACTCCACAAACCGCCCGCAGACAAAATTCTCAAGGAATGATCGAACTTGAATATGGCCGACCTAGCTACCTCATCGTACTCCGCCATCATCCTCCCCGAGCACTCTAACGCATCGCCTCACGTGGAACCCTTGCAACGGAAAGGCGTGCCCTGACTAGGGTGCGATCCAGTCGTGCTAAACCTATAAACATGGGGTACCGCTCAGTTGTACTTATTTATCAAGAGGGCTACCCATTAGGCTAAAAGGCTACGATTCGAACTAGCTATCGTAGGTGTGCGCCGAACAACAAGAAGTAACCACTGCCATACCTAAAAGTGTGATCAGCCTCAGTAACGGCATCAAAGAGTCGTACCGAAAGGTCGATAATACTGACTGCCACCTGTGTGTTTTAGAGTTGTGGCCAACCTGCTGGGCTCATTACACTCCACTACCTCCGTCGCATGTCCCAAAGATGAGTATCAGTAGCACATGATTTGCACCTCAATCGCATTCTAATGGCCTCTACAGGAAAACAAGGAGCTTCACAGCATAGCGACATATCCTGCGGCCATTTCTGCTCCGATTCGTGGGCTCTGTCTTGTCTCAGCACAAGCTGCAGTGTTGCACACCACTCAAAATGCAAAAAGAAACTCTCAACTCTACAAAGGCTGCGGGAGCTTACGACCTCCCGATGGTCTCCGTATGCTCAATGGCCCCTACCGTCAAAACATAGCTACTTTCATAGGCAATGCCCAGAAATCTCGAGGGAAATCCAAGAGACCATGGGACCCCGCGACGGCTACGACCTGGGGCTTATATGCCCAAGCTGCAGATGCTCTAGAAGTGTAGATCCAAAAAGAGGCCAGCCTATAAATGGCCAAACAAAGGTAATCCATGAGCTCCGCCCGCCCTTCCAACTCAGCCGGGAAACATGCACATGCTTATAGGCCACCGAGGCCGAAACCCAAATTAGCACAAGAAATTCGGACTGCCAGACTGCGCACATAGAGGAGGAAGTTGTCACCAAGATTACGTCGTAAATAGATTCCTTGGTGCAGATGGATAGCAGTGAGTCAGACGACCTTCACGGAAGCTCACAAGGTACAAAATTCAACAAAAGCTCCGGAGTTGGGGCTCCTCGTTTGGATAGTGTATCAAGGAGCAATGAAGCAAGAATGTTAGCTTGTCTAAATGAAGCGATGGAGATAGAGACAAGGATTTCGCGATATGACTCTGACGAGCTCAAGAAACTGTGCCTGGGCTTGTTGGGGCCCTTGTTTTGAATATTTGAATTCTTAACTAAAGACACACACTTTTGGGGCCATGGAACGACACATGGGGCTAGCACCGAGTCGAATCACTGCGTGGGAGTAGCGTGAGCTACCGAAGTTGCAAGGGAAACGTGTAGATAATCGAAGAAAGTAGATGCATGAGTACAAACGAAGAGAATATACAACGTAGCAATGAGAGTAGAACACAATGCATAACAAGAGAGAAGCTCAAGTACCGAAGAAGAACGCAAGAGGAACTAACAAGCAGTGATCGGCGGGTGAATAAATAGTCATCACCCGGCCGAAGGAAGGGACAAATGCAAGAGCTATCAAGGAGATTGAGCTTGATGTCAGCAGTAGGGAACCCTAGTGCCGAGCATGATCTCTCTATAGTTCCTAGGGTTTCTCTTACCTACCTTCTATTCTATGAGACGCTCCAGAATGCAATCTGTAAGCTCTTCTCAGAAAGCAATGTAATCATGGGCTTGGTTGAATATTATCAATATACCGAGCGTGTTGTTGTCTTATTGTGTGAGTCACATGCATACATGATGGTTGGGATGACTTAAAATTTTATTTTCTTAATACATGTACTCTCCCTCGAATGTTCTTGCATATATAATGATGTTTAGCAATCAATTCTATGTTAATCATGAGTTGTGATCCTTTCACCGCTATCGATCTATTCCCCTTCGCATGTGGTCGCGCACACCTTGGTGAGACTCTACTCTCTTAGAGTAGGGTGACAATTTCCGCGTGGTTCTAGACTACAAATGATTCCCCTTTGTTAGCCCCAACCCCCGAACCCGGGTCTTGCTCGCGAGACCTCGCTTTCTCTTCGCCAACAGAAGCTTTTTGAGGCCGCATTCTACCTTGGCGACTCCACACATCAAATAATTAAATTGGAAGGTGACTCCACTGCTTGAAGATCAGTAGCTAGATGAAGTTTCAAGATGAGTTCCATTACAAGAATGAATGCTAGGTATGCCCCTATGAATCGGTCTCATATCACTAGTTTTCCAAAACCCATGCCAAAGGTTGAATGGTTAGATGATCTTCCAATATTTAAAGATGAAAATAAAGACAATATTGCTCTTCATTTGGTTAGGTTCCATATGCATGTACACAGTCTTAAGGTTCAGTTCCCTGAATATTGTCTCATGAAGATGTTTATGAACACTTTAGAAGGAAAAGCATGGTCTTGGTATAAAGGTTTAGCAAATGGTTCATTATATTCTCTTGCTAATTTCCATGATGTATTCTATGAGATGTATAAAGAGTGTCATCCCTCCTTATTGTTGGTTAAAGATTGCTATAAACATTCTGTGAGTTTTATTCAATATTTGGAGGATTGTTATGATGATGATGAATTCGTGGATGAAGAAATTTTAGAGGCTCTTCATAACAATACATTTCAACACCAAGAAGAAAGGATAACATCCCATAAAATGCAACCTGAAAATCAGCAGGGGTTTACTTATGAAAACCATGTTACATCCTCTGAGATTGATGTAAAGATGTAGAAAACTTGCCAGTCTTTTGATCATAAAGAGTATGAAATTTATTGCAAACACCAAGAAGAAATACTAGAAGATAGCTTTTATAACCCTCAGGGAGAGGAAAAGGTTGATTTTTTATGTCATACTTTGCAACAGCTTACATCAAAGAATGATCATAATAATGAGGAAAATTACATTGTTTATGGGAATCATTCAGAAAAGGAGTTGGATATCATATCAAAGGAATCTTGTGTCGCTAAGAATCAGTTGTTTGAAGATATATAATGTTATGATGATCATCAAACTAACCATGTCTTATTTGACCCTATAGCTGAATACATAGCAAAGCTTTGCACACCAGTATTTCATTTTCATTTGCATTATGAAGATCAGATAAATTATAAGTTTCTTTGGTCATCTCTCTATCATGGTTATTTTAAGGTCTAATGCAGTCAAGAGCCTCATATATCAGAAAAGACAATTGATTGGCTTCATTGGAAGTTTCATGTTCCTTGAGCTACAAATGGAGATTGCAGCTGCTAGGGTAGGTAGGAGTATGTGCAAATAAGCTCAAGGTTGATTGAGCATTTTTTTTAGTAGGTACAGTTTGAGTGCTTCTTGCAGAGATCATCAAATTTGAGCCCGAGGTGAAGGCCATAAAAGTTTTAAGCAGATTGGGCGGAATTTCAGAGTTTTATTTTAAAGGGTGGATAGCAGCACTAGAGCTATTGGTTCTTAGTGTACCACAGGGGCACACTATCCCAAGTGGAGCCACTGTTATCACCCAAAAAATTTCAAAACATCATTGTGTCAACTTTGCTTTTGGTCATGATTTCAAGGAGGTCTTAGATAGGTTTTGAGTCATTTCATGATTGAAAGGGTAAGTAATAGGCCTAGAGTCTCAAAAGTGTCATTTTCATGTCCAAATAAATTTTGACAACCTAATTCCATGGTTTAAAGGTCTCATATTCTTTTTAGAAGTCATATCTTAAACCTTCGAAATTTTTTCGGAATTATCCACGAAACCACGTTTTCATAGCGCAGACAGTGTAAAAAGCTTGTTTTGCGCTACGAAAACGCTGTTATTTTCGTATTGCAAACCCCTAAAAATAAACTAAGCGCGCTACGAAAGCACAGATTCATAGGTATTCTTGTCAAATCATCAATTCATTCAAATTACGTTAATTTTTCGTTATTAGGTGTTAGCTGGGAGTCATATATAAGGTATGCAACCATTCAAATCCATCATTTCGAATGTAGGGGTCATCATGATAGGTAATTTCAAATTAGAAAAGACTGGTTGGTTTCCTATTGCATTTTACATGCAAACACTCAAACAGATCATTTTCGAATGCTAAGCTTATGGTAATCTCTTACCAAAGCTTCTCTCATCTATTTTTCAAGCGAGGCTGATCACCATTAACAAGCGAGGCTGACTACCATAAGCAAGCGAGGCTGATAAACAGAAATTCAAGTGAGGATGATTTGTTACAGGAATTCAAAGGAAAATATGACAGAAGAAAAGAAAAACCACAGGTCTAGTCATTGTTTAAGAACATAGCCTAAAAGCATAGAGACCCTAACCAAAGATAAATCAGTGATGGAGGCTTTCAAGAAAACAGGGTGTTGGAGATTTTGTAAAAAATTGCAGGGAGGACACAATCAAGTGTCAAAGGAGTTTGCTTTATATTTCACTGGCTCAAACACAAAAATTGGAATCTTAAACTTGTCAGTAACCCTTGAGATCATAGCTTTGGTGACAAAGATTCCCAAGGGGCAAGATAGATGGTTCAAAAAATTCAAATTTGATATGGAACTATGTAAAGTGTTTCTGAAGCAAGAGTTTGCAGAAACAGACTTAACCAAGGCAACTCCAAGGAGCTACATCAAAGACATCTATGCCAACTTGCTCTTCAACATTCAAAGGTATTTTACCTATGAGGGAAGATATCATAAAGTATATTCATATCATTTTAAACTCCTGTTTCATTTTACTGGCATGATTTCTTTAGATTTTCCTTTCTTCTTGTATCGAAGTATAGCTAAGATGGCATATAAAGTGCAAATGAAAACTCAAGGATGTGAAACTTCCCTTTTTCATCATGGTCTAATTAAACTGATATTTTTACATGAACTTCAAAGGATCAACAGAGAATGGTCTTCATTTTTGTTTTTATTTGGTTTTGGAGTGGAAAACCAAGATACAGGCATTAAGACTAAGGCTAAAGAAACCCCAGTAGCAGAAACCAGTAAGCCTATAATGACCAGGTCAAAAATATTTGTTAAGCTGAAACCTAGAAAGCAAGTGAAAGAGCAAGTGAGTAAAGCATCAGTGGTTATTCTTAAGACTCCTCAACCTACAAAAGAAAAGATAGCTGAAATTAAAGAAATGACACAAGAACAGTCAGCTAACAAACCAGTTCAAAGGAGATTGACTAGAAGTCAAATTGGAAAGGAGAAGGGTAAATCAGTGATCTCAGGAGAAAATCTAGGCTTAAAAGGTAACTTAAATGATATTTTAGAAGCCATTGATATTGAAGAATCCCCTTTGGTACAGGCAGATTTCATAAAATTTGTTGAAGGAAAACCTAAGAAGATGAAATATTCTAAGAAACTGGAATTCAAGGATGAGGTTGCAGCATTTGTGTTCAAGCCCAAAAAGCCTTTAACCAGTCAATCTAAAAAGATTCAAGATTTCAATATTGAGTTAGTTAAAACAGAGGAAGATTCCATTGTTCAGGAAAAATTTATAGACCTTTCATCACCAATACCTGAAGGTGACAAAAACAAGGTATTTTCCACTCAGACAGAGAAAAATAGTTATGAAGAAATGGAAGAAAGATTGAAATCAGCTAATTATGAAATTTCTAGACTAAGGAAGAAAGCATGAAGGCATGCTGCTGAAAAGACAAATTTCAAGAGGATAAAGGCTCTATGTGAACTTGAAAAGGTTTCCAAACCAGAAACAATAAGTAGTGAAGCTTAGTACTTTACTTGGACTGTTCCTGCAATTAAAGCGGCTAGATTTGTGAGAATGATGAATGTTCAATTAAGGGCTACCTACAGGAAACTGAGGAGGCAGATTGAAGACCTAGAAATACAGTTGACAAAATATGAAGAGAAGCTACAACAACAATGAAACAGGGCAATAAATGATAAATCCTTGAAACAATTGTCATGAATAAAAAGATCATTTTTGAAGGAGAACATCTTTTAAAGCTATTTGATCTTGATATCAATCCTTGAAAATTTTTAAATATCCTCAAAAGTGTAAATTTTTGGAAAAACAGTGTTAAAGGGAGCATACATAGCAGTTTCGTAGCGCGCTACAAAACTGCTGAAGGTGAATTTTTGGCATTTTATGTATGTATTTGGGAGGTAAGGACTGCTGGTTTTCAAATGTTGGTGTTGTTGGTGGAAAGACCAAGATCACAGATGAAGACTCAGATTGGAAAGCAGAATAAAGAATGGTCAAAAGAAGTGTTTTACCGTGATATAAAAACTACGCTACAAAAACAGGCTATTTTCGTAGCGCAGTCATGTCTCATCTCCTTTCCATTTTTTTCGAGGATGTCTTTTTGCACAGGTGGAAGGTTGAAGTGTTAACAGAATGTTAGCACATGTCACATATAGAAAACATTCATCAATGCCAGCAAATCTGTTCGAAGATAAGCATGGAGGTTAAGGGCTAAAAATCAGGAACTTTGTCCCCTGGTTTTTAGGACAGTTAGGTCATGAATCAGCAGGGTTTACAACAAGGCTGGAAGCATCATAAAGGTCGAAGACATGGATTAACAGATGTCAAAGAAAGTATTTAATTTTTATATAAGGTTGTTTGAAACATGTTTAGGAGTTTCACTCCTATTTGTATTAGAACTCCTAAAAGACAGTTAGTTGTCAGTTTGTAATTAAGAGTTTGTTTTTTGAGTAGATAGGTGTCAATTTTAGAAATCTGAATTCTCCTAATGATGGATCATGTAATCCAAGAATGTAAAGACTCTATATGAAGCATGAGGTCGAATTCCTCAGGGTTGGAATTTTTATTAGCAAAAGAAGTTGTGTTATTGTAGCAGACTGTGTGTTCTTCAACTTAATACAGAGATTGGTTTTACTACTCAATATTCACAAGGGGTTTATGTGTTTGATATTTCTATGGCCTTTTTCAATTACCTATTTGTAGTGGTATGAGCATGTGTTACTTAGAATTCATTGGATAATGCTCTAACTTCCTTCACATGCTTGTAAACTGTGTTTATTCACTGTGTTACTGTTTCACTTATAAGCCTAACCTCCAAGTGCCTTGACTTCCATGTTTTGTTGAAGACTAATTTGACTCAATGGCCCAATAGATGTTTGCTAATCTGTAATTCAACCAGTTATACATTTTTTTCCATTTTTATTTCTAGAGTTAGCCATCTAATAATTAATTAAAAATCTTAAACCTATTGAGAGAGCCCTCTCAGGTTGAGGAGGCTAAGCCTCAGCCAAAAGATTGGTTTCAAAGAGTTACTCAGAGTCTGCTTGATCAGCAGCCTATCAGGGCCAGATTTTGTGATAACATATATAATTCCACCAGAAGTATTGCCTAGAGATATTAGATGCTTTCTTGGCCCACTTGCAGAGTCATCTCCAATGTGAATCCAAGCCCTATGCACTAGCAGGAACAAGTGCAACGGACCTTGCTCCCATGACATCCTCTAGATCTTGAGTTTATTGTTATGTTATTTTTGTATGTTTCATAGTAGTTGGTTTGTAATAGGACGCCACTATGACTAGCAACAATTCCTTTTTGTTGTTACTCTATATATTTTGCTATTAGAAAACAACTTTTATTTCTCCTATGGTGTATTGAGGCCTTTTTTTTTTTGATACTTTCTTATCATGACTTATTAGTGATGTAATTTGAAATACATAGATAATACAAAAATTAAAAAAAAAAATAATAATGAAGGAACAATTTTTGAAAATGAAACTCGTGGTCAAGCCTAAACCTTTAAACTCTAATTATCCACCCCATTGGGGTTTAAATTGAATGAAATTTTTTTTACTCGATCATTTCGGAAGGCATGAAAACTATCAAGCAATATTGAATTTCAAGGGCCATAGATTTCAAATTATCCTCTTAATAAGCATTCAAATTGGTGATCATATATCCTTATATGTAAAGGAAAGCTTATAATTAAATCATATTGGCTTTCAATCTTCAGATTTTTTGGAAAAATTAATTTAATCTACTACTTCCAAACTAGGGACTCATTATCTTTGCTAAACTAAAAGAGTATTTTAAACTCTAGTGTAAACACAATAATTGTAGAAATTTATAAACACAATAATGTATTTTCGGGTTCTCCTGATCTAAAAATTTAATCCTTATGTTAAATACAGAATCCTTCTACTTAATTCTTTGTGGAAATTAAATCGCCAATTGCAAACACATGAAGAAAAATCAATCACACATAACAAGATGTTTTACCAGGAAAGCTTAAAGCTAAAAACCACAACTATCATATATTATGTATATCAACGGATCATGAAAAAATCTCATATATCTCATACAAAGCTCAGCTCATAGAGCTCTCAGTACAATATACAATCGTCTCACACTGTCTTGCAGAAATTTTCACCTCTATGCACCAATTTCTTGCCTCGTGACAGCTTGCCTCCACTGTGCAATCCCTGTTGAAGAAGAACCCTAAATGAATTTGACCTTACCTTGCCTTGACTATGCAATACTCATAGGCATCTCCAATGTGTGTTTGGATGCATTGAATGCTCCACTATAGTCACAACAGATAGTCCATCTCACCCATTCACCTATCTCTCCACTGGGTCTCCACTGGATCTGACATGCAAGTAGTTGACTATTGTATTTCTTCAATTGCAAGGCACTACTTTTGAATTAATTAACTAATTAATTCACTCCTCTTTCACTACTGTATGTTCAGTTACAACTAGCACATTTTAGTTTAACTCTCTTAACTGAGTTAAACTAAATAACAACTCACATAACTACTCTTCCAAAGTGCATGAGTCACCAACCATTCATGTGATGGGTAGATTGTCCGACATCATGCTGGGAAAGACCATGCCTGTAAAATTGAGACCCAGGAAACCCAATTCTAACAGTACAAATCTAGGGTTGAAATCGCAAATGTGCTGATGGATTTGGGTGCTACCATCAATATCATTACCTCTGAAACAATGAAAACATTAGGTCTCGGAAATGTTAAGCCAACCCCTACTATCTTAGAACTAGTAGATAGGTCTACAATTAAACCAGTAGGGAAATTTGAAGATGTGACTATTTCGTTGGATTCATGGCACTACCCTGTGGACCTCCTTGTATTACAGACACAATCCTCAGTTGGTGGTCACCCATTGATCTTGGTAAGACCTTGGCTCGCAACTATAGACACCTACATAGGGTGCTAATCTAGAAATATGATTATATTAAATGGGATGATTACAAAGAATCTTACTCTCTACCCTCCTGTGCAACCCAGCCCATCTGAAAAATTATTAACCAATCAAAAAACTTTGCGGATAGAAGATCCTGAACTTGAAAATGAAGAATTTAGACCAATCCTCACTATTGGGCAGGCCCTGCAATATAAAATAGAAATCAAGGACGATACTATTAACACTTTTATTAATGATCCTGGTTCTATTTCCAGTTCTACTCGCTAGATTTTAGAATATGATATGAATTGTGAGACATAGGAAAACATTGAACTAGAAGATGAAATTGAAGACATTCCTATAACTTCATCCCATGATAGTATTCCGATTAAAATTTAACCAGGGAAAACACTCAATATCAACCCCAATCTGTCTGAATCCCAGGAAAAACATCTTTTAAAAGTCCTTCAATACCATCACGAAGCTTTTTCCTGGGATTATACTGACATGAAGGGAATCCCTGCTAACTTATGTACTCATCATATTTATATTAAGGAAGATTTCCGCCCTCTGAGACAGCCCCAACAAGGAATGAATCCCGCTCCAAATAACATTTTCAAAGAAGAATTACAAAAATTATTGGATGTAGGTTTCATTTACCCCATCTCGATTAGCCAATGGGTATCTCCGCTAGTTATTGTTCCTAAAAAGATTGGTAAGTGGCGGATCTGTGTAGATTACAAGGAGCTAAAAAAGGAAACTCAAAAATACCATTTCCCTTTGCCATTCATTGACCAAGTCCTAAACACCCTGGCTGGGAAGAAGTTATTTTCCTTCCTAGACAAATTCAGTGGATATAACCAGATCCAGATAGCCCCGAAAGACCAAGATAAAACAAATTTCACATGCCCATGGGGGACCTTTGCATACAGGGTCCTCCCATTTGGCCTGTGTAACGCTCCTGCCACCTTCCAGAGGGCGATTCTAGGAATATTTTCTAATTTTTTCAATGATAGCATTGAAATCTATATGGATAATTTTACTCCATATGGAAACTCATTTGAAGAGAGATTGGAAAATTTGGAGAAAGTACTCAAAATATGTAAGTAGACCCATGTATCTCTGAGTACAGTCAAATTCCATATGATGAGGGAAGAAGGAATAGTATTGGGACATTTGCTCTCAGTTGTTGGAATTCGAGCTAATCCGGCCAAAGTAGAGGTAATATTACACTTCCCGATACCAAAGACATGCACACAGGTACGTAGCTTTATTGGTTTTGTTGGTTATTATAGACACTTTATAGAAAATTTTGCTAAAATAGCACATCCACTTTTTCAATTACTAACAAAAGATGCAGAATTCTTGTGGAATGAAGACTATGAAGCAGCTTTCACGAATATCAAAGGAGTGATTTGCAAGGCTCCAATCCTTCGAGGACCTAAATGGGCATTACCGTTTCACATACATGTTGATGCTTCTCAGACAACAGTAGGAGTTGTTTTAGGACAGCATGTAGACAAAACACTGTATGCAATCTACTATGTCAGCAAGAATTAATTCCTGTTGAACTGAATTACATGGTGACAGAGAAGGAATTCCTGGTTGTCATTTATGCTATCAACAAGTTTCGGCACTACATCACTGGGTATCCTACTTTTGTACACACTGATCATGCAACAATAAGGTGTTTTATGAATAAACCTATCACTCCTGGCCGTATTACAAGATGGTTTCTATTTCTTCAAGAATTTGATATTACAATAATAGACAAACAAGGAAAAGATAATGTAGTTGTTGATTTCCTGTCTAGAATGGATAACGATGATGAATGCACACCTATAGAAGATAGTTTTCCCAATGAGCATCTTTTTTCAGTTTCTACTAAACCTATGTGGTATGCAGATATTTCTAACTATCTTGCTACAAGGAAAGTGCCTCATCATTTTTCATACAGGGAACAGTGAAAATTTATTCATCACAGTGCCTAATATTCTTGGATGGCAGGGTACCTCTTTCATACAGGAGCTGATAAGCAAATTCAACGTTGTGTGTCTGAGGATGATATTTATGAAGTATTGAAGGCTACCCATGATGGCCCTTGTGGAGGGAATTTTGCAGACAAAATAACAAGCCATAAGGTGCTACAAATGGGATATTACTGGTCTTCTATCTTTCGAGATGCATAAAATTATGTTAGGAGGTGTGATAGTTGCCAGCGTATGGGGCAGCCCAGTCGAGCTGATGAAATGCCCTTGCAGGCACAGGTAGTCCTTGAACCTTTTGAGAAATGGGCTATCGACTTTGTTGGGCCCTTCAACCCACCCTCCCAGCAAAAATTTCACAGTTTGGTCTGTACATATTACGTGACTAAATGGGTAGAAGCCAAAGCTATTGTGAAAGAAACAAAGTAGGTGGTTTCATATTTTCTATTTGAAGAAATTTTTTCTTGTTACAATACTCCAAGAGAGATTGTTTCAGATGGAGGAGCACAATTTACATCACACATGATAGCAAAGCTTATGCAGAAATATGGGGTCAAACACAGGGTGACATCTCCATACCATCCCCGGATGAATGGACAAGTGGAAATCAAAAACAATACATTGGAAAATATCTTGACAAAAAATGTGACATACCATCGTCGGGATTGAGCTCAAAAGATGCCTGAAGCTCTCTGGGCGTACAGAACAACATGGCAGAACACAATTGGGTTTTCACCATTTGAGTTTGTTTATAAGAAATCCCCGTTGTTTCCAATATAATTTGAAATCAGTATGCTCATAACATCCCTTGAATTTGGTTTGGATCAGTCAGACGCCCAAAAACACCGACTCGCCCAGCTCAATGAACTAGATGAAATTCGTTCAATGGTTGTCCAAAGGATTACTGCTATCCAATAGAAGAGAATGAAATGGCACGATAAGTTTATCAAAAACAAGGTGTTTCATAGGGGAGACTGGGCATTACTTTATGACTCTCGTTTTAAGGATTTTGAGGGAAAGCTTTGCAGTCGCTGTATGCGAACTTACGAGGTGGATGTTGTATTTGACAATGGAACAGTCAGGCTAGTCACAATTGATGATACACGTGCTTCATTCATAGCAAATGGACATCGCCTGAGATTATACCACCGCCTAGCCTCTAAGGATGCTTTCATCAAACATCTCTCTAAGAAATCTGGTTTGAAGGTTATCAGCGCAGAGAACTCTTCCTCTGCATCCTTGCTCTTTAAAAAAAAAAAAAATTATTAGTTAATTAATTAAAAACAAAAAAAATGAATAAATATTGTTACTATTTATTTTTTTGTCCTTTTGCAGGAGTTACTACTAAGGAGTAATGTTTTAAAGATCAAAAATTTCTTCTAAGTATCGATGATGTTGCTCCTTGGAAGCAGCTACTCATGATGTTGTTACTCGGTTACTGCTACTCATGACGTTGTTACTTGATTGCTACTACTCATGATGCTATTACTCAGTTGCTCCTACTCATGATGTTGTTACTCGGTTGCTACTACTCATGGTGTTGTTACTCGGTTGTTGCTACTCCTGATGTTATTACTCAGTTGCTACTACTCATGATGTTGTTACTCGGTTGCTGCTACTCGATGTTGTTACTCCTTGGTTGCTGCTAGCTAGATGTTGTTACTTCAGATGCTGTTACTCACTCTGTTGTTACTCTAGATGTTGTTACTTCGGATGTTGTTACTTGCACTGTTGTTACTCCAGATGTTGTTACTCCGGATGCTGCGCACTGTTGTTACTCCAGATGTTGTTACTCCGGATGCTGTGTGCTGTTGTTACTCTAGATGTTGTTACTCCGGATGATGTTACTCGCACTGTTGTTACTCCAGATGTTTTCACTCTTGATGCTGCTACTCACACTGTTGTTACTCCAAATGTTGTTACTCTCACTGTTGTTACTCTGAATGTTGTTACTTGCACTACTGTTACTCCAAATGTTGCTACTCGTACTATTGTTACTCCATTCGCATCATTACTGCGCCGTCATTCTACCAACCCTCAGTTCGTCCAGGTAGGCTACCAAGTACATTTCCACTTGAATTTTACAGATTTAATTAAATATCCCATGTGAAGACATTAATGTTGCGGACAGAAACTTTTATTAAAATATAATTTAACAACGGCATAATGATGATTTCATAAGTCATTATTACAATTACGTGTGTGGTACACCCTACGATCCTTATCATACACCGTAAAATCATTACATATGTATTGAGATCCGAAACATGTCCTTTTCACCTCATATGAAATCATTATTATTCCATTCATCGCACTTACCATACTTTTTCATGATTTTCCTCGTTTCCCGAGAATTACCATCTGTATTTACCATTACTACCCCTCGTTTTTCACCATGTTGTTTTTCCAAATTTGGTACCCACCACTCCGTCCAACGGTCTGCTATTCCAAAGTGTTGTTACAGTCTCCACAGTATGGGAGGACTAGCTGTGTGGCATGAACCTAAAAATACATTCTTAGTCCGCAGTAATCTAGAGGTATGGCAAGTTTTTGTCGATGCAAGATGGGAATTATATGGGTTTGATAAAGGAATTACAATGGATTTTGCGCTTAATTTGGATGCGAATTTCTCACAAGTAACAGGATTGGAAATTCCTGTCATAGAAGAAATAATTGCAGAAGTTAGCGGGCTAAGACAGCAAGGGCAGCAGTGGTTTTCTTGAAGAGTTCCTCTCCTGGAGTTTCTTGAAATATTCTTACAGGCAGGAGAAAGTGTCATTCCATATGGGAGAGGTATGAACGCAACTCTGTACCATATCCATGGAACGAAGTAGCAGGTTTTGTAATGAAGTCCATAACCTGCGAAGGACGAGCCAGCCAACCCTGCTCAAATATCACTTTTTTAAAATTTTATGTCACCTAATGAGTCAATGTGTAATGGGCTCAAGTGCATTCTTTAAATATGCCTTTCATTAAAACAATTGTAGCATATATACTGCCTACTCAAATAAGTCAGCTACGTATTTCCGGCAATGCTCTCTAATCATGGGCTGGTAAGGCGACGGGTCATGCATGCTATTGTAGCTCCTAGAGACAGCCTTGAGTTGCCAAAGACTAGTGCCTAGGACATCTTAAACAGTAGGGAGTATAAAGTATATTTCAGGCTTCTTATCAGCTTAGGACTCTCTACCTTTTCAACTTGTGCAAAGCATCATCATATGGATGGGACCAAACTACCTTCGGATTTAGCAAGTTATAAAGACACTGTAAAGACAAGAAGGGAATCTTCAATACATATATACTTCAGACAACTTAGAGACAGCTTTCATCAGAGGGGGCCAGTTTCTCAAAGACATATAGGTATTTTGAACAGAAAAATATTTGGGGCGCAGAAAGTGAAAGGGGAGTACTAACTACCAATGAAATGGTGCTCGGAAAACATATTTCAACATAATATGGGCTTAGGAACTAAGAATCCATACATATCAATCAGTTCAGTGAGAGTAACATTCCACGATGTTTAATACAGAGGAAATATGAATGATGTGTTAAGCGGAACGACATATCGTGTATGAGCCATATTTAAAGCAACATAGACCAGTAAAGCATGAGTATCAGACAACGATAAATTCATACCCGAGCTGGCAAGTTACTCGCATTCCAAGACACGATAAAAGGAAATTGAAAACAGTGGAGAGAACAATGATACAATATCACAAAGAAAGAGTCACGAACTATATAGCATTAATACTGGAATCCTCATACATAACTAGAACTTCTCTTCGCTGAAACCCCACGGGCTCTGTGTATTTGGATTGATAATTCCACGACAAGCATACAAAGACTTTTACACTGCCATTTTCTTCAGGAAATCTGGAACCCTCTTTTCTCATTGGATCTTACTTATATAGGCTTCTTCCTATCTCAACGAGAAGATATTTTTTTGAAAAATATCTTCTTCGCATAACCAAAATTTGTTAAAGGTCACTCTCAAAACATCAAAATTCATGATGAGGAATCATACCTCTCATCATGGATAGTCAAGCACTTGGCCGTTTTCAAAAATAGAAATTTAAAGAGTAGTTTGGTGAAAAGTAAAATGCTGGAGTGGGGAAAACAACCCACTCAAAACTTAAAAGAAACTAATTCAGTAAAAATTAAATAGGCCGCTGAGGCCAAATCATGATTTGACAAAATATCATAGGTGCAGAAGAGTTGAGGCAGTTGTTGATTCTGGTGGTGGCGCGTTCGCAGATGAACTGGCATACTGGCTCGTAAACTGAGTGCACCTCTGCTAACTGTCTGCAGCTTGTTCGGGCATTGCTGAGAACCCCTCCACCTTGAAAAAGGCCTCTATGAGGACGTGGAAACACGCCCCAGTAGGAAGCTTGTGTTTTATCAAATGGAGGAGGTTGAACTCTTTTTTAAGGAATGAAACAATCATGTCGGCCTTGAGTTGAGCAGCTTTACCTGTCTAGAGGTCGGTTCGATATTTTTCTTCTTGCAGGCACACTATATACTATGTCAAGGGAAAGAGCACGGAAGGAGTGGTTGGGTCCCAATAGGAAGGAAGTCCAGCTATCATGATCTCACCCCGTACAGCGTCGAATCGTTCCACGTTGGCGACCACCTGTTGGAGAACTCTCGAAGCTGTGACTCGGGCCATCTCTTTGTTGATGATTTTTCGACATTCAATAGCCTCTGTGAATCGGCTTGGAATACCGTGCTTCTCCATGTCGTCTGATCCCAGCTCATTCAGGAATGAAATATACTCTTTGGCATGCTGGGCCCTGTTGGACAAATCGAGGTCTGCCTCCTGCAGTTTTCTACTGAGATAGGGTATAACAGACTTATTCTCTCCTATCATCCTTAGGAAGCCCCATTGTTCCGTTACCGCTGAAATTATATCAGACCAAATTATACTCCTAGCTTCAAGGAGGGTGAGATTTCCCTTTGCATGAATTTTCATGTCGGTGATAGTTTTTTGCTGATCGGCAGTCGTCTTATTTTATTGCTCTATTTCTCTCCACAACTCTTCTATTATTCTGGTGTTCTCAGCCAGAGAGTTTTCTAAATTTGTGATCTTTTGCCTTGCTGTGGACGCCTGCTTTTCCAATACCTCATTTTCAGCTCTTGCTACTAGCCTAATCGTGGCATCTCTTCATGTCGACGCAGATAATTGAAAGCCCTGATAGCTAGTGACACTTGAATTAGGTCTACATTAAGCCGCCATAGATGTGGTCACCTTCGTGCTTTCTAAGTCCAGATTCATGGAGGCAGAGAGCCTGGTGTGATATTTCTCAACGTACCCTCCCAGCTCAGCTTTATATTTGTCTCGGATTGCTCTATTTTCCTGATCCCTTTCAATTGCCCTTGGTGAGGTATGCTCTATGATGGCCTGTGTGACCTCTGTGAAGTCGGAAGAAGTAGTATTGTCCCTTAACACCTTTATCCCGGCCTCGCCTTTATCCAATTGACCATACACTATGAAGGGTTCAAGCAGTTGTTCCTCTCCTATGACTTCTGCCTCACTGGAGGCTGTTTTTTGCTTTTTGTGAGGGGGAACTGCTCCTGATGTGCCTGCTTCTTCTCCGCCTGTGTCTTTATTGACGTTCTCTTCCTCCCCTGTAGCAGATGAATCTGTTTCCATCTGTGAAACCAAAGGCCAAATTTCGAGATTAGCCCTCCATTCCATGAATGGCCTTGGCTCATGCATATAAGGCGCAGACTTGTTCCTTTTTCTTTTGTTCGAGATAATTTCTCGAGGGTCATAAGCTCAACTTTTTCCCAGCCTTAGGTCCAGACCTTGCAACATTTTCTCAACGATTGGGAAGGCATGTCTCGAGTTCACCACGAAGGGGCCGATTTCAATGGGGAGCCTTAGGATGTAACCCTTCTTGGCAGGAACGAAATGGAGTTGATCGGCCTTGAGGGCCTGCCGGATGTATTCGAGTGCATAAACTCGACGAATAGGAAACACTGGCAGCCGGTAAGCGGAAACTTCGGCTTTATAGACCCGAATTTCAGTGTAGTCATCGAATAGAAACCAATCCCCAGTGCTCTGGGATTTTCTGGCTTGCAGCCAGCTTTTCATTTCTGGAAAGACCCTAGGTGAAGGCGAGTCATGAATAATGGTATAGGCAATAGACATGAAACTATTCACAAAACTGGAATAACCCTCTCCCTTAGGTAATTGACGTACAGAGCAATTCCAGTCGAAAACTGGTCGGGGTTGGGAATTCTCACGATATACTTTGTCTAACCCCAAACCCTCAAATTTATCGGTGTGCTGGTACAAGAAGAGATAGAAAACCATTGAACAAAAACGGAACTGACGGGTTTCTGGAAGCTCCTGGAACTGGGTTCGAATGGCAGTGGCGAGGAAACCAGGAATATCTAATACTACCCCCTTTTGAGACATGAGCCATAAGAGATGGACGCACACCGTGGAAATCTCTTCCGGACTTCCTACCCCTAAAAGGCCAGCAATGAGAGAGAGAATGGGCCGAACTTCCTCTTCGAACAAACTTAATGGAAAAGGCTCTATGGCAGGAAGAGAAGTAACCTGGTTGCCGGTTATAGAGGAGATGAAGGCTTGTCGGGTCTCCTGTGGCTATTTGGTGAACTGGGCGGCTAAAGCTGCTTCTTTGAAACTGATATATGTGGCGCTGGTAGGAAAGCGGAGGGCTTGCTTGATAGTATCGGGGGAAAGGGAAAAAACTTTGTTCCCCTGAGGAGAGGTGAAGGTGCCTCGATGCTCGTCGAAAACATCTCTGAGCCAGGAGATAAAATCAACCACAGAGTGAACTTGAGGGGCAATTTGGTGGTACAGGCCAGACACGACTACCCGGTAACGGTCTTTGTTCATAACATGACGTCTGAAAAGCTCGGGCTTAATGCTGTGGATGTCAAATGGGTATTTAGGGTCACAGATACCAGCTTGCAGGTCGATGAGAGGGTCGAACTCGGGTGGGTTACTGGATTCACGGACCTGAGGGGTCTCTAGTTCATTTTTCTTGGGCGTTCCCCTTCCCATGGCCGACATTCAAGAATTTGAAAAATCGAAAGGAAAACAGAGGGAGTATGAATGACGGAGTACCTGAACGGAAGGTAAATCTACTCGGGAAAGCGACGCAGGGAACTCTGACAATGATTGGGTAGATCAGGCGCTCTTTCCTACTTGGTATATGCCGTAGCCGGAAACCTGCGACTTTTTACTGGAGTGAAATACGAGGGAATTGTTATCTCTGGACTGGGTATTTTGAGGTAAAAAGACGGATGGGTAAAACGAAAGAAGGCAAGTGTCCTAAGGACACTGACAGTGGGGCACGCGGCGCGTAAGGATTGGGTGTGTCAGAGTGCAGGTGGGCGCCTCGTGCCGGGTTTAATACTGGTACGGGGCTCAGTACCAGTTAACCTAAAGGACTTTACCTTACCTTTTTACCATATAAAACCGACGATTCTTGAATATATTTCCCATAAGGCAGATTCTAAACATAGCATATCGATCCTCGGGTCCCGCAGGTTAGCTCTGCTACGTCATCCCCTTTGCTTCGGGTCCCGCTCTTGCCACTTCACTCTAGCCTTGGGTCCCCACCACGCCACGCTTTCACAATTCCGCGGGGGTATGGGTCTCTTCCCTTCCTCGCTGCTCGACCCCCTCGGAATTTCCCTCATGTGCGTCTTCACGCGGCGGCAATTTCTTTTAATACATAGGTTTTGCGCTCTGTGTAACGTTCCATTGTCTTTTGTATTTCTGTTAGCTTTTTGGCTTTATATTCCATTCTTTTCACGTTAATTCCGCCTTTGGCTTTAACGCACGTGGCTTTCGTTGCTTTGTCTCCTTTCGACCCACTTTTGAAGTATTTCGTCCTTTGATACAAAGCTTAATGCATGACTTGTCAACATTTTAATAAACCAATGACTAATGTTAAAGATTAAACAACATTGGCTCCACCTGGGGACGGCACGTTCATCCTCGAACGTGTTGAGAACTACGCAGACTGCCTGTTTATCTTCTATGAACGTCACTTCCCTTGCACTTCCGACTTCTCCCTTCATAAATCATCATGACTCATGCATTATTCAATTCAAAAATGAAAACATCAGCTAATGTACAATATAATACAATTAGGATTCTTTCATCCTGCTTCAGAATTGAAAGTACGGTTTGAGGAACTGTCCATTTACAGGGGCGTCGAGCAGATCTCCCTGCAAATTCTCCAGCTTAAAGGTATTATTTCCTCCTTGTTCTGTAATCTTGAAGGGACCAAACCAAAGGGGATCGAATTTACCGTGCTTACCTTTATCGGCCCTTCGCACATCCCACCTGAGCACTAGATCTCCCACCTGTAGCTTTCTGTCCTTGGCGTGCTAGTCAAACAGCTCCTTCATTTTCTCCTGGTATTCCACGAGTCGCTGATTCACCTGACCACGCGTTTCTTCGAGTTCCACTAGCTGGTTAATTCTTCTGGTCATGCCATCAGGTTCCTCCTGAGCCTCTTGCATGAAAAGAGCGACGGGTAAAGCTAATTGTATAGGGAACACAACTGCTCGTCCGTATACTAACTCATAGGGAGATTTCCCAGTTGCTCTTTTACTAGTAATCCTGTTTGCCTACAGAGCGAACTTCAGTTGGGAATCCCAGTTCCTCTGGTTTTCATTTATTGTCTTCTTTATAGCTATCACCAGCGTTTTATTTGATGATTCCGCCAAACCATTCCCCTGTGGGTAGTAAGTTGTAGAGTGACCCAGAGAGATATTATATTGCTGACAGAAACTCACAAATTTTGTAGATTTGAAGGCTTGGGCATTGTCAGTCACTATTCTAGCAGGGCATCCAAACCTGGATATAATGTTCTCTTCCATGAATTTAATTATCACTGTGTCTGTAGCATTTCGTGCAGGTATGGCTTCCACCCATTTCGTGAAATAATCCGTGGCAGTCAGGATCCATTTATGTTGTCCACTTGAGGGCGGGTGAATCTCGCCTATGAAGTCAATTCCCCACTGTTTGAAAGGTTCATCGACGTGTACAGGAATCAGGGGCAGAGCCGCTAACTTTTGTTTTTCAGCAAATTTCTAACATTTTTCACATGCTCTAACCCAAGAAAAGACGTCTCCAAACAATTTAGGCCAGTAGAAACCAGCCTTCAGAATTTTCTGAGCTATGCTCCTCCAGCTGCAATGTCCTCCACAGATTCCCTCATGAAATTCAGTCATTATGTTCTCCACTTCGCCTTCTGTGAGGCATAATAACAGTATGCCTGAAATATCTTTCCAATATAGCTGACCATCGGCAACCGTATACTTTTGTGATTTCAGCCTCAATGCTCTGTATTTTGATTTATCACAGCTTGGTGGACAGCTGAGTGTTAGGAGATACTCAACTATTTCTTTGTACCAAGGACTAGTAAGATACTTCATCAGTGTTTTCTAAGTGGCCATTTCCACTTCTTGCTGACCTGTCTGTCCCTCAGAATCTTCATTTGAAATTATAGATAAATTGATACCCAAAGCTTGATGATTTGACTCTGATAAAATTTTTGCTAGGCCCTGCCCTTTAATCAACTTAGTGGGTCTCATGTCCAGATCATATTCCTGTATCTTTGCAATCCACCTACCCCTTTTTCCTTCATTGTCACCCTGAACGAGGATATCTTTAACCACTGAGGTGGGTACAAATGCAGTAATGTGAGACTGAAGAATATACATGCGAAATTCCTTGAGGGACTTTACCAGGGCATAGGCCTGCTTCTCCAATATATTGTATTTCAATTCTGCGTCATGAAGGACCTGACTAAAAAAAGTGATGGGTTGTTCATACCCATCCTCGTTTTTCTGTAGGAGGACTCCAGCTACTGTATGAGGTGATGCGAAAGAGAAAATCATAAATGGTTTAGTGTAATCTGGCCTTGCCAACACAGGAGCCTCAGCAAATGAATTCTTTATTCTGGCAAAGGCCTGCCTCGATTCTGGTGACCATTTCACCTCATTATTCTTTTTTAACATATCTGTTATATGCCTAACTATTTCAGCATAGTTAGGGATAAATCTTCTCAGGAAATTGATATGCCCTAAGAACACCTAAATTTATTTCTTATTCCTGGGGAGGGAGATACCATTTATAACTTCCACTCTTTTAGGATCAATATTGACCCCATCCCTAGTTACAATGTTCCCCAGGAGCTTACCCTCTTCTAATGCAAACAAGGATTTCTAAGGATTTAGGGAAAGTCCATACCTCCTGCATTTCTCAAAAGTTCTCTGTAAATGTTGAATGTGCTCGGCGTCATATTTCGAAAATACTGTAATATCGTCCAGATAGACCACTAGAAATTTATCTTGTTCCGCAACAAAAGCTATGTCCATAGCCCTTTGAAATGTGGCTCCTGCGTTAATCAGCCCAAAAGGCATCCTAGCGTACATGAATGTACCCCAGGGTGTGGTGAAAGCAGTCTTCTTCTGGTCCTCTGGGAGTACAGCCACCTGGTTATAACCCGAAAAGCCATCCATCATAGACATCCTAGAGGCCCCCACCACTTTCTGCAGAATGTGGTCCATCTTTGGTAATGGGTAATTGTCTTTCAGGGAGGCTCTATTCAAATTTCTGAAATCGACGCACAACCTTATTTCTCCATTTTTCTTTCGGATAGGGACTAGATTTGCCACCCATTCAGAGTACTTCAATGGCACAATTATTTTAGCCTTTAACAGCTTCTTGATTTCTTTCTCAATGGAGGGGAGTAGTAGAGGGTTTATTTGTCTGAGCTTCAAGCGAGAGGCTCAGACTTTCCGTTTGGTCAATTTAGTGTGTCCTAAATTGCTGCATTTAATTTGTCAATCCGGGAATCGTAAGCTGATGAAGTGCGGCGCACTATATGTGCAAGATAACCTATTTCTTAACTTTTTGTCGTTTTTGGTTTTTCTAAGGTGAAAGGGAAATTCTAAAATGAAAACAAGTTTGGTTATATTTGTTCAAGGAAGTGATATCCCCTATAATGATTTACCAACTTGAAACTTTAAAAAGAAAATTGAAATTTACAATGGCAAGACTCGAAAGGAAATGAAAATGTACTGCTGAAATGAAAAGGTGCTGCTAATCTAATAAATCAAAACAGTAAACTAGTGAGCATGAAAACCAAACTATTCTTGCTGCCAACTAAACACAAAAGAAACTATGCTTAAGGAAATTCAAAATTGCAACCAAATAAATCTAAATCAGATTACATCAATTTATCTTCTGACCCTTCATCATTAGTCCAGCTATGATTTTTGGAAGTAATCATAAACAACTTGAGTAACTGATATTTAATTTGCAGAAAGTAAACTAATACTAAACCATACACTCATGATTCAATCCCTCACCATCAGTCCAGCTGTGGCTTTCGGAGGCAACCGAAGATGTCATGCATGATTTAATATATCTAAATTTGCAAAAAAGAAACTAATACTAAACTACACATTTCATAATGCAATCCCTCACCATCAGTCCAGCTGTGGCTTTCGGAGGGAGAATCATATGCTATGAGCAGATTAGTATATCTAAATTTTAACTACTGAAGCAAATAAACAAAACTGAAATGAACAAAGCAATACCGAAATTAAACAAAAGCTATGAAAAGCAAATTAGCAGCAGAACAATGTTAGTTCCATGTCATTAGTCAAAAAGCTATGAAAATGCCCGGGCTGCCTATCTAAAACCTGAAAAACATAAACACTGATCAGTGATTAACAATCATAAAGCATGAAAGATAGAAATGAAATGAAAATTATGGAAGTGTATAAACAGAAATGAAACAACTGCAAAGTATGAACATATGGATGGATTATGATACAATGATTTCTAAAGAAACGAAATGAGAAATATACACTAATACACAAAACCTTAGCTGAGCAGGGGCCCTCTACACAGCCTTGGCAACGGTCCACAAATACGAATTAAGTTGAAAAACAGAGTCTTCTCATATTAAAAAGCAGTCATTACAGAATGGTAATGTTACGGCACAAGTGCAGCGTAATCACTACAGAGCAGACTAATCAAAAGATAACAGAGACTACATTCACTAATAACGACTAACTTCCTATGCATATGCAAACGCAATATATATAACAAAAGAAATATAACTGTTTCATGCTGGTGATGAGCACGTAGACCACTACGTCCACGGATATAGGAGTATGGCTGTGTTGGAAAGTAAATCTACGAGAGGTGGATGCTTGAATTCGACTCTAGAACCCTGTACAGATGTCGATTTATCCTCCGCAGGCTTAGAAACGGCCGTATGGGTCTTCATGTGACACGAAACAGAGTCCGGCCGACATGAAACTCCATGGTTGACTTCCATATGGACGCCTTTGACCGCGTCTTCTTTGGATGAGTTTGCTTGAACCAATAGGACACGAACCATGTCCACGTCATTCCTGACCTGCCCATGTGGCTCGTTTTCCTTGTAGACACCTGTAGCATAGAGTTTCACAAAATAGCTGCGGAAAGTTGCAGCAGCTGCGGAAAGTGGCAAGATTCCGCAGCTTAATGAACAAAATCTAGATCAAATAGAAAACACAAAAATATAATTAAAAACCATGTTAAATGCTCTTTTGCACATGATATTGACAATTTGGGAGGTTTAGGTGAGTGAAAAAGGTATGGAAAAATGTATGGAAAAGATGCAAATTTGGGACTCAACATACCTCCACTGTGAAGGTGTTGCATGTCCTCATGCAACCAAAATTTTGATACTCTTTCTTCAATTCATGTGCCTTGATACTTCAGCCAACACATCCAATCCTCTCCTCTTCTTTCTTGGTACTGCCATCATTCTGGGTTTCTTCATTAAGCACCTAAATTTGATATTTACAAGTGCTCTGCTCAATTTCTGGCATTTCCTTTTCAATTTCTTATTCTTCTTCTGCCATATTCCCAAATGTAACATAGTATTATCATGGATGATCTTGTCCAACTTGCCTTGTTCTTTCAATGTTTCATTTTCATTTTTGATGTGCCTATTTAAAAGCTCCAGCTCAAAAATTTCCTGTTTTAATGATTGGACCAAATCATCCTGCAAGGTATGTGGCTGAATGGAAGAAGTACTTGGACCTGTGGCTGCCTTTTCCAAAGATTCTATATAGTCATATACCTCCTGCTGCTTGGGGTCTATTTCAGGTGTCATTTTTATTGGGCTGTCCCCAAAATGTTGTGAAGGAGAGTTATGTTCAAAATCTGGCCGAGGAGGGCTTACATCAATATTTTGCTGAGAATAGGATGGAGTATGCTCATTTTCTGATTGGGAATGAAATGAACCAGGTTCACTAACTGACTGAGATGGACTATGGTCAGTTGGGGACTGTTCAGATGTCTCTTCACCCAAATCAATGAAATGAGGACTCTTAATTTGCGTTTTTCTCAATTTCCCCTTAAGTCTGCTGCTTCTCCTCACACGCTGTGGTACACTACCCTTTTGTTCTTGTTTTCCTTCCTTTTCCTTCTTGGATATAGATGACTGTTTTTGAAGATAAACTAATCTTTCAGATAGCATTTGATGATCTTCTTCTTCAGAAGAAGGAGTTTTATGTACAGCCTCAATAGTTTCTCTTTCTTTTGGTGTTATTGGCTTCTTACCTTTGATTTCCTTCTTCTTCCTTTTTACCAGTCTCTCTTCCCTATCAGTTCTTTCCATAGTAGTAGTAGGAGTGTTTTGGATTTCCTCAATTGTTCTTTTCCTCCTACTTCTTCTTGTTGTGCTAGCTGCGGGAATTTCCTGAGTAGAAGTAATTTGGGTTTCAACATTTATTCTTTTTCTTCTACTCCTTCTTATTGAACTACCTTCAGGAATTTCCTGAGGTTCCTCAAAGAAATTTCTAACTAGAAATTGTTCCCATGTATCTTTTCTTTCCTTTAACTCCTTTTCAATCATAATTTTTATAAGGCCGTGGTGATATAGATGAGGCTCTACATCTCCTAAGTGTTTTTGAACAGTCACAGCCATTTTCTTCAAGCTATTGAATAGAAAATATGGAAGATTAAGAGTTTGGTTTTCTAGAAAATTCATTAATAGCCTGGTATGGTACATGTACATGGACCCAAAACGGCCTTCACATGTAATGAATTTCTGAACAATTAGCAGTAAAGTGGCCCATTCTTCCTTCAATGCATGCACATGAATTCCTCTCTTAAAAACAGTTATGTCCATACCTTGGTTTCGTAAGATTGTTCTCCATGCCTCATCACTGATGCTTTTATTTTTGAACCAACGCTCTCCCTCCTGAAGAAGTTCCGTGGTTGTTGCTATTGATGCTTCATTGACCGAAAACTTGAGGTCTCCAATTTCTGCTTCCGAGCCATCAAATGACCTTGCAAATGCTTTCGTAACTTCTCTGTGATAACCTCTGAATTTCTGAATAAAACGCATCCATTTTGCTTTCTTCAATATCTCCTTTGCTTGCGGATATCCCTCTATAAACTTTGGTCCTTCCGGCTCTGCCCTTAGCAATTTACCCATTTCACTTCTCTGTTTTTCACAAATTTTCCTTCGTGAGGGTTTCAAATGGAAGTAGAATGGTTGAATGCTCAGGAACGAGCACAATGGCTGTGGGGATGTATCATAAAATGGGAATGAGCACCATAAACGGAATGGAGTGAGACTGTGGGTAGATATACGGGAGTGAGAATGAGCAAAAGGAACGAAACGGAGTAAAACAAAACAGAGTGGGGTTTCGAAAACATAACAAAGATAGGACTGAGTAGATTGATAGAATATAACACATTCAGCCGCATTTTGAATTTTGGTGGCTACGAAATAAATGTGAACACGTTTCAATCAACGGTTGTGACTTGATGCGGCTTGTAAGAGTCCTTGGTCAAATCAAATACGCCTCATTATCACCGGTGGGATATTGGATCATGAGTGAAAATCGGGGTTTAATGATGAAACCGTTTGTGAATAAATGCAAGAGGATAATATGGAGATCGTGAAAGGTTACGGAACTGTCAATATAATCATTGCGCGTAATGGATAGAGCTCATGGTTCAAAACTATATAAAAATGTGTTTTCAATACTATTTGAAATAAATTTTATTCATACCTTTGGAATCTTTGCCTTTGCCCTTGGTCTTCAACTGACTGATCTCCATTGGTGTCTTGAATGCTCCATTGATCCTCTCTCCTGCATTTTATTTCATAATTATGAAAATAACATCTAACTGTACATTCTCTTTGAAAACAGAGTAGTAGCTGCGGAATCTGCTTCTGGCTGCGGAAACTGGAGTCAGCTGCGGAAACAGATGTCAGCTGCGGAAACTGACACAGCTATTACTTTGAATGAATGGAAATGAACAAATGACAAATGACCAGATGGAAATGGTCATGAAAAAGATTTTTATTGATGGAATGGAATGAAATGAAGTGAATGAAGTGGAATGAAATGAAATGAAATGGAATGAAGTGGAATGAGATGAAATGAAATGGAATGAAGTGGAGTGGGTGGTGACAAAGCTTGTGAAATGAAGGAGAGATTTTTTTGGAAAATATAGAGTGTCAGGTTTCCCTGATTTTCACCCTATATTTTCTGTATAAGACTGCCAATCAATGATTGGTTTTCAGGCTTATACCATTATTTTTTTTTTTTTTTTTTTTTAAATTTTTTTTTTTAAGTTGAAAAACAAAAGCTAGGCTGGTGGAGAAGAAGAATTCTTCTGTACCAGCCTGATTGCAGAACTTTCTTGAAACATCTTGACAAAGTCCTCTTTTGAGAGTGGCTTATGATCAACTTTCAATCTATGGCCATTCACGATAAGAGGAGTTTGAAACTCATCAATGGTCTTGATTCTTACAGCTCCATTGCTAAAGATCTTGTCAATCTCATATGGCCCAAGCCAATGAGTCTGAAATTTCCCTTGAAAATCTTTAAACTTGGAGTCAAATAACAATGCCCAATCTCCTTCTTGAAACTTCTTCTCTTCGATATATTTGTCATGCCATTTAGTTCTTTGATATTGAACTAGATCAGTTCTTAGAATTGCTTCTTGTCTGATCTCATCTAGCTCATTCAACTGCTCCATTCTATGCTTTTGGGCTTCTGATAAGTCCATCCCCAACTGAACTGCTATCTTGAAAGTCTTAACTTGGAACTCAATGGGGAGCAAGACTTCTTTCCCATAAACAAGTTCATAGGGAGAATGTCCTGTTGTATTCCTCCATGTAGTTCTGTAGGCCCACAAGGCTTCTGGAAGCCTTTCTGCCCAATCTCTTCTATGTAGATGAACAGTTTTGGTGATGCTACTTTCAAGAACTTTGTTTGTGGACTCCACTTGACCATTTGCTTGTGGATGGTAAGGAGTAGATCTTCTGTGCTTGATTTTGTATTCTTCCATCAACTTCTCCACCAAATTTGATGTGAATTGGCTCCCCTGATCTTTCACAATTTCTCTTGGAACACCAAAGCGAGTAAAAATATCCTCATAAAGAAAATGAACAACTGAATTTTCAGTAGCAGATACTAATGCTTTGGCTTCTACCCATTTAGTAACATAATTAGTACAAACCAATATATACTTCTTTTGTTTAGATGGTGGATTAATAGGTCCAATGAAATCTAAAGCCCATTTTTCAAAGGGTTCAATGAGTACCTGTGGTTGCAATGGCATTTCATTTGAAAGGGTAGGTTTCTCTACTCTTTGGCAGCTGTCACACCTTTTGACATATTGTTTTGCATCTTTGAAGAGGGAAGGCCAATAATATCCTAAAGAGAGGATTTTATAGGCCGTCCTTTTGTCTGCAAAGTGTCCGCCGCATGGTTCATCATGACATGCCTTAAGAATATCAGGCATTTCATCTTCCCCGACACATCTTCTGATCACAAGATCTGGCCCTGTTTTAAACAATTCGTTAGAAATCCATGAATATTTTGAACTCTCCTGAATAATTTTTCGTTTTTCTCTTGGAAATAAATGTGAAGGTAGTTTCCCTGTAACCAAATAGTTAGCAATATTTGCATACCAAGGGGTCTTAATAGTTACTGCAAACAAGTTTCATCAGGAAACTTATCTTCTACAGGAGAATCTTCTTTAGTATTCTTAATCCTAGACAAGAAATCAGCTACTGTATTCTGTTTTCCTGGTCTATCCAACACAGTAATATTGAATTCTTGCAAAAGTAAAAGCCATCTTGTCACTCTGCCATTAGTAACAGGTTTGTTCATTAAATATCTAATTGCAGAATGGTCAGTATGAATAAAAGTTTCATAGCCTGTTATGTAATGTCTGAACTTATTAATTGCATGAACAACAGCTAAAAACTCTTTTTCAGTCACAGTATAGTTCAACTCTGTGGGAGTCAAATTTTTACTGGTGTAATAAATGGCATAAGGAATTAAATATTTTTGACCCAACACAGCTCCAAGAGCTATATCTGAAGCATCCGTAGAAATATGGAAAGGAAGTTTCCAATTTGGTCCTCTCAAAATAGGTGCTTCAGATATTCTTGTTTTCAAAGTTTCAAAAGCTGATTGACAATCAGGATCCCATTTAAATTCACAGTCTTTTGTAAGCAATTTTAAGAGTGGAGATGCTATTTTAGTGAAGTTTTCTATAAATATTCTATAGTAACCAGTAAATCCTAGAAAACTTCTAACATCTCTTTGAAAATTTGGAATAGGCAACTTGGAGATGACTTCAACTTTTGATCTATCAACCTTAATCCCATCTCCCGAAATATGATGTCCTAAAACAATCCCTTCAGTAAACATCATAAAGCATTTTTCATGGCTTAATGAAAGGTTTGTTTCTTTACATCTTATAAGAACTTTTTCCAAATTTTCTAATTCTTCTTCAAATGAATTACCATAAACTGTAAAATCATCCATATAAACCTCTACACAATCATGGATTAGATCAGAAAAAATTCCTAGTACTGCTCTTTGGAATGTTGCAGTTGCATTACATAACCCAAAAGGAAGCACTCGGTAGGCAAAAGTTCCCCATGGACAAGTAAATGTGGTCTTATCTTGATCTTCAGGTGCTACCTGAATTTGATTATAGCCACTAAAACCATCCAAAAATGAAAAGTACTTTTTACCTGCTAATGTATCTAATACCCGATCAATAAAAGGCAAAGGAAAGTGATCCTTCAAAGTTGCTTTGTTCAATTCCCTGTAATCAATGCATACCCTCCATTTACCATTCTTTTTAGGCACTATAACCAAAGGAGAAACCCATCGGCTATCTGAGATTGGATAAATGAAGTTTACATTGAGAAGTTTTTGGAGCTCTTCTTTCACTATCTCCCTAAGATTTGGATTCATCCTTCTTTTAGGTTGTCTGATTGGTCTACTGTTTTCCTCAATATAGATATGATGGATGCAAGTCTTAGGATCAATACCCTTCATGTCAGTATACTCCCATGCAAATGCAATAGAATGTTTTTGCAAGATTCTGGTTAGTTCTTCTTGTTGTGACTTCTCCAAATGTTTGTTGATATTCAATGTATTTTCTGGAAAAATCTCAATAGCAGAATTACCAAACTCTTCCATAGAGTAAAGAGACATTTGTCTAGATGATAAATATTCTATGTCAGATTCCAACTGAAATTGTGTGGGGTCATATTCTGAAGATATCTCAAAATTTTCTAATGTATTCAGAATTTGACTATCCTCACTGATTTCAGAAATGGTAAAGACAGGTTGTATAGTGTTCTCATCATCAACCCATTCATTGTCTCCTATTTCTGTGATTGCTCTTGCTGGAGGATACAAATTGAATTTCTTTGTCGAATTACCATTAGAAATGTACATGTCTCCAGATCTACAACTAATAAAAGCATCAGCTGTGGCTAGCCAAGGTCTTCCTAAGATAATTGGATGTCCTCCTAGATTATTCTTGGGAGTCAAAATCATAAAATCTACTGGATATTCCCAAGAATCTAAGGAGACTGAAATATCTTCTAATACACCATCTGGTTTAATAATTGATCGATCCGCAAGTTGCAGCAAAGTAGGTGTAAAAAGAAGGTTAGGAAGTTTTAGCTGGTCCATAGTCTGTCTACTCATAATGTTGATAGCAGCCCCTAAGTCAATCAGTGTGTTTGGAATTTCTATCCCATTTATATGTGTCTGGACAATTGGACTTCCTGGATCTACATACTTCTGCATGGTAATTTTTCCCATCATAATATCTGCAATCTTTCCTACCAGGTGGATTCTTCTTGTGTCTTTTAGTTTCCTTCCTGGTCTTTTGAAACTCAACTCCTTTATGGTTTTTGCTAGAATAGGAATTTCTCGAATGGCTTGTAGCAATGGAATCTTGATACAAGCATTCTTCAATTCATCTAGAAAGTCATAGTTAGGCAACAAGATTTGTTTTTCCACCCCCTTATCAATTTGTAGTCTTTCCGGAAAAGGAGGTGTAGATGAAGATACAGGTTGCTCAACTATAGGAGTTGTGGATGTTAGCTTTTCTTTTTCTTTTTGAATTTTTGAATTTTGAAGAGATTCTTCCTCAGAACTCTTATTGACTTGAAGAGAGTCCTCCTCAGAGGTATCTTGCTCTTGAATGTCTATAGAAGGTTTTTCTAAAACTCTACCAGATCTGAGTTGTACATCGTTGAGAGGAACAATCACATAGGTAGGAAATTGTTGTCCTTCTACCATATAAGTAGTTTGAGGATTCTTATTGTTAGGATTTGGCAATGGCTGAGCTGGAAGTTGATTTGTCTTCTGTTGGTATGGGAGCATGAGTTGAGGATTTGTATTTTGTTGAGAAGGTTGTTGTTGTGTAAATGGCAATGAAAGTTGTGGATTTGGGTTTGGAAGTTGTGGAATTTGTTGATTTTGAAAAGATGGAGGATATTGATAAAATTGAGCAAATCTCCCATAAGGATTTTGCATCCCTTGTACCCATGGCTGATATGAATTTTGATGTTGGGGCTAAGGTTGTTGCCAAGGATTCCAATTTGGTTGGGTTTGAAGATTCATAGGGTTGTTAAACCCTTGAGTTTGTTGTCCCTGCCAAGGTCTCCTTGCGACAAAACAGAGAGATTCTACTGAATTTGGGTCTTCTTGAAAAACAGCTTTGAGTCCAAGAATTGAAGGACAATCCTTGATCTCATGATTCTCTGAGAAAATCATACATGTTTCTACAACTTTTGCATCCAAGGGACATTCCCTTAAAGCATGTTTCTTCCTACATTTCGCACAAAAGATGGCTAAAGCATCTGTTTCTGCTTTCTGCTTGTTTTGGATTTTAAGGGTGTCTAGTTGTTCACTAAGGTTCCCTAAGATATCAGTTTTGAACTCATCAAGCATATTACCAATCTCTGCCCTACTTACTGATCCAGTTGCAGATTTGTTAGCCCTAATAAGAGAAGAATCCCTAGGCCCTTTCCCAGTTTTAGATTTTCCCCTTGAGAGATGGATACATAGTTCTGTTATATCATGAAATGGAAGTTGAGAGATGTCTCCTTTTCCCATCATGTTTAAAATGTATATCCATTCATCTCTAATGGCTTTTAATAGGAGGGCTTTCAAGGTTTCGTTATCTAAGTTGCTCATCTTTGCTCTTTTCAAGTTGTATTGAAATCTTTCAATTAAGTCTTCCAAATTTTCATCTTCTTTTTGCATCATTTTGAATACCTCATCCTTGTGATTGGTGGACATACAATAGTCCAAGTATCTATCCAAAAATGTTTGTTTCATATCATTCCAAGTCCTAATAGATTGAGTGGCTAATCCCATGAACCATTTCAAAGCAGATCCCTTCAAAGTTGAAGGAAACAGTTTGAGTTTTTGAGAGTCTTCCATATAGTCATAGGTTCGGCACACAACTTCAAACTCAAACAAAAATGTTTCAGGATCCTCACTTCGCAATCCATAAAAGTTAGGGAGAACAGATGGTGAGATATTTTTCATTGTTGCATGAGTTTCCTCATCAACTATAGGGAATCCCAACAAATCCCTATTTCTATCATTATTTCCTTCACCATTGTTATCTCCATTGTTTCCTCCTCTTCTACCTCCACCTCTATTTATTAATTCCTCTGCCATGATAGTTTATTTAGAGTCCTTATAGTCCTCTAGTTCTTCTACCAAGGAAGGATGAGAGAAAGTCTCTTTGTTTTCTAAGTGGGTTTTAGTAGGTGGTATAGGAGAATCCTCTAATTCAGCTGTTCCTTGACTTCCAAAAATTTTAAGGCTAGGGGTAGATGGTGGTGAATCTGGTCTATGCCTTGAAGAAGATGGAGTTATGAAAATCGAACTCTTGGCTTTAGCTATAAACCTTCCCCAGAATCTCTTGCTCTATGCATGTCATTTTTTTTATTTTTTAAAAAGTTGGGCTAATAATTCTCTTTCTGATCTTCCAGATCACACTAGGTGCAAGAAGAGAGCATACTTAAGAAATTACTAAACCAATAACTCTCTTTTCTGATCCTCCAGATCACACTAGGTGCAAGAGGAGAGCATACTTCAAGAAGTTATCAAGTTTTCCTTCTTTTATGATTTTATGTTTTTTTTTTTAAGAAATTGGCTACCTAGTTACACTTCCCCGGCAACGGCGCCAAAATGTTTGGTCAATTTAGTGTGTCCTAAATTGCTGCATTTAATTTGTCAATCCGGGAATCGTAAGCCGATGAAGTGCGGCGCACTATATGTGCAAGATAACCTATTTCTTAACTTTTTGTCGTTTTTGGTTTTTCTAAGGTGAAATGGAAATTCTAAGATGAAAACAAGTTTGGTTATGTTTGTTCAAGAAAGTGATATCCCCTATAATGATTTACCAACTTGAAACTTTAAAAAGCAAATTGAAATTTACAATGACAAGACTTGAAAGAAAATGAAAATGTACTGCTGAAATGAAAAGGTGCTGCTAATCTAATAAATCAAAATAGTAAACTAGTGAGCATGAAAACCAAACTATTCTTGCTGCCAACTAAACATAAAAGAAACTATGCTTAAGGAAATTCAAAAATTGCAACAAAATAAATCTAAATCAGATTACATCAATTTATCTTCTGACCCTTCATCATTAGTCCAGCTATGATTTTCGGAAGTAATCATAAACAACTTGAGTAACTCATATTTAATTTGCAGAAAGTAAACTAATACTAAACCATACACTCATGATTCAATCCCTCACCATCAGTCCAGCTGTGGCTTTCGGAGGCAACTGAAGATTTCATGCATGATTTAATATATCTAAATTTGCAGAAAAGAAACTAATACTAAACTACACATTTCATAATGCAATCCCTCACCATCAGTCCAGCTGTGGCTTTCGGAGGCAACTGAAGATGCTATGAGCAGATTAGTATATCTAAATTTTAACTACTGAAGCAAGTAAACAAAACTGAAATGAACAAAGCAATACTGAAATTAAACAAAAGCTATGAAAAGAAAATTAGCAGCAGAACAATGTTAGTTCCATGTCATTAGTCAAAAAGCTATGAAAATGCCCGGGCTGCCTATCTAAAACCTGAAAAACATAAACACTGATCAGTGGTTAACAATCATAAAACATGAAAGACAGAAATGAAATGGAAATTATGGAAGTGTATAAACAGAAATGAAACAACTGCAAAGTATGAACATATGAATGGATTATGATACAATGATTTCTAAAGAAACGAAATGAGAAATATACAATAATACAAAAAACCTTAGCTGAGCAGGGGCCCTCTACACAGCCTTGGCAACGGTCCTCAAATACGAATTAAGTTGAAAAACAAAGTCTTCTCATATTAAAAAGCAGTCATTACAGAATGGTAATGTTACGGCACAAGTGCAGCGTAATCACTACAGAGCAGACTAATCAAAAGATAACAGAGACTACATTCACTAATATCGACTAACTTCATATGCGTATGCAAACGCAATATATATAACAACAAACTATAATTGTTTCCTAAAGTTCATGCTAGTGGAGAGCACGTAGACCACTACGTCCACGGATATAGGAGCATGGCCGTGTTGGAAAGTAAATCTACGAAAGGTGGATGCTTGAATTCGACTCCAGAACCCTGTACAGATGTCGATTTAACCTCCGCAAGCTTAGAAACGGCCATATGGGTCTTCATGTGACACGAAAGAAACAGAGTCCGGCCGACATGAAACTCCATGGTTGACTTCCATGTGGACGCCTTTGACCGCGGCTTCTTTGGATGATTTTGCTTGAACCAATAGGACACGAACCATGTCCACGTCATTCTTGACCTGCCCATGTGGCTCGTTTCCCTTGTAGACACCTGTAGCATAGAGTTTCACAAAATAGCTGCGGAAAGTTGCAGCAGCTGCGGAAAGTGGCAAGATTCCACAGCTGAATGAACAAAATCTAGATCAAATAGCAAACACAAAAATATAATTAAAAACCATGTTAGATGCTCTTTTACACATGATATTGACAATTTGGGAGGTTTAGGTGAGTGAAAAAGGTATGGAAAAATGTATGGAAAAGATGCAAATTTGGGACTCAACAACGCCTTCGGGGGGGAATTTCATGCTGCAAAATGGTGATATCAAACGTCTTCAGGTCTTGATAGGACCACGCAAATACATCCCTATAAGACTAAAATAATTGTAGGTACTTCTCCTTATAGTCGTCCGGGACCTTTCTGGATAATTTCACAATTTTGGGTTCAGCCTCAGTACCCAGATTTAGGTCTTCTACCTGGTTTTCGTCTGTCGTTTTGCTGGTCTGCCTGGGGACATAATTTTTGTCAAACAGCCTTTCTAGGGGCACCAGGCCTCTAGGGATGACATTTCCCTTCATCTGTAACACTTTGCTCCCGGCCATTTTTTCTTCCCACTTGTTTTCTGATTGGTTCTCAACATCATCCCCCTCACAACAGTCGATTTCCATATTAGATAACTCCCCAGTTGTCTCTAGAAACCTTTTCACTTGTTCATCATCCTCAAACACTTGCCAGTGTTTGACATTGTCTGGAATCGAAGGTCGGTACCTTACTTCTATCTCATACCTCAGGAGGGGATTTTGGGGTGGCTGGAAGGTGCTAGCAGCTACTGCAAGTGAATCTGCCATCCTGTTCTGCTCTCAGGGCATGAACTGAATATTAAAAGCTGAGAAAAATTTCTCCACCATGTCCCATACTTCATTCCTGTAAGCTCTTAAACGAGGATGTTTAGCTTGACATTGATTTCTGATCTGTCGGACCACTAATTCTGAATCACCCAAGACCTTCAGGGTTTGTATATTCATATTCCTAGCTACCTGTAGCCCCAGCAAAAGTGCTTCATACTCAGCCACGTTATTGGTGGCTTCATACTCTAATTTGAAGGACAGTGGGACCCATTTGCCTGTAGGGGAAATCAATAAAACTCCAGCGCCATTACCTTCTTTCGAATTTTCCCCATCGAAATGTAGAGTCCATACCCCTGTTTCAAGACCTTCTGGGGATTGTTGAGTCCTTATTTGACATAAGGAAGGTTCCTGGGCATAACTGTAATCTTCTTCTAACATCAAGCACGAAAAATCTCTATCCTTACTGTAGACCGGTGAATTTTCTGAACAGTCAGCTTTGGTAACTGTTTTTACAAATCTGGTCTCCCTGTATAATCTCCTCTCCTGCCCGCCAAAAATTGGGATGGTGGCATATGTTAGATCTAGTTTAATTGACCCGCCAATTTTTGTTCCCCAAGACCTTGATAGTAGCATACCAAAACGGGCTGGAATGTCGGCCACCACGATGTCCATTACTACACTTTTAGCTGGGATTTGGGCCAGGTTGACCACTAGGTCCTTAATCATGCCCAAGCACTTAACTCTTTTGGAGTCAAATGAGTACAGGTCCTGATATGGATGAGTGATTTGGAGTCCTAATTGTTCCATGACAGACAGAGGCATTAGATTGTGGGAGGCTCCAGAGTCTAACATACAATTGTGGAGTAATAGGTCATGGATCACCAAAGACACGTAAAAGGGAGGTGTAGAGGGGTCTAATTCTTCGACATGTGGACCAAACACTACCATAGGTATTTCTTCTTGTAAGTTGAGACTATCAGGGATGTGTATTACTTCTGGGGGAAGCATGAAGGATGTGACTTGGGACTGATATGCTGGCTGTTTTAACAACTCAGTCAAAGGAACTGGGATTTTCACTTTTTCAAGTTCTTTTTGTAAATTAAAGACAGATGACGGCTTATCTATTGACACCTCTTTTTCTTTTGAATCTTTGCTCTGGAGGGGAGGCTTAAATTCTTTTACGATGGGCTCGACCTTAGGGGTTGCAGTTACTTGTGAGGATGAAGGCATTAGAGCATCAGATTGCTTGGTTTGGTTGAGGGGCCTCTTACCTTTTTCTGGGGGTTTTTGAGTGTTGACCTCCTTCTGTACAGGTGCTAAATTTTGGGGTGTGTCCTCCTCTTCATCTTGAGTGCGGGTTCTCTTTCTGGAGGACCTGAGCTCATATTTCCTGTTAAACTGAAACTGCATGAAGTCAAAAAACTACTTGCAGTAGTTGTCAATCTCCGGATCCTCAGTGCTTTCGTCAGTTTTGACTTCTGAGTGAGTTTGTACTTCCTCCTCGCCACTTTCATGAACAGGACATTCAATGTCATCATGGTCTGAGAAAACAAGACAGGTCTCTTCTTGCTCACAAGCAATGTCTTCGATAGAACCTTCTACTTGCCCTTCCAAGTATAAAGGATGTGGTACCTGATCTTGCTGCTCCTTCTGCCCCCTTTGCAGTATCTGCAAAGGCAGCTTTCTGTATTGAGGGTTAAAACCTCTGTTTGGAGAATTCTGGAAATTCTTTGAGGGTGAATTCTTGGCCTCCATCTCAAGCTTGATCATCTTACTTGAGAGATTCTTGATCATCTTGTTCATTTCTTCAATCTTGTCATTAGCTAAATCTCTGTCTTGGCTTGAGGTGGATACTTCCTCTTTTCCCCTCCTTCTAACATCCTGTTCTTGTTTCCCTTTGGATTTGCCAGTAGAGACAAAATTTGCTTCTATCTCCAGTGCGTCCGTCTGTGCATCGTCCAGAGTGGCTGGCTTTCTCTCTCTCAATGAGAAACCAAATTCAGAATCAAATGCTACCACAAAAACGACCTTGGCAGCAGTCTGGTGAGGCTTCATATCGGCGGGGAGACTCAGGTACAATTTGTTAAATCTTCTGATAAACTCTGACACCCCTTCATTATGTTTCTTTTTCAGAGTGTTGAATTCGGTAAGAACATTACCATGATCTTTCTTTTCTCCCAATTTTTTGATGAAAGCATCCTCCATTCCCTCCCATGTGTTGATAGAACGAGCTCCAAGTGTCTTGAACCATTTTCTAGCTTCCCCATCTAAGGATTGCATGAACAGCCTTAGGACTATGTCCAGATGTTCCACATTAAAATTCTCTGTGAAAGAGCAGAAAACTTCGACATGTTTCTGGGCTTCAATCTCATTCTCACCACTGAACCTGGGCAGAATCTTTAAATAATCTTGTGGCATGTCATTTAATACCACAGGGAGCTCCAGAGGGGCGTATCTGTTTTGCAGGAAACCAGGGACGTTAGCCATTGGAGGAGGAGGTGGAGGTAATAAGAGGGCTTGATGAGTAAGTGGAGGACTAGGTGGAAGCGCAGTGTGAATGATGATAGGGATATAATGGACAGCATTTTGGGATGAGGGAGACAAGGGTGGAGTGATAACAGCAGATACTTCCGTGACCTCTTTAACTTCTTTTGTTTCTGGAGTAGGATGGAATATGTAACGGGTGGTATCTACTGACTCAGCCTCGTCTTTGACTCGGATATTTCCCGCGGGTAGATAGTCAGAATAATAGCCGGCTTCACCCAGAGTGGAGTTAGAATCTTGCCACTGGGCAACCTGAGAAGAGGAAGAAGGGAGGTCTTCTAGAGAGAGCGATGGAATTTTAGTATGAACAAATGGTCTTCCCCTCCAGTTTCTTCTATGGAGGATTCTTTCTGGGTCAGACACAGAAGGTGTCGTTGGCTGAGATGTATCTGACCTTAGGTGTGGCTTACGGGGAGCCAGGACTGCAAACAGGTTTAATTGTAAGATGATTGTGGAGTCGCCAAGGTGAGAGGTGCACAACTCTCAACTCTTCGTGCTCACCTAACTAAAGAGTGAATGGATTTTGTCGAGGCCCAGGGATTTAAATTTCTTCAACTTTGTTCCCCGGCAACGGCGCCAGAAAGATGTTGTAGCTCCTAGAGACAGCCTTGAGTTTCCAAAGACCAGTGCCTAGGACATCTTAAACAGTAGGGAGTATAAAGTATATTTCAGGCTTATTATCAGCTTAGGACTCTCTACCTTTTCAACTTGTGCAAAGAATCATCATATGGATGGGACCAAACTACCTTCGGATTTAGCAAGTTATAAAGACACTGTAAAGACAAGAAGGGAATCTTCAATACATATATACTTCAGACAACTTAGAGACAACTTTCATCAGAGAGGGCCAGTTTCTCAAAGACATATAGGTATTTTAAACAGAAAAATATTTGGTGCGCAGAAAGTGAAAGGGGAGTACTAACTACCAATGAAATGGTGCTCGGAAAACATATTTCAACATAATATGGGCTTAGGAACTAAGAATCCATACATATCAATCAGTTCAGTAAGAGTAACATTTCACGATGTTTAATACAGAGGAAATATGAATGATGTGTTAAGCGGAACGACATATCGTGTATGAGCCATATTTAAAGCAACATGTACCAGTAAAGCATGAGTATCAAACAGTGAGAAATTCATACCCGAGCTGGCAAGTTACTCGCATTCCAAGACACGATAAAAGGAAATTGAAAACAGTGGAGAGAACAATGATACAATATCACAAAGAAAGAGTCACGAAATATACAGCATCAAGACTGGAATCCTCATATATAACTAGAAATTCTCTTCGCTGAAACCCCACGGGCTCTGTGTATTTGCATTGATAATTCCACGACAAGCATACAAAAACTTTTACAATGCGAGTTTCTTCAGGGAATCTGGAACCCTTTTTTCTCATTGGATCTTACTTATATAGGCTTCTTCCTATCTCAGCGAGAAGATATTTTTGGGAAAAATATCTTCTTCGCATAACCAAAATTTGTTAAATGTCATTCTCAAGACAGCAAAATTCATGATGAGGAATCAGGCCTCCCATCATGGACAGTCAGGCTCTTGGCCGTCTTCAAAAACAGAAAATTAAACATCAGTTCGATGAAAAGTAAAATGCTGGAGTGGGGCAAACAACCCACTCAAAACTTAAAAGAAACTAATTCAGTAAAAAGTAAATAGGCCGTTGAGGCCAAATCATGAGTTGACAAAGTATCATAGGTGCGGAAGAGTTGAGGCAGTTGTTGATTCTGGTGGCGACACGTTCGCAGATGAACTGGCATACTGGGTCGTAAACTGAGTGCACCTCTGCTGACTGTCTGCAGCTGGTTGGGGCATTGCTGAGAACCCCTCCACCTCGATAAAGGCCTCTGTGAGGGCGTGGAAACCCGCCCCAGTAGGAAGCTTGTGTTTTATCAAATGGAGGAGGGTGAACTCTTTTTGAAGGAATGAAACAATCATGTCGGCCTTGAGTTGAGCAGCTTTACCCGTCTGGAGGTCGGTTCGATCTCTTTCTTCTTGCAAGCGCACTGTATATTGTGTCAAAGGCAAGAGCACAGAAGGAGTGGTCAGGTCCCAATAGGAAGGAAGTCCAGCTGTCATGATCTCACCCCATACTGCATCGAATCGTTCCACGTTGGCGACCACCTGTTGGAGAGCTCTCGAAGCTGTGACTCGGGCCATCTCTTTGTTGATGATTTTGCGACATTCAATAGCCTCCGTGAATCGGCTTGGAATACCGTGCTTCTCCATGTCATCTGATCCCAGCTCATTCAGGAATGAAATATACTCTTTGGCATGTTGGGCCTTGTTGGACAAATCGAGGTCTGCTTCCTGTAGTTTCCTACTGAGATAGGGTATAGCAGACTTATTCTCTCCCATCGCTTTTAAGAAGCCCCATTGTTCGGTCACAGCTGAGATTATGTCAGACCAAATTATACTCCTAGCTTCAAGGAGGGTGAGATTTCCCTTTGCATGGCTTTTCATGTCGGCGATAGTTTTTTGCTGATCGGCCGTCGTCTTCTTTTCCTACTCTATTTCTCTCTGCAACTCTTCTCTTATTCTGGTGTTCTCAGCCAGAGAGTTTTCTAAATTTGTGATCTTTTGCCTTGCTGTGGACACCTGCTTTTCCAATACCTCATTTTCAGCTCTTGCTACGGCCAATTGCTTAGACAGCGAGCTGGTCCCACTTGAAGTCACGGTTGGCTGGCAGCTGTGTGAGTCCCATCTAGCTTGCAGCTCTGTCGCCTTAGTCTGTAGTATGGTGATTGTCTCAGCCATTTTTTCTTTCTCCTCTCTTTCCTTTGATAGCTTACTGGACAATTGTGCTTTCTCTTGCTCTACTTGCACCATTTCAGTTGTCTGGACATGGTGGGAGGCCGGTATGTGGGCCTGACCCTTTGCTGAAGCGACTTCCTTCTGCAGCTGTTCAATCAAAGCCCCATATGGGTTTGTTTCCCCTGTATCCTTTCCCTTGATTTGGTCTTGGAGGAAACGTACCTGATTTTCTCGGGCACGGCAGCTAATCTGTTCACTTTTCAGGGTAGCCCTCAACTGTTCATATTTCTGCTCCAACTTCCTCAGCGCGATGGTGACCCGCACCAGTTCATCTTTCATCATATCACATACGGTCTGGAATAGGTCGCACATGTCGTTGGCTGGCACTTTCTTCATGTCGATCGCATACTCGAGCACCCGATAGCTAGTGACACCTGAATTAGGGTCCAAGATAGCTTCTGCCATAGATAATACCAGGTTTTCGGTGTCCGCGTTCATGGAGGCAGAGAGCCTGGTGTGATATTTCTCAACGTACCCTCCCAGCTCAGCTTTATATTTGTCTCGGATTGCTCTATTTTCCTGATCCCTTTCAATTGCCCTTGGTGAGGTATGCTCTATGATGGCCTGTGTGACCTCTGTGAAGTCGGAAGAAGTGGTACTGTCCCTTAGCACCTTTATCCTGGCCTCGCCTTTATCCAATTGACCATACACTGTGAAGGGTTCAAGCAGTTGTTCCTCTCCTATGACTTCTGCCTCACTGGAGGCTGTTTTTTGCTTTTTGTGAGGGGGAACTGCTCCTGAGGTACCTGCTTCTTCTCCGCATGTGTCTTTATTGACGTCCTCTTCCTCCCTTGTAGCAGATGAATCTGTTTCCATCTGCGAAACCAAAGGCCAAATTTCGAGATTAGCCCTCCATTCCATGAATGGCCTCGGCTCATGCATATAAGGCGCGGACTTGTTCCTTTTTCTTTTGTTCGAGATAATTTCTCGAGGGTCATAAGCCCAACTTTTTCCCAGCCTTAGGTCCAGACCTTGCAGCATTTTCTCAACGATTGGGAAGGCATGTCTCGAGTTCACCACGAAGGGGCCGATTTCAATGGGGAGCCTTAGGATGTAACCCTTCTTGGTAGGAACGAAATGGAGTTGATCGGCCTTGAGGGCCTGCCGGATGTATTCGAGCGCATAAACTCGACGAACAGGAAACATTGGCAGCTGGTAAGGGGAAACTTCGGCTCCATAGACCCGAATTTCAGTGTAGTCATCGAATAGAAACCAATCCCCAGTGCTCTGGGATTTTCTGGCTTGCAGTAAGCTTTTAATTTCTGGAAAGACCCTAGGTGAAGGCGAGTCATGAATAATGGTATAGGCAATAGACATGAAACTATTCACAAAACTGGAATAACCCTCTCCCTTAGGTAATTGACGTACAGAGCAATTCCAGTCGAAAACTGGTCGGGGTTGGGAATTCTCACGATATACTTTGTCTAACCCCAAACACTCAAATTTATCGGCATGCTGGTACAAGAAGAGATAGAAAACCATTGAACAAAAACAGAACTGACGGGTTTCTGGAAGCTCCTGGAACTGGGTTCGAATGGCAGTGGCGAGGAAACCAGGAATATCTAATACTACCCCCTTTTGAGACATGAGCCATAAGAGATGGACGCACACCGTGGAAATCTCTTCCGGACTTCCTACCCCTAAAAGGCCAGCAATGAGAGAGAGAATGGGCCGAACTTCCTCTTCGAACAAATTTAATGGAAAAGGCTCTATGGCAGGAAGAGAAGTAACCTGGTTGTCGGTTATAGAGGAGATGAAGGCTTGCCGGGTCTTCCGTGGCTGTTTGGTGAACTGGGCGGCTAAAGCTTCTTCTCTGAAACTGATATATGTGGCGCTGGTAGGAAAGCGGAGGGCTTGCTTGATAGTATCGGGGGAAAGGGAAAAAACTTTGTTCCCCTGAGGAGAGGTGAAGGTGCCTCGATGCTCGTCGAAAACATCTCTGAGCCAGGAGATAAAATCAACCACAGAGTGAACTTGAGGGGCAATTTGGTGGTACAGGCCAGACACGACTACCCGGTAACGGTCTTTGTTCATAACATGACGTCTGAAAAGCTCGGGCTTAATGCTGCGGATGTCAAATGGGTATTTAGGGTCACAGATACCAGCTTGCAGGTCTATGAGAGGGTCGAACCCGGGTGGGTTCCTGGATTCACGGACCTGAGGGGTCTCTAGTTCATTTTTCTTGGGCGTTCCCCTTCCCATGGCCGACATTCAAGAATTTGAAAAAGCGAAAGGAAAATAGAGGGAGTATGAATGATGGAGTACCTGAACGGAAGGTAAATCTGCTCGGGAAAGCGACGCAGGGAACTCTGACAATGATTGGGTAGACCAGGCGCTCTTTCCTACTTGTTATATGCCGTAGCCGGAAACCTGCGACTTTTTACTGGAGTGAAATACGGGGGAATTGTTATCTCTGGACTGGGTATTTTGAGGTAAAAAGATGGATGGGTAAAACGAAAGAAGGCAAGTGTCCTAAGGACACTGACAGTGGGGCACGCGGCGCGTAAGGATTGGGTGTGTCAGAGTGCAGGTGGGCGCCTCGTGCCGGGTTTAATACTAGTACGGGCCTCAGTACCAGTTAACCTAAAGGACTTTACCTTACCTTTTTACCATATAAAACCGATGATTCTTGAATATATTTCCCATAAGGCAGATTCTAAGCATAGCATATCGATCCTCGGGTCCCGCACGTTAGCTCTGCTACGTCATCCCCTTTTCTTCGGGTCCCGCTCTTGCCACTTCACTCTGGCCTTGGGTCCCCACCACGCCACGCTTTCACAATTCCGCGAGGGTATGGGTCTCTTCCCTTCCTCGCTGCTCGACCCCCTCGGAATTTCCCTCATGTGCGTCTTCACGCGGCGGAAATTTCTTTTAATACATAGGTTTTGCGCTCTGTGTAACGTTCCATTGTCTTTTGTATTTCTGTTAGCTTTTTGGCTTTATATTCCATTCTTTTCACGTTAATTCCGCCTTTGGCTTTAACGCACGTGGCTTTCGTTGCTTTGTCTCCTTTCGACCCACTTTTGAAGTATTTCGTCCTTTGATACAAAGCTTAATGCATGACTTGTCAACATTTTAATAAACCAATGACTAATGTTAAAGATTAAACAACACATGCAATAGTTAGATTTCGAGTCTCTTGGGAAGAACTCTGTGAATCATCGAAAGAAGAGAGAGTAGTTGTCATTACTGCTAGAGAGGAAGAACTAGTGTATCTGGCTAGTTTAGTAGAGGAAGAACATTCAGAGGACATGGAATTAGACTAGGAAGAACCTGAAGAGATGGAGATGGAGATTGAGCAGGAAGAACCTGAATAAATGGGAATGGAGGAGACAATTGGTGACATGGTAGAGGTTGTCACACAAGAACCAAACTCGCCTGAAGAACCCATAGATGAAGGAATTATGGATATAGTGCATGAATTTGAGACTATCATACAGTCGTCAACTTTTGTTAATGAAGAACAGGAAAGTGGAACATCAGACAGAGGGATGGAAAGAGATGTTTTTTTGCAAGAAATAGCATCACCTGCCCAAGAAGATATGAATATTGAAAAAAGTTGGGGTGCTACACAAAAACCACCCCCGATTCAGCTAGAATAGGGAAACAGGGAAGAGTCAACCTGCGAAGTTAGCACTGCTCCACTAGAACCAGTGTCGACCGCAGAAGAGGAAGCAATCCATGAAGAACGGAAAGATAGAGGAGAAATATCCTGCAAGTTCAATACTTTCCCACGAGAACCAGTATCGACCGCAGAGGAGGAAATAATTGCCAAAGGGCATGAGGACAGAAGGGAAACAATCCTCAGAATTGACGCTATTCAACAAGAACTAGCGTCGACCCCGACTGAAGTAGTAATGCATGAAAGTTCGGCCCAAGCTGGAAATGAGGATGATGAAGCTATTACCCATTCTCCGTTCCAGTGTATGATTCCTAGAGGGGTGAGGGGATTCCACTCGTCCCAACGATTAATGAAAGAAATATCTATCCCACCAGTGCTTAATTTCGTCAACCCAGGAAAGAACATGGTCCAATATCGGCCCAGTAATTGATGAATCTCAGCTGGAGCACCTAGAGGCTCGAAAGGGAGACATAATTCCTATGGAAACACCGGAAATGCTGACCAAATAGCAAGATTCCCTAGGTAAATATAGAGGAGGATTCCCTTGAAGATAGGGAGCCCAGCCAGAAAGACCTAACAGAAGAACTAGTTGATAATACCGACAGCATTCCACCGCCTCCTGAGCCTCTTATAGACCCGGAAAATGAATTCATTGTCAAATAGGAATGGATTGAATAGTGTGAGAAAAGAAGATTACCTCTCAAGAAAAGGTATCAACTGCAGTTCAATGAAACCATGAGATTGAAGAAGGAATTTCGGGAGTTGAAGAGGCAAGTTTCCCGATTGAAGAAGAAGGTAGAGGTCTACAAATGGAAGGCAGTAAAGCCAAAAATTTAGGTCTCCTCCGCAGCTACACAGACTGGTCCGATTGAAAATTTGTTCGAAGGCTGAGAATTATTCTTAGCTGCTAAAATCCAGAGATGGCAGTCTGCTGCGAATGGACATAAGAAGGAGACAATGCGGGTCCAAGAACAGGCTGTCGGGATCGTTACAGGATACATAGACCAGTTGGATAAGGCGCGGCAGAAGCAAGCAAAAAAAAAAGTCCAAGATATAATAGTTGGAAGAACAAGTGCAGCTATTGCAATCCAATAAGGAGAAGATGTTTTCCCTGGTCATGGAAAATTTTAGGGGCTAATATTCGCAGGTGGGCTAATTTTCCATGTTTTTTCCAAAAAATAGATTCGCCAATTTCCATTTTTTATAAAAATGGTTTGCCCAAATTTTACAATATAAAATTATTTTATCCTAAAAATTGTCAATCTTATATAGATATTATATATAAAATCATTATATATTTGAACTATTTTACAAATACATCAATAAACATTTTATAGTTTGCATATTAGGGACTAGTGAGATTCGCCAATGTTTTAAACTTCAAGATAATTTTCCATCCTTAAATTTTTTCCTGTCCCTAGTGCAGTAGGTAATGGCCTGTAGACCTCTTGCACATAGCTATGCCTTATTCCTTCATGAACAATTTCTTTTCTTTTGTCTTGAGAGTATATATAAAGAAATTTGGCACGAGATTGAGGATCCCATCCAGTTTCCCTTGAAAATTCATGATATCATAGGACAACACTTAATGTGTGAGCTCTACATGCATGGTTACTTCTTGAGGCATGATCAGGCTTTTAACCTCGTTCCATTCATGGGGGATATTCATTTAAGAGCTTTTTCCTCCTACACCATCAATCAGATTAAATGGAGAAAGGCCTATGATACGTTTGAGGAAAACCAAGTCACAAGGTCGCTAATGATGAGGAAGGAGCATGGCCAGTCATCAAATATTTATAACAAGAATTTTACCTTTCTACAGATTGAGGGACATAAAGGGAATGTTACACGGTAATTTTTTCACTTGTCCTACCATTCCCACAGATCCCACACATTGGAGGGCTCATTAGTGTGGCAGTGGTAGAGACAAGACTTGAAATTTCATTTCATCCCTACGAAGATGAGCTTTCATTTCCCTAAAAGACATCTCACTGCCAAAAACCTAAAAATAGCTCTTTTCCATTCGCGTGGTTCCACAGTTCAGCCCTCACGCCAAGGGGGCAAATCCTCCAAAGAGGGCGCGCCAATTGGCGCTCTGTCATAGAGCCACACCCGCGCCAACCATATTAAGAGGTGTTTTTTAAAAATAAATGACGGAAGTTTCGTCCTAACAAATTCCTGGACTGATATCTATCTTGAGTTGGGAGGTTTGGCTACGGATTTCCATAGAGAGGAAGTGGTTTGCCACCTCTCATGGAAGCTTCCTTGATGATAGGGCCAATCCCATAATTATAGGGATCCCAACTTCCCTTCCACCTTCTATAAAAGCTTGCTCTTCTCCATGGCAAGCTAATCTCCAAGTTCCCAAGAGCTTTCACATCCTTATGTTGCAAGAGCCTTCTTGATTCCCTTAAGGCCAAATCCAAGCAAGGAGACTATTGCCAAGTATCCGGAGAGAGAGGCTTGTCCCATCCTTGACAGGCTTTATCGAGACATGCTTTGCTGACGACCCGCCAAAGGAGAATTCGGCGTCGAAGCTATGGTTGTATTCTTCTTTTTGAATCATTAATGATAAGAAACTATTGGTTATGGTTCCACTCTTGTTCTTGATTATGTTCATGAGTTATGTCCTCTTCGACTGACATATAGTTGTATATACTGGATTTTATGCTTGCGTTTGTTTTGTTTCTTGCATGTGCAGGTGTCCGACCACCGAGATCGTGAGGATTTTGATCTGCCAGGGCAAAGGAAAGGGAGCCCCACCTCTTCTACAAATGACAGCGTTGGATTCCAGGTAAGCCTTCATCGCAAGTCAGTTTATTTACGATTAGGAACCTGCACTGTAGCGTGTTTGATTGTTGCTAGACCCGATCTGGGCTAGTAGGGATCGCCTCTGTCCGCAGAGGGGATTTACCTCCTCAACAATTTGGCGACTCCGCTGGGGACTCAGCTTGTTGTTTGATTTGTAAGCTATAGACGGAGCCTGAAGTACAGCCAGATAGCCTTCGAAACGCTTTTGCTCTGCATTAGCGGAGTAGATCAATGCTGCTTCAGTCAATCCGGTTTAGTTTACGAACTGAACAACTTGGAGTGTTGTCTTCTCTTTTCGGTCAATTTCTTGGCCTTGCTTGCTTGGTCAGCTCTTTGGACTGGTTTTTCTATTTGTTTGGCTTTGTTTTAGCCTTGTCATCACTTGTCTATGTCTGAGATTGCTTGTCTTTCATTTTCCCATAGTAAACTCGGCTGGCGCGCTTTTTAGTGTGACAGTCGCGCCCATTGGCGCAGGTTGCCTGTGTATCACCCGCGCCATTGCCTTTCTGGCGCTAATTTCAAGCTCACAGTCGCGCCAATCCTGTGAGCTATTAGGGTTTGCTGTGTTTCATGCTTTCTGGGACTGACTTGTGATTTTGATCTTGTTTTTTCGGCTGTTTGAGTGCATTGGAGCCTAGTTTGACTGATTGTAACCTCCATCCTTTGGTTGTTTGCCTATTTCTTTCGATTTTGCATTCGAGCCCTAGGGCATCTAGGTGCTTTTGTGAGTCGAGCCTCCCTTGGGAGTTTTTGGTTTTCGTTCGTTCAGTCGACTTTGGGATTGCTTCCTTGCATTCGTTTGACAGTTGTCTATCATTTTATTGCGCTTTTTGAGTGACTGATTTCGTTTTCATTCGAATTTCGCTTTGCTTCATTTTGGGCCTAGATTACACGGCTCATTAGTGTCTTTGGGACTTTTCTTGGTTTTGAGAGACTTTTGGTCAATTTGAGATCTGATTGTTTGTGCCATTGAGTGAAATCTGCTTGTTTTTGCTCTCTTATTATCATTTCTCAAATTGCTTCTCATTTGTTTTCGGTTTGTTTAGTGCATCTAGCTCTCAAACATTGAAAATAAAAAATCTCTTTTGCTTTTGATTGATTAGTGCAAATTAAAATCTTTTCGGTGTTATTAGTAATTAGTGACTTTGAAAGAAAAGTTTTTAGTTTCATTAGCTACATTAGAGATATCACTGATTGTCTTCTGATCATTTTGTTTGTGTAAAAAGCTCTTAACTCTTCTGTAGCTAGCTTTCATCGAACGAAATGATATACTGTGGCATGTAGTTTTTCATTTAGGAGATTTTTGAGACATCACATTCGTTAGGGCCTGAAAACTGAAACGTAATTGAAGATAAACTTTAAAATTTACTCAATTTACACTAAGGCAGCATTGAAATCTAACGAAACACATTTAAAGGTCTAGGCTAGAGACGTGTTCTGGCGTCTTTAAACCTAGTAGCTGTCGTTCGCCTCTTGGCTTTAGACAGCGCTAGTACGGACTTGTGCTCCCCGTACTGTCGCGTATATAAAGGGAGACCCCACTAGGTTTCAATCCTTTATCCATAGGAAGCCGAGTTTGTCGCCCTATACCCATGATACACTGAACACAACATTCGGGGAGATTGCCTGCACGTACGGAAAGTCCTTGGTTGATTTCTCTTTCATTATTGGAACCAAGGTGTATATTGCAGTTCACGGTTATTTGGTACACCCTTTTGCCTAGTATTCCTGAGTAGTCATTTGATCTTTTCTGACTCCCTAAATTTGAAAGGATCACAAAGCGCTTGTCCTTTCATGCTTGTGTCAAATCTGAAAGAGATAGAGTCACCTTTTCAACCATTTCTCGACTCTTAAAACATGAAACGGTGAAGTTTCTTATTTTTCAATGTGGTAAAAATTAATCACCCACGATCACACGCCTTGTTAGATTCTGCTTGTTGACCGTTTGATTGTGTGTCTTGACTCTTTTTCAGCCCGTGTGTGTGTTTGATCTTTTTCTCTTGTCATTACTACCACAGTGGCGGAACCCTCGGTTTCGTCTACTGGTAGTCCTTATACGGACGATTCATCAAAGGTTTCCCAATCCTCTGCTGAACCACAACAGCCCATTGTTTCCGAGTTTCCTGACGGGGGACTGGTTCTTGCTGAGCAACCCTTTGGGGGACCAGTTGAGTTCAATTGGCCCTTTTCTGACCCTTTGTCTGAATTGAGATTAGGAGTTGATTTCCTTTCTCTTACATCGGGTTCGCCTTTTATAGCTGCTGTTTTTCCTCCTAGTCCTCGCCGTCTATTACGAGATCTAGTGGCAGGCTCAAACATGAGTGATTCTAGTGAGGAAATCCCAATGTCCGGTGAAGATTATCAGTTATTTCCTCGGAGATTATTTCCAGGAGACGACTCTGAACCTACGATCATGTCATCATCCGGTCTCTCATTGCCAGCAGGGTACAGATCCTTGGTTCAGATAATTTCCACCTCTGCCTCTATGGGAGTGTCAACTCCTTCTACGAGGCCGGTTGCTCCTTTATTAGGGGTGTCTCCCCGGACACCCGTCACTTCTGTACCCTGTCGGCCCACTATCTGTGTGGCCGCCTCTACACCCGTTGTCACGGCACCCTCCGCGAGGGCTATGCCACCTCCTGAAGACGTTTATTTAGCTACTGCTATACCGGTGAATATCTCTCCAGAGGAGTATCGGTTGTCCCTACAACAGCCGAACCCTGAGGTTGGACCATCCTCCCAAGATCCCAACTGCTCTTATTTTTCGCACTATGCACAGGATGGTACACCCGTGTATGCTTTTCCAGATCAGTATGATGAGCACGGGGACATTTTACGTCTACCCGCTCCTGAGGCTCACCTCCATGCTCAAGGTTTACCTTATAACTAGGCTTATAACCCGCAAGGGCAACCTTTCCAAGGTCAACCTTTGGGCCAACCTGGCTATCTTTATGACCCACAGGGGCAGCCCGTGCAAGGCTATCCTGCGGGCCAGCAAGGGCCATCATACGGTCCGCAAGGACAGTATTACAACCCTTCCGGTCAACTCCTACAAGCTTCTGGGTATGTAAGGTCCCACCTTACCTACCATAATTATTATAGAGAAATATTATATTAAATCAAAATGTGATATATATATATATATATATTTTTTTTTTTTAAATTTTTTTTTATTATTTTTATTATTATATAGAAGTTATTGGTGTCCTTTACACTACACCCTAAATTCTAGCAACTTATCTTCAAAGCTACAAAGTTCAAGGTTTATCAAGATCCAAAAAAGATACAACCATAATACTTGCTTCTCAAGACTAAAATCACCTTTAAAATATAAATTATTTAGTGGGATGAATAAATGTCAACCTTTATGAACCACAATTTACAATAAGCTAATTGTTGTAATTAAATGTGTTCAAGAGTGACTAATAACATGCTTATGAATTATTTTCTTAAAAGGATAATTTAAATTATATAGAGTTGGCATCCCATAATTAGGAATTCATATGTGAGCTGATATTGCAACAAATTACTTACTGCAATTTTGAATTTTCAGCAAAACCCTTTAATTCAATGAGTTATTATACTAGAAATACCTTGATTGAAAATCTTAAATTAACTTAAGCCTTTTTGTTTTATGGACAGTTCATAATCGTAATTAGATGCAACCATTGAACATTATGAAAACAAATTTACAAGTATGAAATGTACAGCCATTGAGGCATTTCATCAAACACTTACAACCATTATCTCTTTAAGGTGTTTTCACAATAATTAGCCAACATGAATCCAAAGTTACATGACTTCTTTTTTTTGTAAGTAGTGTCAATAATTGAACTTAAGATATTAGTAGACTATCAGCCATATTCATTGTTGAATCTATACTAATGAATATAAATGTTTAGAAATTTCAAACATAGCTCACAATGTTGTAAGGTACAGCCATTGAGGAATTTTGACAAATAGTTGGCAGTCATAAAACAAGTTGCCATAAGGTTATTTAAATTTTCAAATTATTAACCATTTATACTTTAAAAACAATTTCCAAGTGGTTAGCCTATATCAGATTCATCACTATAAATTATCAGGCAGTTCCAATATAAAAAGAACCAAACAGCAAGACAAAACAATAGGCGGTTCTACATGCAACAGCAAATCTGCAAAACAGAGCAGATTTGGGAATTGATGTCCGAAACCTTGATTTTTGGAATCAAAGTTGGGGTGAAATGGCCTATGGGTACGGATACCCCCTGAAGTGGAGCTGAATCGCAACAGGGACGCCCAGAAATGTGATTCTTTAAAACAACAAAATTTATAGCCTAAATGTTTCATTTATGACTTTTGTCAAACATATGGAATGAAAACTTACAACTACACCTCTACATGAGGAAAAACAACCCAGAGTTATGCTACTAATATATGCTCATTGAAATCACACATTTCTAAATCCACCATATGAGTTCTTGAAACATTTTACCACCCATAAGCTAATTCATTTGACATGAGTGACAAGATTTTTGCACCAATTGCTACAATTTAACAAACACATGGAAGCCCTGAATGCTAGAGCCATTAAGGCTTTCTGTCAAAATTCTGATAGTACTATTACAACAACTTGAATAACAAAACATTGAAGAATATGAAACATAAGCCATAACTAAAATTTATCTCCAACTTACCTCAAGCATTTGATCTTCCAAACTATACTTTAGTTGCCATTATTTTTGCATTTTTTTTTAAGGGTTGATTCTGTAATTCCTCCAAGCATATTTTGGATACATGTCCATTTTCTTACTTCTGCAAGTTAGCACTTATTCGTGCATAAATAAATTTATAACATTACTCATTCACAGATTTTGTCAAACACTTTGCAAACTATCCTAAAACCATTTATAAAACATGCATCTATTAATTACTTGAAACAGAACCATAAATCGTGAAATACTTACCCAAGTCCTTTGGAATTTATTTATTGAAATTACCTTCAACAATATTTGGCTTTCCCTTCTCAAATGCTACAATACCAAGATTAGTACCATAAACTATACCAATAATAACTCCAATATTGAGATCTAAACATCCATACATATAGATTGATCTAGTCTTCATTTTTTTTAACTAATCAATAATATTTTAGATAACATAAGCCTAAACCAAAATTAGATGCTTACAACAATTTAAATGTCTACCTTTTATTTTATGCTAAATCTATACTATAATTTTAGGACAATGGAAATTATACCTGAAGAGATATTCAGCTCTAATCGTTGAGAATGTGATCCACCTTCGATCCTTTAACCAACTCATTTGAAACATCCGGTTTTCCACCCAACCATATCCAGGGAGAACTCCTCCCCTTGGAACCCCCGAGCTATAAAAGCTCACAAACAATACCAAAATACAGCAGTAGAGAGAGAGAGAGATGCAAGGAAAACTAAGGAAAATAGTTTTCACTTCCTCTAAATACCACTCATGTTCAACCTCAATAGATACTTAGTAGATTAGTAAGAAATTCAGATTTGTTTTGGAAGTAATTGGATACTCTCCATATCTCTCCCTTTCACAATATTCCTCAAGTCTCTTCCACTCTTGGCATTACCCCTTCCCCCCCAATGAGAATACATGAGACTCATATATAAGAGGAGCAACAAATTCTTGTCATAAAGGAGGATTAATATGCATACATTGTATTCTATTTAGAGGAGTGTAACTTATGCCATTAAGGAGAGGTATGCATGCCTTATTTAAGGAGAGTGTAACATATGCATTAAAGTGAGTGTAAGAGGAATATTTTATGACATATTTAATGAGTGTAAGAATATTTTATGACATATATTTAATGAGTGTAAGAGGAATATGCCATTCCTTGATGAGTGCATAAAAGAGAGTGTAATGTAATATTTAAAATAGAGAGAGTTACATAGAGCCATGAGAGTCATGAAGGAGAGAGGTGTGAAGTGATTGAGAAGATATAATTTCCTTTTAATAATAATATCATAGTCTCATAAAAGATAATAATAATATTAATAATATTAATAACATTGAGGATTAAGTCGAGATTGAACTATTATAATTGATTAATCATAATTTAAGTGATTTTCCTTCAAGTATACTTGTTTACCCATTGATTGGAGGTGATTTACTATTTTTGGAAAGTCATACTTGAAATGGTAGACATGACTTTCTATTTTTAGAAAGTCACTCCAAAATTGGTAGGAATTAGATTATTAAGGAAATTCATCTACGAGTTGCCCATGAGTGGTATTTTTCTTCCGGATAATAGGGATTCCGCACCCCTATTGTATGCATCTCTGTGCCTTAGTAGATTGAGGACTCCGTGCCCTGATCTACTCTAAAGATCCAAGATTCCACACCTTGATCTTTTTTTTTAAATATTCAGGACTCCGCGCCCCAAACATTTCATTATAGATTCAAGACTCCGCGTCTTTATATTTCATGGATTTAGGACTCCACGTCCTAATCCTTTTATCATATATCCAAGACTCCACGTCTTTATATTTCATGGATTTAGGACTCCGCGCCCTAATTTCCATGGCTTCTCATCTATTCTTCTTAGAAACTCCGCGTTTCACCTTAAGGTACTGATTGTGAGCTTATACCCATCTGATGGTTCGTTGGTAAGATCTTCTTCCAAGACCTGCACACATCACAATCTCAATGATCAAATCAATCAAATGAATTTCATAATTAACTTATTCAAATTTTACCAAATATTGTGCATGACTTCCACAGTCATTTTGGTTTTGGAGAAATGACTTCCGCAGTCATTTATAACTTGAGCATCCCCGTTGGCAATGACCAAGTCCCCTGCCACATCATGCTTAGTACGAGATTATGCACATATAATCATACAAATCATGTATCATCCATAAATCATAATTAACCATATGTTCCACATAACCATGATCGTCCATGGATCCGTGTCTCAATTCTAAATCACCATTCACGTCATACACCTATGTCCAAAATAGGATACCAAAAGAGAAAACATTGCTAATATTCTCTTAACCAAAATCAATCCTTGTGCACGCAACCATAGATATTATCATAAGCACACAACAACAAAGTGACCCAAACCAGGTCATAGCATATAAGCATGTACATAAGTCTTTCATACATAATATTATATCAAAATCACCATCTCTAAGTGTCATCAAAGCTATCTCACTAATAAGGGACACTACATGGTACCAACCGGACCGGTCTATGGTCCTGGGGGAAAATCAAAATTTTCAACCTATGCAAACTACGTAATGTCATCTTGTTGTTTCCAACGTTGCATATCAACCGGACCATCTTATGGTCCCGATCCAGGTCAACTTGGTCAGCTACCAAAGAACCACCCGGCTCTACTCCTCCACCAGCCAACCTACCCATCCGTACAACCTCGGTGTTCCGCTCCAGGCCAACCGACCCATCCAAGACAACCTGGGCTCCCACAAACGCCCAGTCAACTCGTAACCGGCGCAGTTCTCAATCCGGTCAACCTGTTCACTCAGGGCAATCCTCTCATACAAATAACCTTGCTCAGCGGCCAATTCATTCGATCCCGCAGCCAAATCAACAGTTGCGCCCTAGTTATCAGGCTCCGCAGGGTTCCACCTATCAACAGTCGACACATCCTCAGGGCGGTTATTATCCTTATGGTCAATCTCAACCAAATTATAACCAGCCCCGAGGTTCTCAGTATTATCCTCATCCACCGGGTTTCACCTATACTCAGCAGCCAAATCCAAATGCTGCTTACACTGGGCCGACATATAATCAGGGTCCGTACTCTGGTTATCAAGCCCCACACACTGGTTACCAGTAGCCAAATCAGTCTGGCTATACGACCTACGCCCCCTACAGTCATAATCCTATGGGACAGAACCCATGGGGGCAAGGATATTCACAACCAGTGTGGAGTACAGGTACCATCATCCCGGGCCTGGCATGCCGGTCAATCCGCCATTGCCATTCCTGGCCACCTTGGAGTTGCCGGATGTTTCAAAATTGACCAATGATCCGATTTTGCATAATCCTTATTGGCCTCCGGTTCCTACCAAGATACCAGGTGATTGCCCCAAGTTTGAGGGTAAAGCTGGGGAGGACCCCCAAGCACATGTGATGACGTATCATCTTTGGTGTTTGTCTAACTCTTGGGTCGATGATTCAATTCGTCTGCGCCTCTTCCAGCGCACTTTGACTGGAGCTGCTGCTAAGTGGTACATCGAGTTATCCCGTGGCATCTTCCAAGATTTCAATTCCTTAGCCATGGCTTTTCTGACGCACTTTCAGTTACCGGTTCGTTATGAAGCCGGGACGCACCTCCTGACTTCTTTGAAGCAGGACAAGGCCACTCACATTTCCGATCACATTCATGAGTGGCGGCGCCGTCGTAGACTGATCAAGTTTCATATACCTGATCAGATACTAACTCACTGGTTCACCACCTCCTTCGTGAACAAAATCGCCCAAGATATTGCGATGGGAGCGTGTGTGACGGAGGAACAAGCCATTGCGCATGCCCAATATCTGGATCTTGTATATTCTCAGTCTGGCACGCTTTATGATATCTTGCCTGATGCTCCACGGTCTGGAACCTCTAAGGCTCCACCTACCCCTGCAGTGGATGGTGTCATTGGTTCCGTGTCTCACTCATTCGAAGGATTACAACGAATCGCGGCAGGCACTTTGGAAGGAAGTTGGGGATGGACCACCTCCCCCACCTGTCCTCGATTAGTTGGAAATCGAGAAGCCTACTCCTGAACCTGTTGTGAAGCCACCTTCTAAAGGTGTTTTACGAAGATCTTCTTATAATCCGAATTCCCGTGCCGCTCAACACTACAATATTGTTGAGGATTTGGCACAGGCACCTTCTGCTATGTCTGCACTAGAAGTTCTTCAAAGTTGTCCTTCGCAACGGAAGGCTTTATTGTCTGCAATCGGTGGCATTGATCCCACCGATTCGAGTCTTCTCACCTTCGACTTAGAGAATTTCACCCCCCGACTTCCACATAAAATCGCTCTTTTAATTCAAGTCAGGATCAACGGTCTTAACATCCATAGGGCTGTTGTGGATGAAGGTGCCTCTACCTGCATCATGTCGTCTGCTTGCTGGAAGGCCATTGGCTCTCTGGCCCTTTCGTCATCTCCCAATGCCCTAGAGGCATTTGATGGTTGGGAATCCAAACCCCTGGGTGTTCTCGAGAGTCTGGAGATCACTTTACAAGGGAAGACTGTTAACGTAGAAGTAGAAGTGGTTGACGCCAAGCTCAACTACAATATACTTCTTGGCCGTAGTTGGACTCATGCCATGCTATGCGTGCCATCCACCATTTTTCGACTCCTTAAGTTCCCTCACGAGGGCGAAATCGTCATGGTGGATCAGTTGTCCTTCTTCACCTCCACCTCTGAGAACAACGTTCCATACGTGGATCAGATCCCAAATCCCCTTGACAGTGTAGGACCCGGTCTCTTCAAGGACCCTGTCCTCATGGGTATTTTTCCCGCACCACCACCGCACACCGCTCAAGTTAACATGATTTCCAGGTCTGATGACCCCTAGCTCATCCCTACGCCTATGCAGGTGTTTGAGTTTGGAGAATCAATGCCCTTGACTCCAGTAGAGATTAGCTACTGCGAAATTGTTGCTGCATCTAATCCTCCACCTCCTCAGCATGCTCCTTTGAGAATGGCTCTAGATGTCTACTCTCAATCCCCCTGGCTTGGTCAGGCCGATTCACCTGATCCTCTCAAGGAGACTTTTCCTTCCGATGAAGCCATTGTTGAAACAATGTCTCTTGAGGAGCTGCCTTGGAGCGATGGACATCATATGTCCTCTTCCATGCCTAGCTTGGGGGCAATGTCAGATTTTCTAGAGCGTTATGCATCTCAGGTTCCTACTCCTCCTCTCCAAACGCCCATTTTGAAGCATGAGGTTCTTTTGGAGGGAAACTTGAGTAATATCACTCAAACCATCTCGATCAACATCTCCGTTAAACTGGGGATCGTTGAGAATATACATGTGGGAGTGACTTATTCTCCTGATGAGATACAGGTCTATACTGATCTTTCTAAATAATTCAGAGATGTGTTCGCCTGGTCCTACGAGGAAATGCCTGGGATTGATCCCAGTATCGTAGTGCATTAGATTCCAACCTACCCTGGTGCGAAGCCCGTGCGCCAACGCTTACGCCCAATGCATCCTCATAAAGCTGCTGCAATTAAGGCAGAAGTTGAAAAACTTCTGAACGCGGGCTTTATTTATCCCATCCCCCTCACAGAATGGGTTTCCAACATTGTCCCCGTCAATAAAAAGTAGGGTACTATTAGGGTCTGTGTCGATTACCGTGACATCAATCGCGCCTGTCCGAAGGATAACTATCCCACTCCGTTCATAGACCAGATCATCGACGAATGTGCCGGAAGTGAGATTTATTCCTTGATGGACAGTTTCTCGGGGTATAATCAGATCAAAATTCTACCTGCTGATCAACACAAGACTACATTCATCTGTCCATGGGGTAATTTTGCGTATAAAAAGCTCCCGTTCGGCTTGAAGAACGCTGGAGCCACTTTCCAGTGTACGATGTCTTACACTTTCCATGACATACGCCATATCATTTAGCCTTATCTGGATGACTTGCCAGCTCATTCAGTTAGGCAAGAGGACCACCCTAAACACCTCCGCCAGATTTTCCTTCGCTACAGGCGCTACAATATTAGGCTTAATCCTCACAAATGCGTCTTTTGCGTAGATTTTGGCCGTCTTTTGGGATTCATAGTCTCCAAAGACGGAATTCGCCTTGACTCTTTAAAATTCGAGGCTATCATCAACCTCCCATCACCCTCCTCATTATATCAGTTGCAGAGTCTGCAAGGAAAAGAAAACTTCCTTTGACGCTTTATCCCGAACTATGCAGAGGTGGCTAAAGGATTCATGCGCTTTTTAAAGCAGAACGTTCCATTTCGTTGGGAGGAAATTGCTCAACAATCCTTTGAGAAGCTCAAGACGTTACTTGTTAATGCTCCTTTGCTTTGTCTGCCTAACTATCACCGTGATTTCACTTTGTATCTCGCCGCCGCGTTTAGCACCATTGCTATGGTTCTGGTGCAGGATGACGATGATGGTAATGAACATGTCTTTTATTATCTATCATGGAACCTTCTCGATACAAAAACGTGTTATGCTCACGTCGAGAAGTTGGTGTTAGCTACAGTACACACTATGCAGCGCTTTCGCCACTACATCCTGTTGCGTACGATAACAGTGGTTTCAGATTGCAACCCTATGACATATATTCTTTCTCGACAATTACTAGGGGGAAAATACTCCAAATGGATCGTTATCCTGCAGGATTTTGACTTAGAGTTCACTACTGCTAAGTCAACCAAATCACTTGTTTTCGCGAGTCTTATATGCTCACTCCCGATAGACTCCACTCCTTCACACTCCGAGGATCATATCCCGGACGAAACTCTTTTCCTCATCAGTACTTGCGACCCTTGGTATGGTGACATAATTGTGTATCTTCAGACCTCCACATTTTAGTTTGAGTTGACTAAAGATGTCCGACGTCGAATTCGGCATCAGTCTCAACCCTACCGCATCGTAGGAGATACCTTATACCACGTTGGAGTAGATTCGGTGCTCCGTCGGTGCCTAACCTTGGAAGAGGTTGAAAGGGTCCTAAATGACTGCCACAGTGGTGCCTGTGGTGGACATATGTTCGGATATGCCACTGCCCAGAAAATTCTAGGAGCAGGTTACTTCTGGCCGTTCATATTCAAAGACTGTATCGTCGCATTCCGTAAGTGTCACGCGTGCCAGGTGTTTTAGTGCAAGATGCGCGCGCCGCCTCTCCCTTTGCATCCTGTTATTACCGTCGGCCCTTTTTCGAAATGGGGCGTGGACTTTATGACGTGTAACCCTTGTTCGGCCAAGGGGCATGCGTATATAATCGTCGATGTCGACTACTTCATTAAGTGGGCCGAAGCGATGCCTACACTTGCTGCCGACGGTAAGACGGCTGCTCATTTCATCTTCAACCACATCATTGCATGTTTCGGGGTCCCTCAAGCCATCGTTACCGACCATGGTACTCATTTCCGAGATTATATGATGGCCGAGCTGACTTCAAGGTTGGGCTTACACCACGATAGCTCAACGCCATATTACCCTCAGGCAAATGGCCAGGTTGAAGCAGTGAACAAGGTTTTGGTCACTATGCTTCAACGAACAGTTGGTATTCACAAATCCAATTGGAACCTCCAACTGTTCTCAGCTCTATGGGCACACCGGACGTCTGCAAAGAGTGCAACTAGATTCACACCATTTCAGTTGGTGTATGGTCTGGAAGCAACTCTTCCAATTGAATGCGAGATTCCTTCTTTGAAATTAGCTGTGGAACTTCTACCCAATACTTCTGCTGAGGAAGAGCGTCTTTTGTATCTGGAACGGCTAGATGAAACCCGCCGTTTAGCTGCTTTAGTCATTGAAGCATAAAAGAAGCGGGTCAAATCTCACTTTGATCAATCGTTTTCTCCGCGTTCCTTTATCGAAGGAGACCTCGTCCTCCTATACGATCAAGCGCATGACAAGCTTGGGGCCGATAAGTTCCAACCTATGTGGCATGGGCCCTACATATTAAAATGTGTTTTGAAGAATGGGGCTTATGAGCTTATATATTATGAAGGAGTTCCACTGGCGTAGCCCAAAAATGGGCTGTACCTCAAAAAATACTACGCCTGAAATGATTTTTGGTGTAGTGTGTGTACATAGGTGTGTGATTTTCATTTGTGTGCATGTGTGGTGTGGTTTGTGATGTAAACATCTTTCTGCTGATCAGGTCTTCCTGATTGTGCAGATGTCCATCAATCCGTTTGTTGGTTTCGCGGATGGTGCCTCCCGCAGTACCAGGAATCTGTCGTCGGCGGCCTGGGTAATTTACGATCCTGCTGGTGAGTTGGTCAACCTGCAAGGTGTGTGTTTGGGACGTACTACAAATAACATCGCGGAATATAGTGTTGTGTTAGAATTATTAACCGAGGCCGTAAACCTCGGTATCCGTGAATTACTTGTGTATCTAGACTCACAACTTGTAGTATTGCAACTAAACGAACACTATTCAGTAAGACACCCATCCATTTTACGTATGTATCTACGTATTCGTTTACTGGAAAGAAATTTCGACTATATTACATATCATCATATACCCAGGCATATGAATACGTTAACTGATGCAGTAGCTAATTTGGTTCTAGATAGACATTTGCGCAATTTATAAATCATCATCACATGTAAAAGGAAAATCCATCCAAAAATAGATATGTATATATATAGATATCGAATGTTTGCATAGTATGCATCACATTAAATAAAAAATATACATGTTCATCTTAATACGTTTGGAGATGACATTTCTCTCAAAAAGTATGCATGATAAAAGCCCTAGGAGTCTAATCTGCATGGTGCTCATGATAACAAGTGACTGCACACACTAAGCGTCTCAGAAGTTGGTGCAGGTGACTAGGCACTCCCACCGTATGTCTCTGGTACGCTATCGGTACATCTGCTAGCTGGGCGTAGTCTGGGATCCCTCGGGCAATATCCTTGAGATTCTGGATCAACTTCCCCCCCTCTTCACACTCTGCCGGAGGATCAGGTGCGGGAAGAGTCCTCCATGCAATTGGATACATACCGGCTGGTCTCTCTAGGCCCACATCTGCATACATATAAAATGTGTCAGGACAGGACATGTATTACCAAAAAAAAATTATAAAACATAAAAATAAAAAAGAGAAGAGATCATACCCAACTCATCGTCCCAATCATCTCCCTCCGGCAGTGGGAGATCTGGGTCTCCAGTGAAATCGGTTCCTGCATATGGCCAGTCTTCCACTACAATCAAATGACGCCGCAACCACCCAAAAAAATCCGGCCTCCAGGACATCTGTTAGCCTCTTCCAGCTCTGGGCATCAATGCTGCCCAGCGAGCCATTCTTGGCTCTCGTGAAATCGGCTCAGCTACTATGGCCCCTTGGCCCTGGAAGATTGGTAATCGTTCCAGAATGAATGATACCAGGATAGAACCGTATCCAAACTGTTTTAGTTTGGCCTGCTTACACTTTGTGAGCTGTCTCTTGATATTTATTGTCACTGCTGTGGCCCAGTCGAATAATAGGGGACTCATGCACTCTGAGGCCAGTAAGAGTTCGGCCTTTGTTACCTTGTGCGGTGCTTGTGATCCCGCGGCCCGCGTGACGGTATGAAGCACTACCCTGAGTGCTAGATCAGGAATAGTATGGATGTCTACCTTTCCACTTCCTGATCCTAGTCGTGCCCCTTGGCACACTCGTGCCATCACTTGTTCCATATTCTCACCAAACGGTCTGCTCCCTATCAATATGGGCACCGGACCTCTACGCAATAGTCTGGTTATGAAGTATACGTTAGAAACCTCCAGTTCTAATACTTGGTCCCGCAACTTGAACACTTGTTCATGTTCATCCCATATGCTGATCAGGTACTGTAGGAGCTCAGGCTGATCTCGTAAGCAAGGTGTCAGGAAGAACTTCTTAAGCCCACAGTTCTTGAGGGCATTCATGCAAGTCTCATTCTCCATGGCCTGTTTATCCTCTTCCCCGTGCTCCCTCTCTTTCCACTCAATGACAATTTTGATCGGTTGTCTGCATTCACATGGTCAAAAAACTTCAATTAGACCTCTGTTATCCTTAAAAATCCATGTAATTCATTCATTGTTTGGAAATTTCAAACAGAAAATTGGATTGCGCTGCTGGCGCGGACCCTTTGGAAATAAAATGCCATTGGCGCGGGTCCATGCTGGATACCCACGCCAATGGGCGGAGCCCTAAAAAATCAAAAATTCCTCACAGAAGTCTAATATGCAATAAAAATTTATGAAAAATGGATTGAAATGGAGTACAAAGAAGCGCCTCTTACCTAGAACAGACGGGAATCTGAATGGTAGCCCGAATCGGTCGCAATCGCCGTCAGAAGTTTGCACACAAAATGGACCACTGCTGCTCTTCAGTGAGGTAAAAAGTGAAAAGTAATTTTATTTTTACCATTTGACATATTTATAACTTTTTGAACTCAAAATAGGTTTTGAAAGTTATTTTTCAGAATATTTTAATATATTTTGTCAAAAATGGGTTTTACACTTGCTTTTTGTGCAACAACAGGTTTTTTACGCGACTTGAACGGTGAAGTGAGTTGTATTTTATACTTTTTCGAACTCGGTAAATACACGAAAAAGTCACTTTGGAGTCATCTTTCAGCTCTTTTCTGACTCTCTAAAACATGAAAAGATTGCCGAGGCCCTTGTCATTTTGATCTCGTTAAAATGGACACGAATCGACATCTACCCAGTATACGTTTACCCCTTTTTCAGGCTGGGATGGATTATTTACAAAAAAGGAATACCCTAGCCTATCGCGACTAGGAGGTTTTCTCGGATATTGTTTTCTACCTTTTCAGGTCCGAAGAACTATCTACGAAAAGGGACCGCTGGATTTTACTTTTCTGCTGTCTTTTCAAACTCTCTAAATATGAAAAGATGTCGAGTTATTCCTTTGTCAGACTCGTTAAACCCTGATGACATTGGATTCGGTCGAAATGAAGTTCTCCGAGTTTCTCCTTCCTAGGGATCGTTAAATGTACTAGGATGGATTCGCCCGAAGGGCGGACTTATATTACAAGCATATTCTATCCCCTTCAAGCTTGTTATAAAAAATAATTGGGGTACTCGCCAGAAATGGTGGGGGAAAAATGGAACCAATATCATTGTCGTGTCGGCAGTATGTCGCTCTTGAACATGGCACTTGTCTGCATTCATGTCGGGTTGGGGACATCTCATCTCGTTCTTCATTTTCCTCTGTGGGTTTGGATAATCCCTTTTGACCTCTCGTCTGCTCGTTGCCTCGTCACCATGACTATGATCCGTTGATGTAAAATACTGCCAAATCCACTATTGTGCCGTTATATGTTCAAGAGAAGTTGACCTCTGCAAAGCATCAACCTTCCTCTGATTATCATATGATCCTGATTCACAAAAACATCATGCTCCTCTGCCTCGTGTCGATGATGTGGGAAACATTATGGCCCGCTTTCGATCAAGGTCACTTCCTGTCGACTTCAGCTCATTATTCGGGAAGCTGATCTAGAGACTCCCTTATGGTACCTTGGAGCCTGCATGCCTCAATGGCAGGTTCGTCGCATTCAGCGTGAGGCTTTCATCATTGGCCTCTGATCGAGTGATTCTACGGGTGTTCGACGCCAGCTCATTGATTCACATGCCGTAGATTGTACCTATTGTACCTTGAGGGCCATTGTCATTATTGGTGGTTCCTCTCGCGTCTGTTAACAGCTTTCATCATTGGCTGGTAATCAGACGATGTTCTTGCATGTTCTACTTCAGCTCACATATTCGCATGTTTGAACTTGTACTTTGTTCAGGTCGAGATGGAGCACAAGACCCTGGATTTTGTCTGTTGGAATCCAGGCTGCGATTTTGTGGACTATTATTACATGACTCACTGATTGGATGGCTGCAACCATACCTGAGTCTATTTATCGATCCTCTCTGGATGGCTGCGTCCATGCCTTGGATCTCGATTATTGTATACTCTGTTATGGATGGCTACGCCCATACCACACATATATATCATGTATCTGAGACATCAGTTGTACTTCGCTCCGCAGGTTTTCCGATGGCAGTGTTTTCAGTCAGCATGTTCTCATAAAGCATTTCACCCCTCTCTCTCTCTGGCCTCATGCTTTAGGGGGCATCTGTTACACAACAATTTTTCACCATCCCTGCCATTCCCCATCCCACACATTGGAGGGCTCATTCCATGACCTATGAGCAGAGACAAGACTTGAAAATACTTTCATTGCATCCCTCTGAAGATGAGCTTTCATTTCCCTGAAGACATCTCCCTGCAAAAACCCTAAAAATAGCTCTTTTTCCATTGGCGCGGTTCCACAGTTCATCCCTCGTGCCAAGGGGGAAAATCCTCCAAAGAGGGCATGCCAATTGGTGCTCTGTCATAGAGTTGCACCCGCGCCAAACATATTAAGAGGTGTTTTTTAAAAATAAATGGCGAAAGTTTCGTCCTAACAAATTCCTAGACTGATATCTATCTTGAGTTGGGAGGTTTGGCTATGGATTTCCATAGAGAGGAAGTGGTTTGCCACCTCTCATGGAAGCTTCCTTAATGATAGGGCCAATCCCATAATTATAGGGATCCCAACTCCCCTTCCTCCATCTATAAAAGCTTGCTCATCTCCTTTGCAAGCTAGTTCCCAAGAGCTTTCACATCCTTATGCTGCAAGAGCCTTATTGATCCCCTTAAGGCCAAATCCAAGCAAGGAGACTATTGTCAAGTATCCGGAGAGAGAGGCTTGTCCCATCCTTGACAGGCTTTATCGAGACATGTTTTGCTGACGACCCGCCAAAGGAGAGTGCTATGTTGAAGCTATGGTTGTATTCTTCTTTTGACTCATTAATGATAAGCGACTATTGGTTATGGTTCCACTCTTGTTCTTGATTATGTTCATGAGTTATGTCCTCTTTGACTGACATATAGTTGTATATACTAGATTTTGTGCTTGCATTTGTGTTGTTTCTTGCATGTGCAGGTGTCCGATCACGGAGATCGTGAGGATTGTGATCTGCTAGGGCAAAGGAACGGGAGAACCACCTCTTCTACAAACGACAGCGTTGGATTCCAGGTAAGCCTTCATCGCAAGTCAGTTTATTTGCAATTAGGAACCTGCACTGTAGCGTGTTTGATTGTTGCTAGACCCGATCTGGGCTAGTATGGATCGCCTCTATCCGCGGAGGGGATTAACCTCTTCAACACATGTTATAAATACCTAAGTCTATTCCTAGGACTAAATGTCAATAAAAGTCCTAGCAACCTAAGTCTAAACATTCCTAGTGCAATAGTCAAACCATAAACCTTTTTATTAAGGTTTGGATGATGGATCAAAACCTTATAGTTTAAATTATTAAGGTTTGGGTGTTATAAACCTATGTCAAAGTTCGGAGGTTGAACCATTGGGTTTGAAAAACCTAAGTAATAAACCCATAGTGCAAAGCGTTTGGATGTCAGGCATATACAAATTTAAATGCCTCGGGTTATGTTTTAAAAACTATGTAATAAAACTTTAAAACATTACACAGTGTTACGATGACCGCGTCGGAAGTCGGAGTTTTACACTATGTGAACAGGTGTAATAAGAACCGCGCGGAAAATGTGTGGTTGACAGTCGTAAACAAAACACGTGTTTATATCGTGGATAAACATATGACAGGGACTCACGGAAACCGTCGGAGGTAACCATGACCACCGGACCTAGCCATCGGGATCGACCATAACTGCCGGATCAAATCTCTGTTCACATATCCAATTACTCTACCTAGTTTGTACTGTCTACTCAGTTAATAAGCTGTTTGATATATCATAAAGTTTATTTGTTGGTTTTTCCAATTTAATGTCAGTGCTAAGGTGGAAATTTTAATCCCTAGGATTGTGTAGAAGGGATTTCGAACCTATTATCTCTCCAACTCCTCAAATAAATTGCTAATTACAGCATACAGAGGTTCAAGGCTGACTTGTGAAGCCATGAAAGCATGAACTCCTCATACATAAAGAGAAGAGTGTTCTTTATATGAGAAAGGAGAGTCACAAGGGAGAAAGGAGAAATAGTTTATTCAACTTCAAGATGCAGTAAACTCTCTTACATTGTATATCACATAATTTGGTAGTGATTTTTGGTTCTTGCAAGTTTATATGAAGGAGGAAAAGCTCATTATACTTGCATAAGTTTCAGCATCAAAGTATGTTTATGGTCGACGAGATCTACTTTGATTGTGCCAAACTCTGTTCAGCTACCTTGAAGTCAAAGGTCCATAAAGCTTCAGTTCCTCAATTTTTTTATGTGCAAATCATCCAAGTATTTTCTTAATTGTTGAAAGAAAAGAGTTTGTATCAGTTATCCTATTCAAGGGATGGTCCATATCTGCAACATCAGTAGTGCAACTGATGATTCATTGTAGCATATTTCTCTTGGATTAAAGAATACAATGGACACACAATTCTGAGGTGGACCTGGAGACGTAGTCCAGGATGGATGAAATCCATCAAAAACTTCTTGTCTTATGGTATTTCTTATGTGATTGATGTGAAATTGTTCAATCTAAACATACATAGATTATTTAATGTCTAAACAGTTAATGCATATAATAAAATGTTCAGTAATACTGCCATTTACATTTTGTACAAAAACTAGGAAAGATATTGGTAAATTCCACATTTTAATAACCTGAGTGCTAATCTCTATAAATATCTATAGACAGAGTCTGTAGAGGGCCAAGTAGCCTCTGGATCTCATCCTTTCTGTAAGGGTGACATATCCAGTAAATGCCCCTACAATCATTCTCTAAAATAGAACTAAGTAACTCAGGTCATTTTTAGATGAAGTGGTATCGAAGCAGCTAGTTCTTTGCAGGTACAAGATGGGAAAGAACACTCGACAGTTGTTAAAGCTAAGGGAACTCGAAGAGTCCAATTTGCAAATTCGGTAGGAGAATGTTGCATTGCGCAGAATGGTGGAAGCACTTGAGAGCGACAAGCAAAGTTTACGATCAGAATTAGAAGACTTAAAGAGAAATAAAAGAGGAAGGAGTCCTCTTATGAAAGATGCAGCTTTCAATGGCAAAAACCCTACACTTTCTCTTCAAAGTAGTTCTTCTCTCTCATCTTCACAAAAGTCAGCAAGGGAAGCCATTGGCTCCTTTTCTCAATCTCAAGCTGAAGACAATGTTGACTTTATTTCACCAGAAAGTGATTCTGAATCTGAAGAATTTTCCAGCCAGAAACTCAGAGTGATCCTTGAAATAAAATGCTTGTCGATGATGAAAGCCATGCGATACCGAGAAGGCGAAGGCTTGGGGAAAAATGGACAGGGGAGACTTCAACCTATCCAGGTACAAGAGAGACCTAAGAATCTGGGTCTAAGATGTGATGTGATAAAATGTGACTATTTTGGAAAGCTTGGTCACATCACTGACCGATTTTGGTAAAAAATTCCAGAACTATTACCAGCAAAGCTCCAGGATAGAAAAGGTAAGAAACCTCAGTCCTCTAATAGTAATGATTCTGATAGTGATTTCTTTTATCAAAATTGGATAATTAAAATAGTCAAGAGGATCTATCCATGCACTTTCTGTAAGAGTCCTTGGCATTTTGTGGAACAATGTTGGAAGCAAAAGGCTTACAACAAACAAATTGGAGCGACAAAAAGTCAGCCTTCAGAGAATGATAAGGCATTACAGGTAAAGAAGCGTTCAAAATCAATTTCGTTTCAACCAGCAAGAAACTCCAGAAAATCATCATCAAGTAAGAGGGAGAAAACTTCTCACAACTACAAATTGTCAGGGCATGTCAAAGAAAATTGTCCAATGCTTCCAATAGAAACAGTATCGACCCCAGTAGCCCGAGAAGAATCCAAGTCACCTGCTGGAGAACAATCCAGTGCTGAATGGAATTGGGCAGACTTCATGCATTATGCTTAAATGATTTTTTAATGATTATCTAGATCTAGTAAAGTTGTAACCAGGTTCTAGAATTGAATTCGCTTTCAAAAGTATTGTAATAAAATTTTTGGAGAACCAAAAGTTCTTAAGTTGGGAGGTGTGATCCAATTTTAGAATTATTAAAATTGTATCAAAATTACCCAAACAACCAAGATGGTCATTTGGAATTTGGTAATTATCGATTATGTAATAATTCAGGTATTGATCAAGATGTTCATCAAATTTGTGAGTTCAAATGTTCGACATCGATCGACATCAACTTCAGTTTCGACACCAGCAAATATGTTTCAAAAGTGCCAATCAAGACATCTTCAAGTTGACCTGCGACAAAAACAACAAGTTTGTCAAAATACTTATGTAATAAAATTTATCCTAAGTCTTAATTGTAAAGGTCAAAAATTTTTATAGTCCACTTTGTAAACCTTATTGAATAAAAAATATCCTAAGGTAAAAAGGACTAAGTTTAAATCTTAAGTCCTAAGTTTAAGTCCTAAGTACTAGGTTTAAGTCCTAAGGACTAGCGCTAAGTGTCAAATGAAAACACACTTAACATGTTATAAAGACCTAAGTCTATTCCTAGGACTAAATTTCAATCAAATTCCTAGCAACCTAAGTCTAAACATTCCTAGCGCAATAGTCAAACCATAAACCTTTTTATTAAGGTTCGGATGATGGGTCAAAACCTTGTAGTGCAAATTATTAAGGTTTGGGTGTTATAAACCTATGCCAAAGTTCGAGGGTTGAACCATTGGGTTTGAAAAACCTAAGTAATAAACCCATAGTGCAAAGGGTTTGGATGTCGGGCATATAAAAATTTAAATGCCTCGGGTTATGTTTTAAAAACTATGTAATAAAACTTTAAAACATTACACAGTGTTACGATGACCAAGTCGGAAGTCGGAGTTTTACACCATGTGAACAAGTGTAATAAGAACTGCGTGGAAAATGTGTGGTTGACAGTCGTAAACAAACTGCATGTTTATACCACGGATAAAAATGTGACAAGGACTTACCAGAACCGCTGGAGGTAACCATGACCGTCGGACCTAGCCGTCGGGATCGACCATAACCGCCAGATCAAATCTCTGTTCACATATCTAATTACTCCACCTGGTTTGTACTGTCTGCCTGGTTAATAAGGCGTTTGATATATCATAAAGTTTATTTGTGGGTTTTTCCAATTTAATGTCAGTGCTAAGGTTGGAAATGTTAATCCCTAGGATTGTGTAAAAGGGATTTCGAACCTATTATCTCTCCAACTCCTCTAACAAATTGCTAATTACAGCATACAGAGGTTCGAGGCAAACTTGTGAAGCCATGAAAGCATGAACTCCTCATATATAAAGAGAAGAGTGTTCTTTATATGAGAAAGGAGAGTGGAAAGAGAGAAAGGAGAAAGAGTTTATTCAACTTCAAGACGAAGTAAACTCTCTTACATTGTATATCACATAATTTGGTAGTGAGTTTTGGTTCTTGCAGGTTTATATGAAGGAGGAAAAGCTCATTATACTTGCCTAAGTTTCAGCATAAAAGTACGTTGATGGTCGACAAGATCTACTTTGATTGTGCCAAACTCTGTTCATCTACCTTGAAGTCAAAGGTCCATAAAGCTTCAATTCCTCATTTTTTTTATGTGCAAATAATCCATGTCTTTTCTTAATTTTTGAAAGAAAAGAGTTTGTATCAGTTAGCCTATTCAAGGGATGGTCCATATCTACAACATCAGTAGTGCAACTGATGATTTATTGTAGAATATTTCTCTTGGCTTAAAGAATACAACGGACGCACAATTTTGAGGCGGACTTGGAGACGTAGTTAAGGAGGGACAAACTCCGTCACAAACTTCTTGTCTTATGGTATTGCTTATGTGATTGATGTGAAATTTTTCAATCTAAACATACATAGATTATTTCATGTCTAAACAGTTAATGCATATAATAACTGTTCACTAATACTGCCATTCACATTTTGTACAAGAACTAGGAAAGATCTTGGTAAATTCTGCATTTTAAGAACCTGGGTGTTAATCTCTATAAAGTTCTATAGACAGAGTTTGTAGAGGGCCAGGTAGCCTCTGGATCTCATCCTTTCTTTAAGGGTGACATATCCAGTAAATTTCCCTACTGTCAATCTCTGAAATAGAACTAAGTAACTTAGGTCATTTTCATATCACTCATCCATGTAGTTTTGGGTATATCAGGTGGTGTTACAGTACGATAAGTATAAAGGGGTGCTCTCACTGTGTAGTTTCACATCAGACAGCGCTAATATGGACTTGGGCCTCCATGTACCTTCGAGTATATTTGGGAGGACAAATTTTAGGTGCTATCCATCCATAGTGAACCAAGTCAGCCGCCTTGTAAATTGTGATATACCGAACACATCATTCAGGGAGATTGCCTGCCCATACTTCTTGGTTCGCCAGGAGATTTTCTGCAATTCATAGTTTCTTGGAAAACCCTTTTGCCTAGAATTACCCTTTTATTTTTTATTTTATTTTTTTGGTTAAAATAAATCAGTAATCGTGAAATAAAAAAACCCTTTCCCCCGTCGTTCGCGTAGATTAGCTTTAAAACCACCTTTACCGCCAGAAGTTACTTCTGGTAGGCAAAGGCGATCACGATCTGCTGAATCAAGTACAATTTGTACCTTTGGTGAAGCATCATCTTCCCATATACCAGAGTCGGCACAGTTTGTTTCTACAAATCCTGGGTTGTCTATTATTTTCGAGACAGAGCCTTCATAGCTACCCGTGGTCACGATCCATCCAATCTGTGAGACCATATCTCCCGAACCCGATGTTGTTCAATTGGAAGTTGATCCGGATCCCATTTTGCTTTAGGGGAAGCTATTATTGGTCAAATTGGACATCATCCGTAGGAAAAATGAAATATGGTCTATTATCCCCTTATATTTCAGCTATTATATTCCCTAAGTGGAGAAATTCTTGATCACGAAGTCAAAAAACCAAACGTTGTTTTTGTATTGGTCATTCCACAATCTATTATAGCCATTGATTCTCCCATATTGTGTAGTCAACCACCTGAAATATACGTTGGGCCTGACGGAGAATTTCTTCCACCTAGTTTAATTTTGATTGAAGAAATACCACAAGACGAAACACCTTTAACTCCAACTCATTTTTGGTAGGAGCTTTACCTGTATGAGTCTTTTCCTGAATCACCTTCCTCTGCTTTTGTTGATCCTATTTCACTTTGAGTTCCCATAGATTCTATAGGGTATACATTGGGTCATTTTACCATGGTTGAGATAACATCCCAGACTGAACCATCTATTTCAGTTGTGACAACATCTATTGTTGCTTCATCTTCGATGTTTTTTCCATTGACTTCACCCATGCTATCATCTGGAATCCTATCTGATTCCTCCCTTTTGAGTATTGAACGGCTTGATCCTTTATTCACATATTCAGTGCAATATCAAGCTGGTCCCAATAGTTATTCCCCTTGGTGGCCAGTGATTTCACATAAATTACCCTCTGAAAATCCAAAATTCAATGAAAACCCTGGAGAAGACCCGTCAACGCATGTTATAACTTATCATTTTTGGTTCTCATCAAGCTCCTTAAATAATGACTCTGTTAGACTACATATTTTCCAGCACACACTCACTAATCCAACTACACAATGAGGATGGTTCTTTTACTATGTCAACCTCGTTAAAAAATGAAACGGGTTATGAGGATAGTTCTTTTCTTGTGTCAACCTCGTTAAAAAATGAAACATGCCATGAGGATGGTTCTTTTTACTGTGTCAACCTCGTTAAAAAATGAAACAAGTTTTGAGGATAGTTATTTTTTCTTCTGTCAACCTCGTTAAAAAATGAAACAAGTGCCTATGAGGATGGTTCTTTTAATGTGTCAACTTCATTAAAAAAATGAAATAGATTCATGAGCATAGTTCATTTTCTTGTGTCAAGCTTGTTAAAAAATGAAACAATGTCCCATGAGCATAGTTCTTTTCCTGTGTCAAGCTCGTTAAAAAATGAAACAAATCCTCCCCTATAATGAACCCTCATTCCATCCAACTATTAGTAACCAGTAATCTAATTAGGTGAATGAAATGAAGCTTGGGGGGCACCTACTCTTGCAGGGGATATTCGACATGTGCTCTTGCAGGGGGCATTCAAAACATCCTTACCTATTGCACCAAAACAACAGCTGAAGTTCGGGGGAAAAATCAGGTTCAGAGCTCCAAAATGAAAATGGTAACTATGGAATGGTAAAAATGAATAGTAAATCACTTTTTAATAGTCATTTAATTATTTTCAAATTGAATTTATTGCTATGACTATGGTTTTATTATGTTTTTTATCATGAAACAGATATTTCTAATCCATTTCATGTTGTTCTGAACAGGTCTTACAACTGATGAACAGATTAGTCGTGCAAATTTATTTCGAGACTGATTTGACCACAAATCATACTTTTTCTCCTTATTTTTAGAGCTTCTTTAAAAATGAAAAAGGATTTGAAGCGCACTTTTATCTCTTTTTTGAGCTTCAATAATGGCGAAAAAGGAACCCCTGGAGTCTTCTTTCAACTCTTTTCAGACTCTGATAATATGAAAATATTTTTGAGCACTTGTCTTTTCGAGCTCGTAAAAGTAAATGAATTGATATCTACTCAGTATAAGTTTAACCCTTTTCCGGACCGAGATAGATTATTTACGAAAAATGAATACCTTGGTTAAACATGACCAAAGAGATTCTCTCAGATATTATTTTACACTTTTTCGGATCTGAGCAAAAAATTTACGAAAAATTACTTATGGATTTTTATTTCGTCCTCTTTTTCAAACTCTCTAAATATGAAAAAGGATCGGGCTATCACTGTAGTTAAGCTCGTTAAAACATAAAATAGTGATGGGCTTGTCGATCATGGCAAGAATCGAGTTTCATTCATCGCTACACTTGTTAAATTATTAAATAGCGATACTTTATTAGCCTGAAGGGTTGAATTATAGATCAAGAAAATGTTATCCTCCTCAAGCTTGTTAAAAAATAAAGAGGTACTGGTCAACAAATGACCAGGGAAAATTTGGGAAAAGTGAGAAAAATTTAATTATGGTAGCAAGTCGCTCTTGAACATGACACTTCCTTCACTCCATGTCCGTGACTGTTTGGGTTGGGTAATCATCTTGATGGTTCATTCATACCTATGGTTCATCATATATTCACTTTGGTTTTGGGGCAATGCTTCCAACTCATCACAGTGTCGTCGATATGTTCAAGAGAAGTCATCTAGTGAATAAACTCATCCTTCTGCAATACTCATAAACCTTCATTCTCATGACTATCATCCCTGAAAATTGCTATATCAAGTCATACCCTTCTCTCTGAAATCAATAACTCTTGTTTTACAATAAGGTGACTTCCTGTCGAAGACAAATCAATATCTAGGAAGTTCACATAGAAACATCAGATTCTAGTACCATGAGGCTTGTTACAGCATCGACAAGATCCTTGCTTCCGGACCTTTGACCGAAATATTTTGTTTGTTGTTTGACATCAAATCATCTGTTCATGCCTTACAAAATGTACTGCAGTACCTTGAGAGAAATTTTCATCAATGGTGGTTCTCTCGCATTTTTTAACAGCTTACACCATTGGCTCATAATCAAACGATGTCTTTCCATGTTCGACGACAAATCATATATTCGCATGGCTAGAATTATACTTGAATGATCAATTGAAAGAGATAAGAAGACCCTAGATCTAGTTTCAGCCATCTAGGCTACGATTTCAGGATTGTTGTACACATCATCTGTATGGTGACCTAACATACATATTTTCATCCAAGCATGGGCCTATATCTGTAGGCATGTCTGCATTGGGCAACATTCCAATGTCGACGACTTTCTTAATTATGTACATGTTATTATATTGTTTATGTGTTGAATATGGGAATGCCTACCCTCAGAAATTATGATCAAAGAGGATATATCATGATGTAATGTATTGTAATATTGATGCATGTGACCACTCTGCTTCATCTCTAGCCCATCACAGTGTAAAGCATCTCAATCAAATGTTTTTATTATTTTGACCTCATTCTTTAGGGGGAAATTGTTATAGATCAATTTGGGCATCATTCCCAATGAATTGGTTAAATGGGCATCATCTCTAGGACCAATGACTAAGGTTCTATCATCCCATATTATTTCAAGTTGCTACATGCCCTAAGACAAGAACAAGACAAATCAAGCATGACTTTCATCAAGAAAAGGTTTCCAAGGTTTGAAGTTTATTATATAGCATATGAGATCTCACCAACGTTGCCTCTAAGGGGACTAAGTGTATTGCATATGTAGGTAGCCCCATGCAATTTTTCTCTGCAAAGCACTTCCCGACATCTATGGGTGCATTGGTCACATTGGGAGTGAAATTCTCATTGTTCCAGAATCTCCACTTGGCCAGTGCCTTCTAGAAGAGTTCACATGTGTCAAGCTTCGAATCCAAGTGTCCATTTGAAATCTACAATATTTAGAACATGTCTTTCCTATTATTGGAAAGTCATTGATTGCAAAACAACCTTCATCTCCTCTATAAATTGAGCACAGATCTAAGTGTTTGGGAAGGAAGAATTTGAGTAGAGAAATGCTAGTGGATTTTCAATTGAGAGTTAGATTTGTGTAATAGATGCTAGAGAGATTTATACTATGATGGGGCCAGGAATGTTGCTGGAAGGGTCACTTCAAATCAGTCACTAGGTTGTAACCTCTCCTTCTATCATCAATAAAGAATACAACTTACTTTTCCCTATATGCATCTGTATTGGCTTTGATTTTCCATATTGTAAGATCTTAGTTGATGTATATGGTTTATGCTTTACTGATTTAGCTAACTAACTTGAATAGACATCTGTATTATTGCTATCTTCTGCTGTTTTAATGTTCTTTCTTGCAGGAAACGTTTTGCACAAACTACTTGAATTTAAAGCTTCAACAAAAGCGACAGAAGGAACCATTTAGAAGCGCTTGGATTACAAGTAAGCTTCTAATATATTTTGTGTGTCTATTCTTAGTTATGAGAAGAAGTCGTATAGTCTTTAATATATTGTTCTAGACTATCACCTGTCTAGGGAAGCGTGTTTTATCTGTAATTCACAATTCTGTCCAACAATAGGATGTTGATGATATAGTGGAATTGTCATTTTTTTTGGAAAATGGACTATCTTTCAATCTGGACTACCCTTTGTACATTCATGACATGGTGAAATCAATTGCAGCATTTGAACTAGGGTATGAATCTCCTATGACTGAAAAACTAGAAATTACATTGCAAGGTAAGGAGAAGGGAAGAATAGATAAATATTTGCCACTAGCATGTGGGTATTGGTGTTGGAAATACTGAGAGGGGTGAATCAATATTTCTTTTCAATTGTTAATTTTACCAATTAGATCACCTATATTTAGAACACAAAATGAACAATAAGAATAAATGCTTTTATTAATTTCTTCTTTACAATAAATCAAGTACAATATATGTAGGGCTCCAACCCTAGATGAAGACACCAATCTTCAATCCACCAAGCTCCAACATGTACTTTGCCAAGCACTGACTTGGACTTCCAAGGCTCCAACCTTGTCAATTCTGAGGCACCAACCTCAAGGGCTCCAACCCTATATCTGGTATAGGCTCCAACCTGGTCTCTTGAGAACTCCTATCCTCTAGGGCTCCAACCCTATCTTCCAAGGCACCAACCTTATCAATTATGAGGCACTGACCTCAAGGGATCCAACCCTATCTTCCAAGGCACCAACCTTATCAATTCTAAGGCACCAACCTCAAGGGCTCCAACCCTATCTTCCAAAGCACCAACCTTATCAATTCTGAGGCACCGACCTCAAGGGATCCAAGCCTATCTTCCCAGGCACCAACCTTATCAATTCTATGAGGCTCCAACCTCCTGATTAATTTCGTCAATATATATTTGGTTATACTTACGACTCCCAATGTCTTCTGCAACGAGCCTTGACAATCTTCAGCTTACTCTTCACTGTAATCTACGCATCACGTCATCAATGACAACCTTTTCTTCGTAAAAGGTGTCACCACTGCTCTTCATCGTACCCAAACAATTTCTCCAAGGTTACCTCATGATGGCTTCATCAATGCATCATTGTCTTCAACATTATCCCCACAAGATCTTCAATATGTCTTCAAGTTACTCCAAGATGTCTTTCAAGATTCTTCAAGAGTGTCTTCACAAGGTGCTCCAAGAGTGATGTTAATGTGCTCCAAACAAATCTTCAAGAAAACATTCCTTCAATAGTACTTCAAACCCAAAGCCCAATCAAGAAATGCACAATGTATTTAATTGATCCAAGTAATTATTTCTACTTCTAAATCTATCTTAGGTATTCAAAAAGGATGTTGAAACACTACTACAAATTCCCATCTGATGTTTAAAACTTGTAACCTTGGGAATGCTCCAAAAGATCTTCTTCAATAGGATAGGTTGCTTCAAACAATACTGCTTCAAAGTGTGACATCAAAGGTTCTCCAATTTTTGCTACAAGTCAACACAAAGGTTCTTAAAGGGCTTCTTTAGTTATGCTCAACCAGCTGCTCCAAGTTTAGCAAGATGCTTCCATAAGATAGCCCAAAATTACACTTCAGGACTACCATTCATGCCTTGAAATAAGTCTCAAATAAATATCTGAAATTTCTCCGTAGCACTGTCACAAAAGAGGGTTGAATCATGCCTTAACAAATTTATCCACAAATCCACCAAACCATGCTTCAAGAACAACTCGGATATGCCTTTGGAATCACCACGAAAACAATCCTAAAAGGGTTCAACTTTCTGCTTCAAAACAAGCCTTAGAAGAGGACAAGGTAAGCTTCAGCTACCACAGTATGACAGTGTACTACTTCAGGTCTGAGTTCTAAAAATATGACTAGTCCAAGCTGTCAACACAGTCTACAGCAGTCCGAGCAAAGAAAAAATCAAGTGGATAATCCCAGGTCTGCAATATATTAGAATTGTGACAGTCCACCACACTGTTATAATTTGAGTTTAAGGTATCCCAAACACAAAAATTATTTGCTCAAATATATCCTTCTTAGCCTCTTTTACTTATCTTTCATCTCAGTGTATTATCTCTGAAATTCTCATCGAAAATGATGTTGAAATGAGGAGTTCAGACTCCAATATATACTGGTTTTGATTACAGACAAAAAGACACATCTATTGGCCAAGGGACATGAGCCTACAAGTCGGCTTAGGTTGGCTGGCGAAAAATAATAAATTTTCTAACTTATAAATTCAATTTCTCACAAAATGTTTGGAGTTTTGGGGCATGTAAGGGCTCATTAGAAAGGCAAAATTATGCCCTAAAAGATGGTACAGGAGTCAAATTGAGAAGTTTCCTCTAGGGTAGTGGAAATTATTTTTTAATGATTGAAATTTAGTGCAGAAAATATTTAGGATAGAATGAGGAGTGATTGGGACAATCATCATGAGAATATCCAAAAAAGTCATCATGATAGTGAATCCATAATTTTCCATATGGAGATCTTCAAAGAGTCTTCCAACCACCATCTAGATCATTAAATGAGATCTTCCAAAAATGTCATCATATGCCATCAAGTGTTATTCAAGTCTTTCATTTCATCATATAGTTTCCAACCATGCCATCAAGACCTTCATCGAATGACATCATCAAGTGTAGTAATGTAGGTTACCAAACAAGGTACATGATTGACACTTGGCACCTTTATAGTTAGTTCAAGGACTTGTTCAGGCAAGACTTCTTCATTAGTGGCTTGACATATTCATTGATTGACCTCTTCATTGATGGCATCCTTAGCACCTAGGGATTGCATGACGTTCATTGACATTACAAGAATATTTTCCATATCAGCTATTGACATCAATGACAACCTTGATTAACAATTGGCCTCATGGGTTGTACTATTCTTTGTGTTTATTTTTGAACTAATACAAGTAGATGAAATATTCTTCATGTTCTTGAATCAAGTCCCAGAAGAGTGGTGCTTCTAAGATAAGTTAACACAACTAAAGAACAGAAGAAAGAGGAATATATTTCACATTAATTGAAGATTGTAGTATTAGAGTTTGGGCGAAAAATGGAATGAAAATAGTAATAGATGCATTGTTTCGATGCAGATTTGTTGGAACACTCATCCCAACTGAGTTCCCTCATATATTATGGACACCATGTATTTCACTTTCATTGTTTTTGTTGTTGGAGGGAGTTGTTGAACCTATTGTTTGTGTGCTAGGGGAATACAAAAATATATACTTAATAACCATGCTAAGGATGCTATTATTACCTAGCCAATTTGGAGAGTCTAAAAACATATAAACATTATTTTGTTTCCAACTTCATTTTAGTAAAAGGGATTGTTGACCTGGAGATAGATTTACAAAAAATGATTATAAATGATGACAGGGATCAATGGAAGGTTTCATAATTAGAAGATAGTTGTAGTCTAGAAGCTACAATCATAGGAGCTTTTACTAAGTAATCCATCAATGAAAATTTCAACAAAACAAGGAGCCTGTCAAGGGAAAGGTGTTATCAGCTAAGATTGATCCCACTAATAAGGAAGTGATGCAACATGCTATGGTGTTTCATGCATGTCAAAATGTAAATTTTCATACTATTTCAAAATTCTGACAAGAATTCATTGTAGAAACAAGTAAGGAGATGTCCACTAGCCTGCAACTTTTGCATCATCCCCTATTGGAAATTTCTCAATGGCTACATAATTTTAATGTTTTCTACGATGTTAAATATTAAATACATTTGGGCAGCACTTGCGTGATCATGAATTTATTTCTCCAACGAGTTCTATCCAATTAACAAGCACAACATCAGATGCACGAGAATGTCTTGATTGTTGGAAATGAACCTCCAAAATGAAGTAGAAATTTATTCAGTGTTTTGTATTTTCTAACAAGGTGTAGAAAAAATATCATATGTGGGAAGCATTTCATGGTTCCACAATATTCATGATAATCCTTTTCAGATATGCATTAATAAAGCATATAGTAGTCCATCCCCTTTTACACATACAGTGAATGACATCATTGGGTTTCAAGTACCGAAATTGCACTTTCAGATCTATTTACAAGTACCACTTGAGAATGCAGTATCTATTATCCAAATTGATCCATAATTGGCAAAGGCTTTCTTTAGTATTGCTCTGTTGGAAAAAAGGAGGCCCATCAAAATATACAGAAAGTTTATGAAGAAAGAAATGTGCCCCATCAAAATAAACAAAGTATATGAAGAAAGAAATGTGCCTCATCAAATCATTTTTAATTATTTCAATTTTGGAGAAATATGCTCCATCAATCTATTTGAACTTATAAAAAAATATGCTTTTTGAAATTATTGAGAAATTTGCTCATGAGATTTTTAAATTATTTTAAAAATATATACATTTCTTAAATTATTTTAATAAAGTACATTAATTGTTGAGAAATGTGCTTTATTAAAATTTTTGAGACAAGAAATTATGTATAAATAGGTTATGTCTTGTTTCAAAAAAAAAAAAAATGAAATGTTAACATTTTGCATTAAAAAAAGAGCTGGCAATAAGGCCATAATATTTGAGTTGGTTTTTTTTTTGTTTTATTTTATTCATTTTGTTTGTGTTTTCATAGGTTTTACTAGGCTTCGCTATTATCCACTTCCATAAAAGGTTTTTAGGATGAGTTGGTTTTGTTTTGTTTCATGTTTTTCAATTTTTTGTGTTTTCATAGGTTTCAATCGCTTCGATAAATTCTTAAAAAATAAAAACTCCTAAAAACAAAGAGTATTAACTAAATGACCCAGTTTTTGATGTTGTGTTCAATTGACACAAAAAATTTTCAATGGCTACGGACTTTTCATGTTTTCTAGGATGTTAAATATTAAATACATTTTGGCATCACTTGTATGATCATGAATTTATGGCTCCAAAAATTTCTATTCAGTTAATGAACACAACTTCAGATGCATGATAATTTCTTGATTGCTGGCAACGAACCTCCAAAATGCAGTAGAAATGTTTTCAGTGTTTTGGATTTTCTAACAGGGTGTAGAAAAATCAGACGTGGGAAGCATTTCATGGTTCCATAATATTCATGATAATCCTTTTAGATATGCATTAATAAATCCTGTAGTGGCCCATCCCCTTTTACACATACATTGAATGACATCTTTGTGTTTCAGGCACCCAAATTGTACTTTTAGATCTATTTACAAGTATCACTTGAGAATGCAGTATTTGTTATCCACATAGATCCATATCTGGCAAAGGCTTTCTTTAGCATTGCTCTGTTGGAAAAAATGAGGGTTGCTTCTAAAGGAGACGAAGTTGTGTTTAAGATACAAAAGGATTTTATGGCAATACGCAGACATCTCCTTATGTGTTATCATTATGACCTTGAACACATCTAGGTGTGTATGAAAAAATACTACTAGAAAATAATGAATTTGACTTTGAATTTGGGGGTTCATTTAGCATTAATACAGCTCAACCCGTACATCAAAAAAATATTTTGAAAGAAAATAAGTGCCTAGAGTTGTGAATATAGATTTAAAATATTTTCACTTCGCATGACTTGGCCCAAGATGCAGTCCTTAGGAAGACTGCTAAGCTAAAAAAAAAACAGTTTCCCAATTCTACTTGTGAAGAGCATTCATATGCTCCTCTTGAAGAGTCTGATAATCTAAAGGAAGATGGAGCATCCCACTTATGCAGGTTCCTTATAAGTGATTCCAAGAGTCAAAGTAGTCTTACGAGAGGTGAAGTTATATTCTTCAATTTATCTTACAAATATGATTGCTTCCGATAATGAAGAGGGTATTTGAATACAGAAAACATGCGTAATATCTTACCGAAGTCCTCCGACGAAGATATATAACATAAGATCTTCTCGGATTTAAGGAACAAAAACAGAAAGCGTCCTACAGTGGTTTATGAAGTTTTTCCAAACAGATCCCCAGGTCTCTACTAATACCCTGGACGAGGTGAAGACCATCCTTATAGCTGAGTTCTAGATGCTAGATTGTTTTTGCCTTCCTTGAAGATTATCGCATGCCTATTATGCTAATCAAAAGTTGTAAAGAGTGTGAGGTATCATAGGGTATAGAGTGTGTGGAGTTTCCAAGATTGTGAAGTCATATTTCATGTAATGTGAAACCATGACCATGAAGTTGTTGTGTAAAAACTAAGTAGGAGAAAAAGTATTTGGCAAATTCGCAGCTCATCTTGTTAATTTCTTGAAAACATTTGAAAAATTATATTGATATTATAAGTTAAGTAGAATAGAAAACATACCTTGTACCTGCCTGTTGATGAATCAACGAGATCAACTACATAATCAAAATAGTCTATTGAGGCTGCTAGCAAATGCTTCCAACAGAGAAGAGGGTCTCTAAATCCAGAAAGCATGCATAATATCCTCCTAGAGTCCTTCGACGAAGATATATAACATAAGATCATCTTGGATTTAAGGAACATGAACACAAAGCATCCTAGGGTGGTTTATGAAATTTGTCCAAATAGATCCCCAATTCTCTACTAATACCTTGGACAAGGTGAAGACCATCCTTATAGTTGAGTTCTAGATGCTAGATTTTTTTTGCCCTCATTAAAGATTATCACATGCATATTATGTTAATCAAAAGTTGTAAAGATTGTGAGGTAGCATAAGGTATAGAGTGTGTGGAGTTTCTGAGATTGTGAAGTCATATTACACATAATGTGAAACCACGACCATGAAGTTGTTGTGTAAAAACTATGTAGGCATAAAAGTATTTGGAAAATTTGCATCTCGTCTTATTAATTTCTTGAAAATATTTGAAAAATTATATTGATCCTCTAAATTAAGTAGAAGAGAAAACATACCTTGTACTGGCCTACTGATGAATCAACGAGATCAACCACATAATCAAAATAGTTTATTGAGGCTTCTAGCAAATTCTCTATTGTCCCATGTGATTCGTCTGCTTACCATGGTGTGGAAGGAAATAAAATTCCTTACTATCCCCTGCGATTCATCTGCTTACAGAATCGGGTCAGAATGTCTTTAGTTGGTCTTGCGGTCATCAATCAAGACTTTCACCAGATGAAACTTAACCATCTCTACCTCATTCTTTGCATGGTACCTTGCCTGTACCTCAGATTTATTGATAAAATTTTCCCGCTATGATCATTGTTATAATCAATTTCCCAAGAGAAATCATTGGACAAATTTTGCAAACCCCTATGAAATCTTGATTAAAAATGATCACCTCCTGGAAAAATTTTGCAAACCCCTCTCGCCAAAAACAAAATTCAAAATTCCATTGATGAAAGTTTGCCATGTTTGTCGATGTATTGCCCTCTTGAGCCACTATTCTTTCCCTCTAAAATTTTTGCTTCGCTCATGGGTCAAATTTTTTTCATTTTACATTGTAAATTTAAAATAGAAAAATTGAAAATATAATTATAAATTATAAAATCAATTATAAAATAAAATTTGTGTTAGTGTAATTTATTTTTATAATTAAACAATGATATTAATAAATAATTTAATTTTTTTAAGATGATATAGTTTTAAAAAAAATTAATAAAAATAAAGGTTTTGGAAAATATTACGAATCAATTATATTTTGCAAATTTAATCTAGAAAATTGAAAATGTAATTATAAATTATAAAATAAAATTGTATTATTGTAGTAATTTTTATAATTAAATAATAATATTAATAATTAATTTAGTTTTTTTAATATGATATAATTTTTAAAAAATAAAGAAAAATAGTGGTTTTGGAAAAGTTTACAAATTATTTTATAAATGTCAAATATTTTGCCCATAAAATATTAAAAGAATTTGTATAGTGAAATTTTGTGTAAATATAAATTCTCCAAAAAGAATTCTCAAAAAAAACATTTTAATTTTAAAAAACAAAAAGAATAATGAAAAAAATGTTATTGTTTTGTTTTTTTATATACATAATAAAGTTCCTTATACTTAGGATTTAATATAAAAATTTAAAACAATTTGGTTAACAAACTTGCACTTTTATTTAGAATTTTATATAAAAATTTGAAACCATTTGGTTAACTAACTTTTTCTTTTATTTATAATTTTATATAAAAATTTGAAACCATTTGGTTAACAGATTGTGTTAAATAATGAGCTTATAAATAAATTTAAATATAAAATATATATAGTTATTTATTTTGATAAAAGTGTCATATTTTGATAAAAGTAAAAAAATAGAAATAATATATTAAATTTTTTTAATAAATCACGTGCTGATAAATATTGTGGAACATAAATAAAAATGAAGTAATATTAAAAAATTGTCTACATGGAGTTTTTTATTAATTTCTTCAATTTTCCTTAGGAGGCCACTTTTAGGCTGAGATTTCATCTAATGTTATCTCTTTTCCAAACATAAGTGAACTAGCAATCCGATTGCATTTGTAAAACTCTCTTTTCACACAGAAGAATTTTAATCCAAAGTTTCAAAGATTTTAAATACTTACCACACGGTCCTTTGAAGAATATTCGTTCCTCTTCGTTGTAGGACAAAGTTGAGTCCACTACGAACTCAGTAATGAATCCTCCCAAGATGTTATCAATCCAGAAATCGACAACCCTTGAAATTATATTTTTAGTGCTCTTGAGTCAATGTGTCAGTTTAAGAATCCACATTGTAGGTTCTCCACCCTTAAAACATTTTTTCCTTACGATCAACCTCGATATCCACTCGTATAGCTCAACAGGAAAATAACCAAATAAAATGTCGTATTGATATATAAAAATATACTTCTATAACCAAGCTCTGAATTTCAGATGAGAGTTTATGTTTCTAGATCCGTAAATTATCACTCTTTCTAGTTTATCCAGTCTTGAATCTTCTTCAATGTGTACCACATTCACATATCCCTCAAACATATCCTGGTCCTAGAAACAATACCATTTTTTGGCTTGGTTTGGGTTGACACAATTTTGATCTATATTGTGCACCAAAAAAACCCTGATCACTTTCCCTTTCAGAAATGACCTGCAAGCATATCACAGTCTCACACGAAGTGACTATGGGTGGATGCAAGACTAGGTTTCTATAGCCTTTACGGATTTAGAGATGTGGTATTATTATATTATCTTATACTTTCAACTCATAAATCACTTCGCCACATTCAATTAATCACAGAAACATACCATATAAAACCATAAACCATTACTGTGTTGAAGTAAAATGCACGTGCAATTCTGCTATTATATAATATATAATAAGAAAATATACACATAAATCACACAAGAACACCATAATGGTGTCCCTAGAACTGTTTTTTATTATAATAAATATTTTAACACAACCATTTCTCGACTTGCGCACTAAGTTGCAGGTTGTCTGTGCACTAAGCTGCAGAATCTACTCTAGGCCTCTGCGCACTCAATTGTAGAGCCTTCCCTTCACTACAACATATAGATCACAATGATTCACCCATATCTCTTTATCTTTATCTATTTCTAAACATAGCATTTCAACCCTATATATATTATTACATCATAGAATTACATTTTCAAAAATACCATAGTCCAAATACCATGGACTCCATAAAACAAGAAATTGTGGTCCCAAAACCATTGATCCTTCACAAAATTGTGTGTTTTTTCAAAAAGGAGGGGCTGCGACACTACGTGCTATATTTAATTCCTTAAACTATGATCTACTGCTTGCTCCACAAAATACATATTTTTTGCCAAAATCTATGCCAAGTTGGCTTGCACCCAACAAGATGATAGTGCACATCAAGATTAATCTTACGCATTAAAAATAATTTGATTCTGAATTGTGGTCGAAGTGATATGAATTTTTGAAGTATATTTGTGGGTTTGCATGAGAAGAAGTCAAGTCGACCTAGTGTTAAGAGGTCTAATGACAGGTTTTCAAGCCCTCTTGGGTGAATTGTTGGAGCCCTTGTGTTTAGTATAAATACAAGGTGAAGTGAGTGTCATTTCTCACATCCAAAGTTAGCAACACATAGCAAGAAGAGATCATTGACAAGAGAAGACTAATTTCTTCTTGGTCATAAGTAAAGGAGGGAAACTAGCGAGGAAGATAGAGCATGTTAGGACTATTTGGTGACCAAATTATTGTGCAGGAGGATCGAGGAATAGGTGTCAAAGACTGATTTTTTTGGGGGGATATTTGTGGGTGGAAAGTCCTCAAAAGAGGTTTTCACAGGCTTGTGGAGGAATTTTGAAGCTTGTCACAGTCAATAAAGGAGGGGTGAGTCTGTTTTCAGGGCTTGAACAACCCAAAATTGTGGTGTTTAGGGTTGACCTCTCAAGGAAGGAAAACCATAGTTGTGAGGAGTATTTCTAGGCAAGTGTTTATGGTTGAATATGACTGTGATATTTCCCTAGCTAGGTCGAAATTAAACAGCAGAGGACATAACCTAAAAGAGTGAGCAAAGGTATGTATATTGAAACTTTCTTGTAGGTGTTTGATCCATTTTTTTGGATCATTTTGATAAGCAGCCTGTGGGAGCCATGTGTTGAGGTTGACTTGGGTGATTTGAGACCTCAACAAGGAGAAGATTTCATAGTGAATTATTGGGTGCCATTGGACTGGTGGAGGGAAGTGTGTTGGATACCCAAAGTATCTCTTGACAATCCATCATAAAGTGGTGTTGACAGTTGAAGATTGGGTGAAGTTTGAAGCCTAATGTGTAGCTATTTTATAGATGGAAGAGGCTACTAGATTGGAAGATTGGAGCACAGGTGTTGGCCAGCCTAGAAGAGCATATTGGATTAGCCCGTGTTCATTGAGGAAGAAGTGACTTCCAGCAGTGATAGGATGCAACCCTATTGGAGACTATATGTGTTGTCCTTTAATGGACTAAGGGGAAGCTAGAGAACAGAACGTGAGTAGAGGACCGGCAAGATAAGATACGACATAGAGTCTGCAGCATGATTGTCAATGTATCTTGCATTCGTGTACTTGTGAATAATTTAGGGTAATTATCCCTTGTATGGGAAGCCCTAGAAATTTTTATTATTTAGTTGGTTTAATATAACGAATATCAGGTTGTTGCACATATTTTTACAATATTTTGTAAAAATTTGTCTATATTTGTGCATGTGTTATTTACTACTATTGATTTTTCGTTGTGCAAAGTAGATTTTGTTGAGTTTATTTGTTTGGTAGCATCAGAGATTATAAGATTCTAACATAGACCTAATATCGTGGAAATTCAACTATTACTAGGGATGTCAGAGCCACGAGATATTTTTTAGTAGTATTTATGTGTCCCAAGGCCTTGGAAATGGTCTAGGAATGAATGGAATATCTTATGTAATAAGGAAATATTAAGGCATACAAATTCATGAACAATGCTTTGAAGAATTACACATTATATTTAAAGGGTATCCTTAGCCTCTAAGAAATATATTATTTCCCTTGTAAGGTTTTGATCAATAGGTATGAGTCTCAAGCCCTCGATATGGTCAAGGGTAGAAACCTAAAGATTATTTCAAGTACAAATATCGTAAGCATATACTACTAAAAACATTTCCTCCAACCACCACATTCAACCTCTTGAGGCCTTAGGTAGCTTATAGGGCACAAGGGTGATGAATTATACATCAAAAAACCCGTTGAAGCCTCATAATTCTGCTGCCTAAACATGAGGGAAAACCACCCGGTTCGGACCTTAAAGTAGCTCCTTTTACGTTAGGTGTAGTGGCTCCAGCTAGGGATAATCGGACTACTTTCCCAATAAGGATGATTTTGGGGGTGTTTTGATTATACAACATGCAATGGAAAATGATTCTAATCTATCACATGCATCTATCTAAAATATTTATTCTACTATACACCCCAGGTATATAGTAGAATAAATAGTTTAGATATATGCATGTGAAAGATTAGAATCATTTTCCATTGCATGTTGTATAATAAAAACACCCCCAAAATCATCCTTACTGAGAAACTAGTCCCATTATCCCTAGTCGGAGCCACTACACCAAATGGAAAAGAAGTTTCTTTAAGGTCTATACCGAGTGGTTTTCCCCCATGTTTTGGCAGTGTGTTGTGCTATACAACAACCCCCCATTTAATTTTTATAAATAGGGACCCTTTAGAAATAAATAGGAAATTATTTTTATAATTTCCTACAATAAAAAACTTAGAAAATAAAATTTTCTATTCTTCCCTTAAAATCGCATCGCATATTACATATCTTATTTCAAAAAGAATTATAAAACGTAAGATATGCGAATTGTGAAATGTGCTCGAAGCCTTTTCGAGCAAATAATTAAAAAACCTTGAAAAAACATCAAAATCATCGTTTTATTCTTCCTTTTTCGCATCGCACTTTATTTAATCAATAAATCTTTAAGAAACAAATGATATAAGTTGCGATATCCGCGAACCTGACAAGCAAATAAACTAGGAAATATAAAATCTTTCCCAATCGCGTCCAATTTAAGTTTTTTGCAATTCGCATTGCGTGCAACTTATAATACACACTCAAACACTATCCTATAAAAGTTGTGATCTGTGATTTTTGCAGATCGCATTTTGCAGCCTTTAAAGATTAAGCAGCACGAAATATTATAAGGAATGCTTGCGAGTTGCGATTAAATGAATTCAGCATGTGAAAAAAGATTGTGTCATATCAAATAGAATTTAAGATCTTAACGGCTTTAAAACAATTGATAGATCTTACGTGCGAGGCCATGTGATATATTAAATTAGGAATTATGAAAGATGATTGATAGATTTACATCTTCTCGCGTGCATTAGAAGTAAATGATTGATTTACTATTATAAGACTCCTTATATGTTAAATTCGCTTCGCTCTCCGGAAATCAATTACTTGGTTGAAGAAGTTCAAAATGAAAAAAAGAGGCAAGGAAATCTCTCAAACATCATCCACAGAAGACACAGATATGTCTTCATTATTTTCAAACACCATCTGTAACAAAGACTGTGGTAGTTCGTCATGGGTGGCAATGTACAAACTCTTCGAAGATGAAGGACCAAGGGTGATAAACAAAGTTTCTACTACAAGCACTAATTCTACCTCTAATGCAATCCTTTTTGACATTGCATGCTTGCACATTCACAGAATAACAACGAGACCAAAGATTCTTCCTTATACAGACATAGTTAAGTGGGCAATTGACCACTTAAACATTGAAGATATAATTTTCAAGAATTTTAGAGGAGAGATTATGGATTCTTTCAAAGTAGAGGATTTAGCAGCAATGTATCATCTACCAACCTCGCAGCAGAAATGCGACAATAAGTATGTGCATAATTTCAAAGCAAAACATCCAGATATTATCAAAGTCATCCATGAATGGAGGGACAATCAAGGGAAATTGAAGCAAGATAAGTCTAGTATGTACCCAATTGTACAAATTCCTAATCCTTATTGTTATGTCGCTGGTATGTTGTGTAGAAGATTTTCCAAGCCTGATAGTACTAGATTTTCAAGAGATTGGGTTCCCTAATTAACGCAATCATCAATTCATCTATTCTAAATTGGGCAGACATTCTATCCAATTACTTAGCCAAGAATATCACTAAATATAGGAATGAAAGAAGTGTTTCGCTCAGAGAAATACCTCCATTTTATATGTCTACCTATGACATGGACGCCATTTTTTTTACTTCTAATTTTCCTACCATGGGTTGGAAATGGACCACCAAAAACCCTACCCCGATTCATATTTACCATAGAGAACTCTGGGATTCCGAGTTCCATTTTCACTTCTATAAAATATGCTACAGAGTCATATTGCCCATCCATCAGATGATTTTCAACAAAAAGGCTCCTAGGGTTTCTGAATAATCCAATGTAGATATTCTTCCCGTAGCAAGATGGTTTGCTGAAGAAAATTTCACATATATTAGAGTAGTTGGGAGTCATGCTTCTCCCCATGTTTTACCTTACTATGTTCCAGATAAATTACTTGCAAAATAAATAGCATATCATCTTGTCAACGGTATCACAAAGCAGTTAAAGGATGGTAAAAGGGCTATTTGGCCTACTTTCCCTCTACAGTGTGGCACCTTTTCTCTGGCTAATATTGGCCTTACATACAAAGAGGTTCCCAAGATTCAGTTGTTGAGATTGGCATTTATGCCAAGAAGATTATATGATCCCAATGATGTGATTAAAAATTACATCACAGAGCTAAAAATGAAGCCTTTTGTAAAGAAAGAAGATAAATTTGACGATTTCTTCCAAGGCATGGAAAATTTCTCTGATATTACCAAATACGTTTCTAGTCAATTAAGTCAAGAAGATGTTGAAGCTTTTCAAGCATATAGAAACAAGAGACTAGAAAAGGTTCCTTTGAATTTGTTGACAATTGAAGATGAAAAACACACTCCAAGTGTTAGTCTAGATGATGAAATGAAATATATATCTGAAAATGAATCAAGTCAATCACAGTAGGAGTCTGATAATTTGGACCAATCTAAGGAATCCGAATCTAAGAAAGTAAATTCAAAAATTGACCAAATTCTTCAAGAGATAGAAGTGTTGGAGAAAACAAAGAAAAATGGGACAAAACTAGATTTGGAAACAGTTCAACATAGTCATATCATGTTAGATTAGTCCAAGCCATCTCAAGTAAAAGATCTGATGAATCAATGGGAAGAATTTTCTGAAGCAATAAAGACTCCCAAAGAAAATCCAAATATTGATCAAACATCAAGTTTTCAAACACCATAACCTTCACAGAAAATAGTTGAGACTGTCAATCCGCTACAAACAGTTCCACCAGTGCATGAGAAAGAAATCATACCGACCTACCCTACATATTAGATAGTTCTATAGATTGAAGATATTCCATCATTAGACATTTTCTACAGTCCTATCTAAAAAGTTGTGGTTAAAAGAAATAAAAGAATAAGGATTGATGAAACAACTCCAAAACCAACAGATGAATCAGTTGATGTACTTTGTAAGGATTCCTCAGATGATCCCACTGAACATCTAACCAAGTTATCATAATATGCAGGGGCATATGCCACCGCTACTATTGATAAAGCTAATGAGGTTAGAATATTTTTGAAACAAAAGGAAGCCAGAGTACAAGAATTGGAACAGTTGCTAAATGAAGAGAAAGCCAAGTCCATTGAGCAGATCAAAATAAGCACAGCTCAATTTCATGAAGATATTGAAAGCCTCAAATTGAAATCTCAGAGAGAGCTTAATGAAAAGCAAGAACCTCTGGAAAGAGCATGGCTGAATTACAGAGTCAACCATAGTTAGAAAAATTCATCAAAGAAGCACTTGATGTAAACACTATGTTAAAGAAAGAACAAGAAATTTTTTGTCACCAATCTTCCATGATTGATTCTTATTGTAATTCCAATAAGATAATGATTCAAAAACTGGAATGTGAAAGACTTGAAAAAAAATCGAAGAACGCATTCAGTGGAAAATTTCAGATACAGGAAAACAAGCTAATATACCACAAATAGATAAGCTTCACAAAGAATTGTTATTCATAGAATGGAGAGCACAAATTAATCAAGTAGAGAAAGCAGTGACTAAGACGTCCAAGAAATCAAATGAGATTATTTAGACTATATGTGATCAATTGTTTAAAACGGAACTTCTTAAAGAAAACACATCTGATGTGTTTTCAGGAACAAGGGAAGTAGAAATGAAATGGAGACAAAGAGCAGATACACAAGAGGAAATGATCAAAAAATTTAATAAGTTTGATCAAGAAAATTACTGGAATTTTCTTATCAAACTTTACCATCAACATCAAACTCTTCAGAGTCTTACAAATTCAGCAAAAATATCTCAGTCGATAATCTCAAATGTTATTTTCAAGGATAGATTCGATCACGGATATCATAGCCAGCTCAACTTAAAGCAATGCTAGATATTTGTCAACTTCGTGATCACACTCAGAAAGAAGGGCAGGATTCGCAAAACCGGGATTATTAATTTAAAGTTCCTAGATTATTGTTTAAGTTTTTAGAGAAAGGTTGTTTGAAACCTCCTCTACATTTTTGTAATAATTTAATTTTATTTTGTAGTTAGTTTAGTATTTAAACCCTTCTCATGCATTTAGAGAAGGGTCCAAAATTTTATTGAAAAAATTTGTAAAGAATGCTTAATTGTATGTAAGTTTGTGAATGCCTTGATAAAGTAATGGAACACGGCCTTTTCAATTATATAGAATTTTTTTAATCACTGTTGATGCACTTTTGTATTCTTTGAAAGACTTATTGATAGAGGAGTTGAATGTGGCATATTATCGCTAATCAGATGAACAAAGCAATACACATATGGTATTATTATCATGTATGCTAATTTTGTTTTTGAATATTAGTGATGAATCCATCTTTCATGAATTATATATGAAATCGATTGTTTTTATCTAAAATATCAGTTTCATTATTGTATGATATAAATATAGAAATTAGTTTGTTTTATATATGATCATCAGATATATGCGATATATTTCTCATTTTCTTTTGATCAACTATTTTTTCAAGAGAATCATCTTACAAAGTAATAATTCTATTAAATTTGTGATGATATTCATCATCATATATTGAATAGATATCATTTTAGATCGCATCAAATTAGTATTATCCCGAGTTAGATTAAATTAGGATTAAATTCAAAAGTTTTGCATTTTAGAATAAATTTTCTTTAGTTTTTAGTAATTCTTCATGCAAATCCTTTGAGAGAAACCCAACAATAAAAAAAAAAAAACCCAAATCTGGGAAACTAGTCCCATTATATCCAGTCAGAGCCACTATCCCAAACGTAAAAGGAACTGTCTTAAGGTCCGGACCAAGTGGTTATCCCCATTGTTGCTGCCACAAATTTCTAATGCCTCAACATTTTTGGCACTAGAAGGAGGGTGACTATGAATGGAATATAAGTCTAAACCTCAAACTAGAAGCCCTCATAAGAGTCGATCTCCCCAAAACCATTCTACAACTTCCCGATCACATTCTAGATCACCAACTCAAAAATCAGAAATAGTAGAAACCTTTCCATCATCTCCTAAAGTATCTCGACAGTCATCTGCCTTAGAATTCACTCTCGAGTCTCCCGAAGTTCAGTCTTTAATTCATAAATTAGAAGGAATACCTATTTCTGCTGAAAATCCTGTTAACCCAGAAGCCTCTAAGGAAAGTGTTACTTCTCCATTTAGAGAAACTGGTATATTAACTAGATCTAAAAGTGAGAAACTTGGAATTCCACATTTTGATTTTCCAATTGAATAATTTAAAAAAAAAAAGTTTCTATATCCAGATCTAAGTCAAATACAAGTGAAGTCACATCAAATTTCCCTTCAGTTACTTCTTCACATCCTCTTACCCAATCTCCATCTTCTCAGTCTTTAATTTCCTCTACTCAAACAATCAGTGCTATTACAAGTAGTACTGTTCTAGTTGTAAGTTCTTCATTCATTCCCCCTACTTCTGGATCTACTTCTATATCTTCACAAAGTTCAAATCCAATTATGGCTAATCGACCTTGGATGAATCCTGGTGTTTTATTAATAGCTAATCCAAATCCTCTTCTGGATCATCCAGAAAAATGGTTACCTAAATATAATCCAGATGATGGTATTCATGCCGAAGAACATATCAATAATTTTATGTTAGCCATGAATATAAATGGAGTTGCTCATGAAGATATTGTAGCTATATTTTTTCCTTATACTTTACAAGGATCTTTAGGATCCTGGTACTTTTCACTTCCAACAGGATCTATTTCCAATTGGGCAACTTTTGAGCAAGTTTTCATTACAAAATTTGGAGATGATAGAACTGTTGCATCCCTAATAAATTCTCTTTCCAATCTCAAAACAAATTCAAGGGAAAGGATCAAAGATTTCAACTCCAGATTTAACAATTTATTAAACAAAAATCCAACTGCTTCCAAACCTGTTGTCGATGTACAAATAGAATGGTACGTTTCTTCGTTGCCTTCTAATATAGCTATTTTTGTAGATAGAGCTGGTAAATCTACCCTTTTAGAGAACATGAAAGAAGCTCTTGTTGTAGAGAAAAGAATCTTAGCATTAGAAAAATGTTCAGAGATAGAAGACAAGAAATCCAAGAAAGTGACATTTAGTCAAGATTCAAAAAATAAGGTCTTGAAAGATCCATTTGATCTTAAAGGTCTTCAAAAAGTATTAAAGACTATGTCAAATGATATGATTGAAATAAAGAAACAGGTTGTTGAAACCTCAACCCCTAAAAAATCATTTCGTCCATTTAAGAAAAACCCTTCTTCAACATCTCAACCTCCAAACATAATTTCAAATGCTGAATCCAATCAAGATACTGAAGATCCCTCACCATTTGAACAAGAGCTAGAATCTGAGGAAGAAGTTGAATTAAATAGTGTATGGGATTCAATTATTCCCATAGAGGAAGAAAGTGAAGCTATTCCTGTGTCTACAAGAAGTAAATCTTCTTCTAATTCAACTATATCAAATCAGAAACAAAAATCTCTCCCCGCCAAGGAGAAAACAACAGTTAGAAAATCTAAAATTGTTCTGACAGATTCTATTCCACCAGATCCTAATAAAACTTCTAAAACTTTGATAGTTTCAGATACAGTGGAATATAATATAGTTGAAGATATGAAAAGGACTAAAGAAAATATTGCATTACACGAAATTACCAAACTCAAGCAACAACAGAAAATTTTTCTTAGAGAACTCAAGGCAATCCCCGTAGAACCTATACAACCACCAGTTATAGAAAAATATTTTAAAGATATGGGAAAACCTCCATATTCTGCAAATAAAGTAAATCCCAATGATCTTTTTTTAATTGGTGATAGATCTATTTCTCACACTTCTCCTTTACTTTTGACTTATGAGATTTTCAACTTCATAATTGTCTTATTGATTCATGAGCTTCTTCAAACATTATGCCAAGAATGATATGTACAAAATTGAATATCACTCCTCAAAAGTCAGCTGTACATATAGATCAATTGGATAGAAAAAGATTTGAAGTTATTAGATAAATATTCTCAGTATCTATTAGGTTATCTTCCAATCCAAAGGCACTACAAGTAATTGATATTTTGGTCGCAGACATCCCTGAATTTTATGGTCTTATTCTAAGCAGGGATTGGTCTGAAAATTTACATGGATATTTTGCTACCAATTGGTCACACATGTGGTTACCATACAATGGAAAACCAAATCAAATCAGAATTAAACGTGAAAAATTAATGAAACATACAGTCACTAAACTAGAAGAAGCAAATGAACCTGTAGCCTTCACCAATAATATCATAGGAAATTATTCAGCTGAATCGTTTCTTGGATCATTCAATGCTCAGGTTTCACCTTTTTCAATAAACACTGCTATTTCTCAAATTGAAAACTTTTCTCAAACATACGCTTCTATATGTGTTAATCTTAGTAATCAAATTCCAAAACATTCTTTATTTTGGACTCTATAATTTGATGGTTCAAAATCAGAAGATGGTGCAGGAGCAGGTTGAATTTTAATCAATCCACAAGGAGAGAAAACAATGCTATTTTTTAGACTCGAGTTCCAGTGTACAAATAATACTTCTGAATATGAAGCATTGATACAAGGTCTGTATAAAGCTATAAGATTGAATGTTAAATATTTGCAAGTATATGGAGATTCTGAAATAATTGTTAGACATGTCAGAAATACAATTCATTGTATTTCTGGACATTTGAAACATTTTCAAACTTTAGTTTAGAGTCTTACTTCCCATTTTACTGCATTAAATATCTCCACAGTCCCTAGATTACAAAATGCAAGTGTTGATTTACTTGCTAATGAAGCATCTAGACTCATACCATCCGAAGAATTTAGCCGAGATATATTTTCAATTGAGTTCATTTTTAGGCCCTCTATTCCTGACAATGTAACAAATTGGAGAGTATTTAATAATGATGTAGATATAGTGGACTTTCTTACATCAAACAGAGCTTATGAAGGTCAGATCATAGATGAACTTGAACATAATTTACAGATTGAAGATAAACCAAATACTAATTCAATTCCCAAATCTGTAGTCAAAATGGAAGATCTCTATGATCTGAAAGATAAGTTTAAGAAGGTAACCAATTCAAAAACTCAAAGTTCTACTTTAAATTCTGAATTGATTAATCTTGGTACACTAGAAAAACCTCAAAACATCAACTTAGGTCTTGGTTTAAAAACTAAAGAAAAGATGTCATTCATTAAATTGCTAAAAACATACAAAGTTATCTTTGTGTGTGATTATTCAAATCTTAAGACATATGATACTTCCATAATTCAGCATACCATACCTATGATCTCAGATGATAAGCTTGTTCAACAAAAACTTAGGAAAAATCATTAGAATTTAGAAAGTCAAATTAACTCTGAATTAAACAAAATTCTCAAAGCCAAAGTCATTTTTCCTGTTAGACATTCGAATTGGGTGTCAAACATGGTTCCAGTTAGAAAAAATAATGGAGACATCAAGATTTTCATAGACTTTAGAAATTTAAATAAAGCTTGTCAGAAAGGTAATTTTCCCTTACCCACCATGGAACAGATATTACAATCAGTTGTAGGATCTGAATTGATGTCTTTTCTCGACGGATTTTCAGGGTACAATCAGATCATGGTACATCTTGATGATAGATTAAAAACAACATTTAGAACAAATTGGGGAACATACGCATATCAAGAAATGCCTTTTGGACTGATTAATGCTAGTGCTACATTTCAACGTGCTATGGATATAGATTTCAGAGGACTAATCAATAGCTTAGTTTTTACATACTTGGATGACATTATTGTTTACTCTAAGCATAGAACTAATCACATTAATCACCTAAAAAACGTTTTTGAAAGATGTAGAAAATACGGTATTTCCTTGAATCCTAAAAAATGTTATTTTGCCTTATCATAAGCTAAATTATTGGGGTTCATTGTTTCTAAACAAGGAATCCATATTGATCCTAATAGGATTCAAGAAATTGAAAATATTCCTCTACCACACAATAAAAAAACGATGCAATCATTTTTAGGACAAATTAATTTTGTAAAAAGGTTTGTTCCAGATTTTTCCCAAATTATCTTACCCCTACAATCAATGATCAAGAAAAATTCAATTTATAAATGGGGAAAAGAAGAGAGAAATTCTTTTGAGTTGATCAAAAAAGCCATCATTGAAGCTCCCTCCTTAACAACTCCTGATTTTCTTAAAACATTTGTATTATATACATTTATTTCTATGACATCATATGCAGCAGTTTTGACACAGTTAAATGATCAAAACATTGAAGCACCGATTGCGTTTTTTAGTTCTAACCTTCAAGGTGCTGAGTTAAATTATTCAACTGTAGAAAAACAAGCTTATGCTGTGTATAAAGATTTGAAATATTTCAAAAATTTTCTCCTAAAAACACATACTAAAATAATAGTACCTTACTCAATAGTAAGGCAATTATTAGTTCAATGGGAAGTAGGAGAGAAGAGAGAAAATTGGGTTACCGCACTTCAAGAATATGATGTAGAGATACGTCCGGCTAAAATTGTTAAAGGACAAGGTATTTGCAGGATGCTAACCGGAGCCTCTCATTTACCAACAGAAGAAGATAAATCAAATGAAATACAACTATCTGAGGTAAGCCTAAACGATTCTCAATCACAATATGTTGATCTAAATTTTTTCTTGAAAAATGGATATGCTCCATTATATCTCAGTTATATAGCAAAGCGTGCTCTGAGACTTAAAGAAAATCAATATCAACTCATAGATGATGTGTTATTTAGGAGGAATTATGATTCTGTATTATTGCGATGTTTAGAAAAAACTGAAGCTAAAAAAGTAATGCAGGAATTACATGATGGACCAGCTGGAGGTCATTTCGGAGGAAACACCACAACTCATAAAATACTGCATGTTGGTTATTATTGGCCAACTCTGTTTAAAGATGCGCCGTGAATATGCGAGAAAATGTAAATTATGTCAAACTACAGCAGGAAGAGAAAGGAAAGCAGCATTTCCATTACAGCCAGTAAATATCCAACAACCATTTGAACAATGGGGGTTAGATATTATAGGTGAAATAACTCCTAACTCTTCAAAACAGCATAGGTATATTCTAACTACAACTGATTACTTCACAAAATGGGTAGAATCTATCCCATTAAAGGTGGTTAATACACAAAGTATTAAAAATTTTATTGATAAGTTCATAATCACCAGGTTTGGTCTCCCATCAGCTTTGATATTTGATAATGCATCTTACTTTTCTAGAAATGCCATGATAGAATTTTCTTTGAAAATAGGTTTTAAATTAAAATACTCAGCTAACTATTACCCGCAAGGTAATGGATTAGTTGAATCTACAAATAAAAACCTTATCAGAATCATCAAACGAGCTATAGAACAAAATCATAAAAATTGGAACAAAGCACTATTATTTGATCTTTGGGCAGATAGAATCACCCACAAAGCTTCAATAGGTACTTCTCCATTTGTGTTAGTTTATGGGAAAGAAGCAATTCTACCCACAAACGTAACAATACCATCACTTACATTAGTACAGTTTATTGATTAAAATCCTTCATCTTCCCTTCAACTTAGACAAGATCAAATTCTTAAGTTAGAAGAAGAAAGAGAAAAATCCAAACAAACTCATATCCATCATCAACAAATAATAAAAGCTTAATTTGATTCAACTTCTGCAGTCCAAAGAATTTTCAAATTGGTGATTTGGTATTAAAATGGGACAAAATGCATGAGGAAAAGGGTAAACACACAAAGTTTCAAAAACTCTGGCTAGGTCCATTTCAAATAATTGAAGAAATCGACCCATCAACATTTTTGTTATAGGATTTATCAAGAAAAAATGATTCTTTTCCTGTTAATGGGAAAATTTTGAAAAAATATTTCTCAGAGGAGGTAATCCCTTCTTCCTTGTATATTAAAATCTTTTGATTTTTCTTGAAAAAATAAAAATCTTGATTAGTACTGATAGTTGGCCTTTCAAAACAAATCTCAGATAACTTTCTTTTGATTTTACTTTTCACTTATAAAAAAATGAAAATGTTAAGGAAGGAAAATTGAAATATTTAGAGAGATAGATTGATTCTATCTTTCTAAAAAATGAAATTTCAATAAAACAATTATTTGTTTTGATGAACTCTCATTTTCATATAGTGTGAATATCCTTTTATTAGTCCAAAAAATAAACTTTAATATAGTAAGAAACCTTCTTGCAGAAAAGAAATTTAAAACTTGACATTATCATCCAATATCTTAAAAGGACCTATGATTCATCCCATCCGGAAAATCTTATAAATTTTCAAAAACGAATTCAAAAGAAAATAAAAAGAGATGATTTGAAGAAAAACTTAAAAGATAATAAGTCTCATCACGAGCTTGTTTACCATGTTCATAAGGAAATAGTTAAACTGACATTACTAATACTGTCTACCAAAACAGTGTAATGACTTGAGATTATATCATAAAGACAAGGGGTCTCATCAAGAGCCAGCTTGATCAGTTTAATTACTATTTGTGAATGGCATTGTCATTATTTGGTTACCAAGCCAAGACAATGGCTTTTAAGCAGATAAAAATATATAAGAGAAATTTTTCATAAATTAGAATTTACTTATGAAAATTATGAGAAATACTGGATGGAAAGATGGATCATAGCTAGGTAAAAGGTAACCCTGCCGAAAGCTTAAAACTGCCTATTGGAACAGAGGCTCTATATGTGATAAAAAGAGTAAATTTATATAAATTTAATATGCAAAGGTTATTTATTTCATCCTTTTTAAATAAGTAAGGGCTGATATATATTTTCATACTTATATCTTTATAGATGAATTCTCATGAATAGTGAATAAACGAAATTTTCATTGTTTGGAAAAGATATTATTTATTTGAAATTCCCTTCCTTTAACTATTTTATTTTCAAAAAGGTTCATAATTTTCAAAAAATTTATCATAGAAATCTAGTTCATCCAAGTGAATCGCCAATTGTTGTGCTATACAACAACCCCCCATTTGTTTTTTATAAATAGGGACCCTTTAGAAATATATAGGAAATTCTTTTTATAATTTCCTAAAATAAAAAACTTAGAAAATAAAATTTTTTGTTCTTCCCTTAAAATTGCATCACATATTACATATCTTATTTCAAAAATAATTATAAAACGTAAGATATGTGAATTGTGAAATGCGCTCAAAGCCTTTCCGAGCAAATAGTTAAAAAACCTTGAAAAAACATCAAAATCATCGTTTTATTCTTCCTTTTTTGCATCGCACTTTATTTAATCAATAAAGCTTTAAGAAACAAATGATATAATTTGTGATACCCGCGGACCCGACAAGAAAATAAACTAGGAAATATAAAATCGTTTGTGATTGCATCCACTTTAAGTTTTTCGCAATTCGCATTGCGTGCAACTTATAATATACACTCAAACTCTATCATATAAAAGTTGCAATTTACGATTTGCACAGATCACATTTCGTAGCCTTTAAAGATTAAGCATCGCGAAATATTATAAGGAATGATTATGATTTGTGTATTAAATGAATTCAGCATGTGAAAATAGCTTGTGTCATATCAAATAGAATTTAAGATCTTAACGGATTTAAAATGATTGATAAATCTTACGTGCGAGGCCATGTGTTATATTAAATTAGGAATTATAAAAGATAATTGATATATTGACATCTTCTCGTGTGCGTTAGAAGTAAATGATTGATTTACTCTTATAAGACTCCTTATATGTTAAATTCTCTTCGCTCTCAGGAAATCAATTACTTGGTTGAAGAAGTTCAAAATGAGCAAAAGAGGGAAGGAAATATCTCAAACATCATCCACAGAAGACGCAGATATGTCTTCATTATTTTCAGACATTGTCTGCAACAAAGACTGTGGCAGTTCGTCATGGGAGGAAATGTACAAACTCTTCGAAGATGAAGGACCAAGGGTGATAGACAAAGTTTCTGCTACAGGAACTGATTCTACCTCTGATGGAACCCTTTTTGATGTTGCATGCTTGCACATTCATAGAATAACAGTGAGACCAAAGATTCTTCGTTATACAGACATAGTTAAGTGGGCAATTGACCACTTAAACATTGAAGATAAAATTTTCAATAATTCGAGAGGAGAGATTATGGGTTCTTTCAAAGCAGAGGATTTAGCAGCAATGTATCATCTACCAACCCTGCAGTAGAAATACGATAATAAGTATCTGCATAATTTCAAAGAAAAACATCCAGATCTTATCAAAGTCATCCATGAATGGAGGGACAATGAAGGGAAATTGAAGCAAGATAAGTCTGGTACGTACCCAATTGCACAAATTCCTAATCCTTATTGTTATGCCGCTAGTATGTTGTGTAGAATATTTTCCAAGCTTGATAGTACTAGATTTTCAAGATATTGGGTTCCCCTAATTCACACAATTGTCAATTCATCTATTCTAAATTGGGCAGACATTTTATCCAATTACTTAGCCAAGCATATCACTGAATATAGGAATAAAAGAAGTGTTTCGCTTAGAGAAATACCTCTGTTTTATATGCCTATGCTATGGACGCCATTTGTTTTACTTCTAATTTTCCTACCATGGGTTGGAAATGGACCACCAAAAACCCTACCCCGATTCATATTTACCATAGAGAACTCTGGGATTCCAAGTTCCACTTACACTTCTATAAAATATGCTACAGAGTCATATTTCCCATCCATCAGATGATTTTCAACAAAAAGGCTCCTAGGGTTTCTGAAGAAGCCAATGTAGATATTCTTCCCGTAGTAAGATGGTTTGCTGAAGAAAAGTTCACATATATTAGATCATTTGGGAGTCATGCTTCTCCCCATGTTTTACCTTACTATGTTCCAGATAAATTTCTTGTAAAATAAATAGCATATCAGCTTGTCAACGGTGTCACAAAGCAGTTAAAGGATGGTAAAAAGGCTATTTAGCTTACTTTCGCTCTATAGTGTGGCACCTTTTCTCTAGCTAATATTGGCCATACATACAAAGAGGTTCCCAAGATTCAGTTGTTGAGATTGGCATTTATGCCAGGAATATTATATGATCCCAATAATGTGGTCAAAAATTACATCACAGAGCTAAAAATGAAGCCTTTTGTAAAGGAAGAAGATAAATTTGATGATTTCTTCCAAGGCATGGAAAATTTCTATGATATTACGAAATACGTTTCTAATCAATTAAGTTAATAAGATGATGAAGCTTTTCAAGCATATAGAAACAAGAGACTAGAAAAGGTTCCTTTGAATTTGTTGACAATTGAAGATGAAAAACACACTCCAAGTGTTAGTCTAGATGATGAAATGAAAGATATATCTGAAAATTAATCAATTCAATCACAACAGTAGTTTGATAATTCAGATCAATCTGAAGAATCCGAATCTAAGAAAGCAAATTTAGAAATTGACAAAATTCTTCAAGAGATAGAAGTGTTGGAGAAAACAAAGGACAATGGGACAAAATCAGATTTGGAAATAGTTCAACATAGTCATAACATGTTAGATCAGTCCAAGTTGTCTCAAGTAAAAGATCTGATGAATCAATGGGAAGAATTTTCTGAAGAAATAAAGACTCCCAAAGAAAATCCCAATATTGATCAAACATCAAGTTTTCAAACACTAGAACCTTCACAGAAAATAGTTGAGACTGTCAATCCGCTACAAAAAATTCCAGCAGTGCATGACCAAGAAATCATACCGGCCTACCCTACTGATCAGATAGTTCTGCAGATTAAATATATTCTGTCATTAGACATTTTCTATAGTCCTAGCTACAAAGATGTGGTTAAAAGAAATAAAAGAAGAAGGATTGATGAAACAACTCCAAAACCAACAAATGAATCAGTTGATGTAATTTGGAAGGATTCCTCGGATGATCCAACTGAAAATATAACCAAGTTATCACAATATGCAGGGGCATATGCCGCCACTACTATTGATAAAGCTACTGAGGTTAGAATATTGTTGAAACAAAAGGAAGCCAGAGTACAAGAATTGGAACAGTTGTTAAATGTAGAGAAAGCCAAGTCTATTGAGCAGATCAAAATAAGCACATCTCAATTTCATGAAGATATTGAAAGCCTCAAATTGAAATCTCAGAGAGATATTAATGAAAAGAAATCACATCTAGAAAGAGAAATGGCTGAATTACAGAGTCAACCACAGTTAGAACAATTCATCAAAGAAGCACTTGATGTAAACACTATGTTAAAGAAAGAACAAGAAATTTTTTGTCACCAAGCTTCCATGATTTATTCTTATTGTGATTCCAATAATATAATGATTCATCAAATAGAAATTCATAAACTAGAATGTGAAAGACTTGAAAAGAAAATCGAAGAACACATTCAGTGGTAAATTTCAGATACAGGAAAACAAGCTAATCTACAAAAATAGATAAGCTTCACAAAGAAATGTTATTCACAGAATGGAGAGCACAAATTAATCAAGCAGAGAAAGCAGCGACCAAGACGTCCAAGAGATAAAATAATATTATTCAGACTATATGTGATCAATTGTTTAAAACATAACTTCTTAAAGAAAACATGTCTGACGTGTTTTCAGGAACAAGGGAAGTAGAAATGAAATGGAGATGGAGAGTAGATACACAAGAGGAAATGATAAAAAAAGTTAATAAGTTTGATAAGGAAAATTACTGGAATTTTCTAATCAAACCTTACCTTCAACATCAAACTCTTCAGACTCTTACAAATTCAGCAAAAAGATCTCAGTCAGTAATCTCAAATGCTATTTTCAAGGGACAGATTCGGTCATGGATATCACATCCAGCTCAGCTTAAAGCAATGATATATATTTTTCAACTTCATGATCACACTCAGAAAGAAGGGCAGGATTTGCAAAATCAAGATTGTTAGTTCAAAGTTCCTAGATTATTGTTTAAGTTAAGTTTTTACAGAAAGGTTGTTTGAAACCTCCTCTACATTTTTGTAATAATTTAATTTTATTTTGTAGTTAGTTTAGTATTTAAACCCTTCTCATCCATTTAGAGAAGAGTCCAGAATTTTATTGACAACATTTGCAAAGAATGATTAATTGTAAGTAAATTTTTGAATGCCTTGATAAAGTAATGGAACACGGCCTTTTCAGTTATATATAATTTTGTTGATCACCGTTGATGCACTTTTGTATTCTTTGAAAGACTTATTGATAGAGGAGTTGAATGTGGCCTATTATTGTTGATCAGATGAATAGAGCAGTACACATCTGGTACTATTATCATGTATGCTAATTCTATTTTTGAATAATAGTGATGAATCCAAATTTCATGAATTATATATGAAATTGATTGTTTTTATCTGAAATATAAATTGCACTATTGTACGATATAAAGATAGAAATTAATTTGTTTTATATATGATCATCAGATATATGCAATATATTTCTCATTTTCTTTTGATTAACCATTTTTTCAAGAGAAACATCTTACAAAGTAATAATTCTATTAAATCTGTGATGATCTTCATCATCACATATTGAATAGATATCATTTTAGATCACATCAAATTAGTATTATCCTGGGTTAGATTAAATTAGGCTTAAATTCAAAAGTTTTGCATTTTAGAGTAAATTTGCTTTAGTTTTTAGTAATTCTTCATGCAAATCCTTTGAGAGAAACCCAACAATCAAACAAAAACCCAAATCTGGGAAACTGGTCCCATTATATCCAGTGGGAGCCATTATCTCAAATGGAAAAGGAACTGTCTTAAGGTTCGGACCGGGTGGTTATCCCCCTTGTTGCTGCCACAAATTTTTGAGGCCTCAACATAGTGGAATTCAGAGGCCTCAACATTCTAGCGCTAGAAGGAGGGCCTCGTGAATGGAAAAAAGGTCTGATCAATCTAAAGGTCAATCTAAGAGTCTCTCTCCCTCTAGATCCCTATCAACTTCTAGAAAATTATCTAGATCCTCATCTTTAAAATCTGAAGTTTATCATCCTTCTCTAAGTCTCCTAGTGATACTCAACCCATACTATCTCCTGATTCTCATCAAGATTCCCTAGAAGTTCAGTATTTGATATAAAAGTTAGAGAGAGTATCCATTTTTGCTAAAAATCCTGAATCTTCTCAATTATCGGATATCAGTATTTCGTCTTCTTTACAACCTTGAAGAATTTAAATCGATCAGAAAGTCAAAAGACATGAATTATTTCTTTTGAATTTCCCATCAATAGTACTCTAAAGAGAATAAAGAGGACTCAATCATAGTCAATCGCCAGCGATATCTTATCCCATTCATCATCATTACCTCCGCTCACTTCCACAACTTCCATTCCAATAATGAATGTTACTTTAACTAGTTCCAGTACTCAAACTACTATCCCTTCAACTAGTTCCAGCACTTGGCCTGCCAATTCTTCAACTCAAACTCAATCCATAACATCCACCCAAGCTCTATTGGCAGGCCAAGTACCTCCACCAAATATACGCCCATGGAACAATCCAGGGGTTGTAAATATGTCCGCTCCTCTTCATGCCCTTCCAAAATATATTGAAAGGTTGTTACCTAAATTTAATCTTGATGATGGTCTTCCAGCAGAAGAACACATTCATAATTTTATGTTAGCCATCAATCTAAAAGAAGTAGTTGAAGAGGATTGCATTGTAAGATTATTTCCGTATACTATAATAGAATCCGCAGGATCCTGGTATTTTTCACTGCCTTCCCACTCTATAACTAGCTGGAATATGTTCGAACAACAATTTCTAGCTAAGTTTGGGGATGACATGACCACTGCTGCGCTCATCAATTATTTATCACATATAAAATCTAAAACAGGTGAGAAGATAAAAGATTTTAATTCAAGATTTAATAAATTACTCAACAAAATTCCTGCTACATCAGTTCCTGGTGAACAAGTTCAATTTGAGTGTTATATTTCATCTCTTCCATCCAATATCGTTATTTTTGTTGATAGAGAAAAACTACCAACACTTGCAGAAAACATGAAGGAATCTCTATTTTTAGAGAAACGCATAACCACCCTTGAGAAAAACAATTCTCAAGAAGATTGGAAATCAAAGATGGTGTCTTTCAAATATGATTCTAAAAATAAGTTGCCAAAAGAACGTTTTGATGTAGAAGGTATTCAAAAATTTTCAAAGACTATGACAAACGAGATGCAAGATATCAAGAAACAAGTCGCAGAAAATTCTAGCTCAAAAAGGACTTTCAAAAACTTCAGGAAAGGTCATTCCTCTAATACTCAGCCTCCAAATATCATATAGAATGTTGAATTTGTTTAAGATACAAAGGAGGAGAAAACAGAGGAAGAAGAAGATGATGAAGAAGAAGAAGTTGAACTAAATGGAATGTGGGATTTTATCATACCAAATGAAGAATAACATGAAGCTTTACATTTGAGTACAAGGAGAAAAAATACTAATGAAGAAACGCAACCAAATCAACAACAAAAAATTTCAACTCTTGCTAAGGATAAATCAGTAAGCAAAAAGTCTATTTCAAAGGCTACACAAACAAGTCATGTTACTTCAAATACTCCACCTACATATAAGATAATGGTAGTCTCGGACACTATTAAGTATAATGTAGTTGAAGATATGAATAAAACCAAGGCCAATATTTCAATTCACGAGCTTACTAAATTAAAGCAGCAACAAAAAACCTTACTTAGAGACTTAAATGCGGTTCCTGCTTCAACATTACCTGCTCTAGTAATATTACAAGATGCTAGTGAAATGGGTAATCCACCTTCTCTTTCAACTAAAATAGATGCTACGGACTTGATTATGATAGGTGATCGATCCATCTCTCATACTCATCCATTTCTCTTAACCTACGAGATCTATAATAAAAACGTTCATAATTGTTTAATAGACTCAAGGGCTTCCTCTAATATAATGCCAAAATCAATCTCTGCTAAGTTGAACATAACTCCTCAAAGTTCCCCTATTCATATAGTAAAACTTGATAGAACCAGAGTAGAGGTGATAGGAGAAATAAATTATGTTTCCATCAGATTGCCATAAAACCCCAAGATTGCTCAAATAATTGATATATTGGTGGCTGATATTCCTGATTTTTATGAATTAGTTTTAAGGCAATACTGGTCTTAAAAGCTTCATGGATATTTTGCTACAGACTGGTCGCATATGTGGCTACCATATAATGGAAATACAAATCAAATTTGGGTAGACCGTGAAAAGTTCATGAAGCATACAGTCACCGATCTTGAAGGAGTAAATGAGCTAGTAGCATTCAATAATAACATTATTGGAAACTACTTAGCAGAGTCATTTTTGGGAAATTTCAATGCTCAACCATCACCTTTCTTTGATAATGCAGTTGTTTCTCAGATCAAGAATTTTTCCCCGACAGATAGTTCAAAATGTATAAATTTTGTAGATAAATCAGTAGTTAATTCTTTATTTTGGACTCTTTATTTTGACGGTTCTAAATCTAAAGATGGTGCAAGCACTGGCTATATTTTAATAAACCCAGAAAGAGAAAAAACCATGTTAGCCTGCAGAGTAGAATTCAATTGTACAAACAATATAGTTGAATATGAAGCATTAGTCCAAGGTTTGTACAAAGACATTGATCTTAATATCAAATATCTGAAAGTCCGAGGAGATTTATAAATCATTGTTAGAAAGGTAAGAAATACCATTCATTGTAGTTATGGAAATTTAAAGAATTACCAATGATTAGTCCAATAATTAACCATTCATTTCTTAGCCTTTAATATTTCTTCTATACCTAGAATGCAGAATGCTAGCGCAGATCTACTAGCCAATGTAGCATCAAAGTTAATTCCATCTCAAGAGTTTAGTCTCGATAGATTTTCCTTTGAATTAATTTTTAGACCATTTGTTCCTAATAATATTACCAATTGGAGAGTATTCAATAATGGTTCAACCTATTGAGGCCTCGGAATTCCACTGCCAAAACATGGGGGGAAACCACCCAGTCCAGACCTTAAAACATCTCCTTTTCCGTTTCGTATAGTGGCTCTAACTGGGGATACTGGGACCAGTTTCCCAATAAGGATGATTTTGGGGGTGTTTTGATTATACAACATGCAATGGAAAATTATTCTAATCTATCACATGCATCTATCTAAACTATTTATTCTACTATATACCCAAGGTGTTTCTTCCTTTATGCAATCTAAAGATATATCCTTCAACTATTAGTAATATAGATCATTTAACAGTTGAAAGAGATGAAAATTATGTAAGATGATTCTTCTAACAAAGTAGTTTGATTAGAATAAATATGAAAAATATATCGCATTCATATGTGTGATTACATATTCAATAAGAAATCACAGACAAATATTAGAACAAAAGTGCATGTAACATTAATCTATAATAACATTTCAAATATATAATGCAAATAAAAATATGACTGTCAATCTATAAAGTAAGACTTAATACAAGTGAATACAAATTTCTACTCATGTAAACTGACAGTAATTGATCTGATCCTCTTCACTTTCAAACAATTTAAATAGTACGGTAGGGCAACATCAGTTAAACAGCTTTAATTGTCAAAATATAACAGACTGTGTTCCATTAATTCATCAAAGCATTCACAAAATTACAATAGTGCATTCTTTGCAAATGTTTTTGAAAAAATTTTGGACCCTTCTCTAAATGCATGAGATGGGTTTAAATACTAAACTAACTATGTTCTAAAATAGATTATTACAATAAAATAGAGGAGGTTTCAAAAAACCATCCTCATAAGACTAACTTTAACTACAATCTAGGAAAATAAAGTAACAACATGACTTAAGAGTTTTGATATTTCTTTTGGATTTCCTCCCAAAGTTGACAAATATCTAGCATGGGTTTGATTTGAGCTAGCTACGAAATCTGTGATCTGACCTCTCCATTGAATATTTAATTTGAGAGTGATGGTTGTGATCTTCTTGTCGAATCTGTTAGAGACTGCAAGGTCTGGTACTGATGATAAGGTTTGATCAGAAAATTCCAATAATTTTCTTGATCAAACTTAGTTACTTTTTTAGTTGTTTCATCTTGCATTTTTACCTTTTGTTTCCATTGTGTTTCCAATTGCTTGACTTCTAAGAGCACTTTAGATGTGCACTCTTTGATAAGTTCTACTTTCATAAGCTGTTTACATACAGATTCAGTAACTTCATTTTCCAACTTGAATTATTTCGATGCTACTTTATCTGCCTACTTTATCTGTGCTTCCCAATATTTGAATAAGATGTCCTTGTAGAACTTATCTACCTGGGGTAGATTAGCTTCCTTGCCTGAGTCTAATGCTTGCCATTAAATGTGTTCATTGATTTTCTTCTTGATATTCTCATATTCAAATTTCTGGATAGCTATTTGCTAGATCAGTATTTTACTTGAGTCACAATAAGAGCCAGTAATAGAAGCTTGTTGGCAAAATACTTCTTGTTTTTTCTTTAACTTAGCATTTACATCCAGTGCCTCCTTTATGAATTGCTCTAATTGTGGCTGGCTTTGTAATCTAGTCATTGTTGCTTTCAGTTGTGTTTTCTTCTCAGTGATTTCTGCTCGATGCTGCAAATTAAGAATCTCAAAATATTTTTGAAATTGGGTCATCTTTGATTTCATTTGCTCGCTCGAGTTATATTTTTCTTGGTGTAACAGCCTCTCTAGTTATTTTATTTATTCTTCCTTCTGCTTTAGTAACATTTTAACCTCAGTAGTTTTATCAACAGTGGAAGTAGCATATGCCCCTGCAAACTGTGATAGTTTGGTTAAATGTTCAGTAGGATCAGCTAGGGGATCCTTCCATAAAACTTCAACAGATTCATTTGTAAGGTTTGAGACTATATTATCAATTTTTCTCTTTTTTCTTCTCTTAACTACAGCCTTATGACTAGGACTATAGAAGATATCTAGCGAAGGGATTTCCTCAAATTGTAACACTATATGTTTTGTAGGGTGAGCCGGAATGATCTCTCGATCATGAGTTTCTGGAACTTGTTGTAGTGGAGTAACAGTTTCCACTAACTTTTGGGAATGTTCAGATATCTGAAAACTAGTAGCTTGATCAGTATTGGGATTGGTTTTAGGAGTTTTTATTGCTTCAGAAAACTCATCCCATTCACTATTAAAATTCTTTGGTTGGGACTTTTGTGACTGATCAAGTGTATCATGACTGTGCTGAACTTCTTGAGAAGTTGATTCTGTTCCATTACTTTCTTTTTTCTCTTGCATCTCAATTTCTTGGATTACTTGATCGATTATCTTTTTTGGGCTTTCCTTTCTATTTTCAAATTCATTTTCAAAATGATCTGAATTGGGATATTGATGTTTTGATTACCCCGACTCATCCTCAGACATTTCTTTTGCTTCATTATCCAAGCTAATACTTTGAGTAGGTCTGTTGACATCTTCAATAGTCAATAAGTTAAGAGGAATTCTCTCTAATCTCTTATTTATGTATGTTTGGAAGGCTTCCAAATCATCTTGGTTGAGTTGAATGGATCAAAACTTAATTATATCTGAAAAATTTTCCATGCCTTGAAAGAAATCATCAAATCTGTCTATTTCAGTTACAAAAGGCTTCATTTTGAGCTCAGTGATGTAGTTTTTAATTACATCATTTGGATCATATGACCATTTTGGCATTACTTCCAAATTCAATAGATTAATCTTTGAAACTTCATTGTAGGCATGACCAATATCAAAAGGTGCAAAGGTATCACACTATAAAGGAAAATTAGAATAAACGGCCTTCTTAGCATCTTTAAGCTGTTTAGAAATACCATTAAGAAGCTGGTAGGCTATCTCTCTTGCAAGTAACTTATCAGGAACATAATATGGTAGGACGTAGGGAGAAGCATAACTCGAAAATACTCTAACATATGTGAAACTCTCCTTTGCAGACCATCTAGCAACAGAAATAATATTTGTACTAGCCTCTTTGGAAACCCTAGGGGGCTTTCTCATTGAATATCATCTGGTGCATAGGTAACATGACTCTATGGAAAGTTTTGTAAGAATGCAAATGGAAGTTTTAATCCCAAAGGTCTCTGTGATAAATACGGATTGGGGTAGGGTCTTGGGTAGTCCATTTCCATCCCATGGTAGGAAAACTAGAAGAAAATAAAATTACATCCATGACATAGGTACTCGTGTAAAAGGGAGGTATCTCTCTAGATGAAACACTTCTTTTACTCCTATACTCCATGATGTGTCTAGCGAAATTATTAGATACGATATTTTCCCAATTCAGAATTAAATAATTGATGGTTACATCAATTAATGGGACCCAACTTACAGAAAACCTAGTGGTATTAGGTTTTTCATATAATTTGGACAACATACCGGCAACATAGAAATAAGAGTAAGGAATTTGGGAAATTGGGTATGTATAGATATTATCTTGTTTAAGCTTTCCCTAGCCTTCTTTCCATTCCTTTATGAATTTTGTAAGGTCAAGATGTTTTTCTCTAAAGCTTTGCAGAAAATATTTATCATATTTCTGTTGCGGGGAGGGTAGATGGTACATTTCTTGTAAGTATTCTACCCTGAATGACCCAATATTCTCACCTTTTTAATCTTTGAATTTTTTGTCTTCTATGATTAAGTGGTCAATTACCCACTTAACCATGTCTGTATAGGGAAGAATATTTGGCCTTGCTGCTATCTTATGGATGAATGAACATGCAGCATCGAAGTAGGTCGGGTCTGAAGAAATGAATTCGCTTGCTGAAGAAACTTTGTCTATTACCCTTAGCTTTTCATCCTTGAAAAGTTTATACATTGCCTCCCATGATGAAATTTCGTAATCATTGTTGCAAGTGGTGTCTGAAAACAGGGGAGACATATCTGAATCTTCGATAGATGATGCTTTGTCAATTTCTTTGCCTTTCCTGTTCATTTCAATTTTCCTCACTCCGTTAAGTGGTCTCCTGATTTCAAGTGAATAGCACAAACATTGAAAATACATGGAACAAAGAGACAAATCCATCGTTTATGCATGAATAGATATGAATCTATCAAAACCTTTATTTCTATTAAATTCTATTAATCATCGTTGATCTTAGTAAAATCAAATCTTTTACACCTTCACATGGAATATCTATAAATCAATTTAAGACATTGGATCTCATTTTTCAGTTTGATATGACATAAGTTACTTCACATGCTTGAGTAATTAAATTCTATTCATCGCATATCACAACTTTTAACATTTTCATTTATGTTGTTACCCATAAATTCTGCGAAATGAGATCTGCGCAAATCACACATCGCAACTTTTATGCGGTAAATTTTTTTCTTTCAATTAAGTCCTATGAACTGCAAAGTGCGTATTCAAGAAGTAAAGTGGATGCGCTTTATGGGACTTTGGAGCTTTATGTTTATTACTTTATTAGCTCGTCGGTTCCGCATAATCGCAACTTATATTGAATTCTTTATAAGTTTGATCGGTTAAATGAGGTGTGATGCGATTTTCATTTATAATGGCGATTAAAGCATTTGCAATAAGATTTTAATATAAATTCGGAAAGAGCTTAGCGCATTTCGCAGCCCACGTGACTTAGTGGGTTTCAAGTCTTTTAAGTTTGTAAGTTATGCAGTTTGTGATGCGCACTAAGGAATAAAGAGGAAAAGCACAAAGAAACTTTATTTCCTAAAGTTTTTTGACTTAAAGCTAAAAATAAATGAAAATGAATTTCCTAATTATTTCTAAAAGTTTCCCATTTATTAAAATAAATGGAGGGTTTTTGTGTAGCATAAGACAACCATAAGTTGTTTCTCAAAAGGATCTTTGTTTTTCAAGTTGGGAAATGGGAATCATTAGCATATTTTAAGCATTAGGTATGGTTCTTGGGTCCTTAGGAATTATTGAGAGGGTAATCTTAAGCCTTAGTTCCTAAAGAAATATTATAGTCATTTAGGGCCATCAATGGCATGTAGGTCCCGCTAACATGGACCTTTCCAGGGTATGATTTGTCTCTTTATGGGGATTGTCACCATTATAAGTTTTTAAACATTAAGTATGAGTCTTTATAACCTAGACATGGTATTCAGAATAAATCCAAGAATTAGGTAGTAAAGCAAACTTATTGGCTTATAGGGGCGTGATTAATACATTGAGCCACCACAAATGAATTATTGAAGGCGTCCTTTTCCTCTAACTAGGTGTATAGGTATCACTATAATTTTTTAGACTTGGGTATGTTTCTTGGGAATTTGGACATAACCAGTGAAGGAAACATGAACATTAGTCCCTAAAGGAAGCTTATGCCCATATAGCTTCAATAAATATGCTACAAATAATAGTGCAAAACCTTCTAGGGATATCACTAGCCTATTATTGGGGATGTCAATTATACTAGGTGGTTTTTAGACATAGGTATGTGTTTGAATGCCTTTGAATTCATCTAAGGAAAAAGGTCATGTCATAAGTCTTAAAGAAATATTTAATGCATTCACATGCATGAACAATGCCTCATTGTAGTATGTTTTACCTCTAAACATTATATTTAACTTTTAGGAAATATGTTAGTGACCTCAAAAAAGTTTTGAAAATTTTGAATATGTCTTAAGGACTTGATATGGTCAATGGGTGAAAACCCAAGCCTTATCTAAAGTATAATACTTATAGGCATAGAGGTCCAAACATGACACCTAAAAGCACCATACCTAACCTATTAATCTCTTAGGTAGCTTTTAGGGCTCAAGGGTAATGAATTATACTTCAAAAAACCATAAATGACATCTCAAGTGGATATTTGGCCTTCAAGGCGGGATATGGGAATCCTTAAGATATTTTGAGCACTAGGTATGAGTATTTGTTTCTTGGACACAGTTAAGAGAGGAAACTTAGGTTTTATGTCCTAAATAAGTTTCTAGGCATCTAGTGCCATAAATGACATGTTAAAGAACCATAAAATACCTTTCTTGGATGTTTGAGTGTGTTTGGTGTAGGTATGTACAAAATCGCACCAACTTAAGGGGTGTGGTCTACCCACTTAAGTTACTGGTAACAGGCAGAAAAAGAAGAGGATTTAAGCAAGTTAGTGGAACAAGCTAAAATCATAAGCATGCTAAATAGAGAAATAACATGCATATATAAACTAAAAACTAAAACAAATAAACATGAGCTCTAAAAAGAGTCAAACGACAAAAATAATACGGACAGTGGCTCTAGGCCTCTCTTATTGAGCGCTAGTAGTAATAAGAGTGAAACTTTACCCTCTTGCCAAAGAGCCCCTAGACAATGGGTTCTAGGTCCTGATGCAAGGATGTTTTTATCCCAAGCTTGCCTCGGTGCAGTCTCCCTCTCTCTCTACTGTGTTGGACTGAACTTGTTGGATGGCCAACAATTGAGTCCCCTCTATCTTCAGCTCTAGCTCACACACTGCTAGTATTGTTTGGGAAATTCTGGCCAGCATAACAATGTGTTCACTAATTATTCATCTCATGGTGGCCTTATATAGGATATTTCAGATCCTCCCTTCCCTCTCTTGGTACATTGTGGATGGTGACCCCAGAGAGGGGTATGATCCCTTTGTGTGCTCACTTAGTTTCTAAGGAGGCGTTGGTGGATGTCCTTGTTACACTGAAAATTGTCATCCTGACATTCTGCTATGTGTATGAGCTCATTATTACTCATAATTATCCCTTTGCAAGTCTAACATATCAGTTCCTCATGTCAAGCCTTGAAAATCAGAGAAAAGTTCCTAAAAGTCTCCTAAACTTTGGTGTCGCACTTTCTCGCTATCTTGCCTGCGGTCCCGCACCCAATGTTCAGCTATCCTGCGTACCTGAATGCACTTCATCTGTGTTAAAAGTGTGAACCCCTGTAAGATCAAAAAGGCGCAAGTAATTTCCAAAAAACTCAATAAAAGTCAATTCTAGAAGCTTCCAAAAAATATCTTGCGGTGATAGAACTGCTCTTATGAGGTGCATGTATCCCTTACCTTATGGAGCTAACCCTTTGATGTGAGGGGCTTATCCCTTTGAAGGAGGATTCTATCCCTTCATAGTTGGAACAGAAAACCTCCTCTATTCTACTATAAAAAGAGGCATTGGGTAGCCTCAAAAGGAGTTGAAGCCTTAGAATATTTGAAGTTAAGTGTTGTTGAGATTCAGACTCAGTTAATTAAGACTTTTGTGAGGAAATATTACATAACTCTATTTCGTCTTGATTGGAGGAGTGCATAACTTTTCAAAGTAAAAGAGATTCCTGCTTCGGACCCCAAAAAGTCCTGTGCAACATCAAGGCTCAGGTTGTAAGGATTTTCTTCTTTTGAAATTAATACAAATATACTCATTTTTCTCAATAAGCTTTCAATCAATGGTTTATTTCATAGATTCCTTGATCACTATGATAATCATGGTTTATGATGATTTCTATACAGGTGCTATGTAATATTTTTCTTGTTTGTGACTACAGGTTTACGAGGAAAACTCCTTCAAGCGCGCGAAGGACAACAACGACTTCAAACAAGCACTGGACAAATGGTAAGTCCTTAACACCTCTATAGAGCTTTTCATAGATCATATATGCTTAGAGAAAGATTATTCTATTTGGCTGTTTGTTGATAGATAATTTTAGTACTAGGGAGATCGGTCTTGTCTGCAAGACGGATTAATCCTCCAACAAATTGGCGCCGCATTGATGGCCCATCACGGTATTGAGGGTGCTGAGATTGTTCGATTTCCTCCTTTGTATTTTCGTTGGCTGGACCACCAACTTTTTGTCATTGAGGACTTTCCGTATGCCGGGATAGACTTCCCCGGTAACCGGGAGATGACTCTCTCAGCCGGGGAACAATGGGATGAATCAGGTAAAAACATTTTCAACGAATTCTAAATTCTAATTTTTTATTTTTTGATCGCCTTATCAATTAATAACCAAAAAAAAAATTATGAACGCAGATGTGGGTCCACAGCGACCAGCCCATATCTAGCCTTATGTGACAGAAGACAACTAGTTGCAGCCGCACCAGCCCCAGTAGGCCAATCAGCGGAAATTTTGTCTGATTTAGAGCATCATCTAGAGCGTCTAACTCTAGATATTCCATAGACGGACATAGCTGATATCCCACTCAGATTGCAAAGATACGTGATTGGTGTTCCAGGACCTTTTAGGAGGTTCCTGTGTAGGGTGGCTCGGGAAGTGGTTTATTATCGTGATCACCATCAGTGATGGGATGATCGTGTTGTAGACTCATATTTTTGACTTTTTGTGTTACCATTTTGCTGATCATAAGGTGTTTCCAACCTATGATCAAAGACGATGTATATTTTTTGAAAACATTCTATGATATGATATATCACTATTTACCGGCTATCTATATACATATTATGGATGTTGTTTTTTTTATTGCTTTGATCATTTCAAATGTCAAGTTATCATACTAGAAGAAAATGCATCTGCTAACGTATTCAAATGTCTTGGAATATGTTGATATTCAATGTAATCGAATTCACGTTCCAAGAGACGAACTCTTATTTGAGAGTCTTCATCTGGTTTCTGGGTATTAGCTTTAGGTCAACTGCTACCAAGCCATCTGCAGTGTCGTTATGTGTTCAAGAGGACATTTCAAATAAACCATTCATCTGTAAAATATCTACCATCCATTTTTTGACCATCCCTGAGAGTCCTTGCCAATATATTTTCAAAACTTGATCTATGATTTCGTGTTGTGGGCTTGCCTATGACAGATCACTTTCTATCGACGACAACTCATTATCTAGGAAGTTGATCCAGAAATCGTCAATACCTTGAAATCTTCATGCCTCAATGGCAGGTTTCTCGCCTTCGATGACAAGTTGCATCATTGATCTTCGATCGAATGATTTTGTGACATGTTCGACTTCAACTTATTCATTCACATTTCATGGATTGTACTGATTACTTTGAGAGCCATTGACATTACTGGTGGTTACTCTCACAATTGTTAACAGTTTACATCATTGACTTGTAATCAAGTGGTTTCTACCATGTTCGACTTCGACACATTTATTCACATGGATAGAATCGTACTAGTTCAAGATGCAGAAATCAAGATCCTGGATCTAGTTTCTACCATCCAGGCTGCGAGGAATTTTGTTATCTTATAGTAGACTATTTACAAATAGATGGTTGCGTCCATACTGTGTCTACGCATGTCTATACTGTGATGTACTCAAAATCATTCTTGTATCGGAACAGTTTGAATTAGTCTCTAGTTAGTTTTGATCTCAGTATGGGAATGCCTACCTCAGCGATGATATATATATATTTTGCATTGAATGTTTTTACAGGTTCTGACTGGGGTGACCATAGGATGATCCTTGAAATGATAAAGTACTGCACTCTTCATATATGACAGACTTCAGCATCATCTATTCCAAACTTTTCACTTTAGGGGGAAATCTGTTACACTAAAAATTGTCATCCTGACATTCTATTATGTGTATGAGCTCATTATTACTCATACTTCTCCCTTTGCATGTCTAACATATCAGTTCCTCATGTCAAGCCTTGAAAATCAGAGAAAATTTCATAAAATTCTCCTAAACTTTGGTGTCGCACTTTCTCGCTATCTTGCCTTCGGTCCCGCACCTAATGTTCAGCTATCCTGCGTACCTAAACGCACTTGATTTGTGTTAAAAGTGCAGACCCCTGTAAGATCAAAAAGGCGCAAGTAATTTCCAAAAATCTCAATAAAAGTCAATTCTAGAAGCTTCCAGAAAATATCTTGCGGTGATAGAACCGCTCTTATGAGGTGCATGTATCCCTTACCTTTTGGAGCTAACCCCTTGACGTGAGGAGCTTATCCCTTTGAAGGAGGATTCTATCCCTTCATATTTGGAACAGAAAACCTCCTCTATTCTACTATAAAAAGAGGCATTAGGTATCCTCAAAGGGAGTTGAAGCTTTAGAATATTTGAAGTTAAGTGTTGTTGAGATTCAGACTCAGTTAATTAAGACTTTTGTGAGGAAATATTACATACCTCTATTTCGTCTTGATTGGAGGAGTGTAGAACTTGTCAAAGTAAAGGAGATTCCTGCTTCGGACCCCGGAAAGTCCTGTGCAACATCAAGGCTTAGGTTGTAAGGATTTTCTTCTTTTGAAATTAATACAAATATACTCATTTTTCTCAATAAGCTTTCAATCAATGGTTTATTTCATAGATTCCTTGATCACTATGATAAGCATGGTTTATGATGATTTCTATACATGTGCTATGTAATATTTTTCTTGTTTGTGACTGCAGGTTTACGAGGAAAACTCCTTCAAGCGCACGAAGGACAACAACGACTTCAAACAAGCACTGGACAAATGGTAAGTCCTTAACACCTCTATAGAGATTTTCATAGATCATATATGCTTAGAGAAATATTAGTCTATTTGGTTGTTTTTTGCTAAATACTTTTAGTACTAGGGAGATCGGTCTTGTCTACAAGACGGATTAATCCTCCAACAATCCTTAGGTGGCTTCAAGTAAGGGGTCACTTGTCCTTTGCTTTGTGTGGTCCCGGATAGTGACATTTCACCACTCCTAGGATTTCGTGCATATCGGGAAAAAAGGCATGCGAAAGGCGCTCTTCACGAAGGATTGTGCGTGCAAAGAGCATTTAGGAATTTTCCAAATTTTATTTTCCTCAGACCCTAGATATTTTTAAATATTTTCCAAATTTTGTAATGTCTTCTAGCCCTGTAAATCCTTTTTCCTAACATTAATTAGTTTCATCTTCTGTTGTATGATTTTCCAGTGTTAGCAGCTGTCCCCTAATGTGTGAGGTCTAGGAAGAACAGTATAGTCAAAATACATTATAGTTTCTTTTTTGTATCATGCATAGAGAGAGAGAGAGAGACCTGCGTGAAGCTTGGAATTGAAAACACCCTACACCAGTTCCAAGAATGACCATGTCCTAAGGGATCTCTGTAAGAAAATGCAATTTACAATACATATACAAATTTTCTACAGGCGGGTATGTCCCATGATTGTGATGTTGTGGCTAGTTAAAAAAATCTATTTGATAGATACATGTTCTGTCTGTGTCACTAATATGGTAGTGATGTTGGCGGTTGTTGGCGACAACTGTTGACGCCCTTAGGGGCATTTTTTCTTTGAAAATAGGTGGAATATGGTACCCATATGCTTAAACTTTGTATGGCATATAGCTGCGCATTGTACACATAGGTGTTGGCTGGGACCTTCCCGTGTAAGCATTATTGAAAGAGACGCTTATGGAGGCATGGGTCTTCGATGAATTTGATCAAAGTGCAATGGTTGTAAGGTACAGTACCATTTTGACATGAAAGCTTTTGTTGAAGTTGAATGTTAGGAGGATCGATGACATCTGTGGATAATGATGTCTCCCACAGTGCCACACAAGGATGCCCCTTGTATGGAGAAGGATGATCCAAGGTGTTGCTTCCTTTTCGGATAATAGGTGTCGAAGTCGACAAAAAGGAAGCCTCAATCGAACGATGGGTCACCGATATGAGGGATCAGGGACCTGGATGTGATGGGTTTAAAATAGGCATGTTGGCGAGGGGTGACTGAAAACTAATGATGGGGATTCAGTGGCCCGAAGTCAGAGTATACTAAGCAGCTTGGCAGCAATCATAGTTATATCTGATGGGAAAATCCTTGGGGTCGGTAGGACTTCCAGGGTGGGTATAAACTGGCTATGAATGCCAAGGTGGCTTGTACATTGGGGTATAATACTTCGACCAAGGGTGTTCAGGGACTATTGTTGTGGGGGGGGAATATGAAATGAGAGGGTGAACTACATCTTGCATCGTTCTAGGTCTTTGTACACTTACCAAAAGAATAAAATAATGGGGTTTGGTTTGTACAAAACACAGAGATGGGTACCCCAAAACATGAAAGTTTTCACTCACTGATGTTGTGAGGAAGGTGTTTTACTGAGGTTGGGGGTCCCATAGGTTGGTCTAATTTGTGGGGTTGATGAAGCAGATGATAAAGTAGCACAGATGGGATATTGTTAGTGGAGGTATGGCAGGCCAAATGTGAGGTGTAGTGGTGCGCTTTTGATCTGCTTGTATAACCTAGTCATTCGGGAACGGTATTTTAGCTTGTATGGTAAACTTGACCTTATGCATGATGAATGGATGGGCATGAGGTGCTTCTTGGACTAAAGTGGTATGGCCATGGCATCACTTTTTTTTTTATATATGGTCTACTGTGGGTGATGAGCGCCATGGAGGGGAGGCTCTACCGACCAATGAGGATGTTTATAATGTGCAAGGTGAGGTGATGATAAACATGGTCAGATGTCAGGACCCTATGGTTTATTTCTGATGGAGAAATTATGTCAGGATATGCAGAGTTTTCTGGGACTCTATCATGCTAGGGGTAGAATGATTCCTGCTCTAGAACTTTCTGTGGATGGAGTTGTGAAGGTTTTGCAAGTTTCTCCTGCAAAAAAAACTAACTCAAGTGAAAGCATCTTCTTAATCAAACTTTTACTGAAAATCATGAGCTTTAAAAAAGAAGATGAGAGAGGGAATACCTGTCGGCATTGAAAATTTATTTTTTCGGGAGTGCGAATGTGTGGCATCACCTATGTTCATCATGGAGTGCTAATTATGGTGCAACTTACGGTTCAGAGAACGGACCTTCTGATCTCTCGTTATGGTCAAGTTTTTTAAAAGGGCGATATATAGGTGGATATGGCCCTAATTCAATTCATTTGTACTTGTTGAGTTTTTGAGAGGTCAGAGGATTCTGTGAAGCATTTCTTCCCATTATGGTCAGCCTGAGCACCAAGGATTAGTGAGATCATGCCCAGGTAACCTCCATGACATCCTACACTTTAATTTTTCAGTTTTGTGGTGTCGGGGTTCGTACAGACTAGGTTTGTATAGATTCTAGGTGTTTTTTTCCCTAGATTCCACGGGCGATCAGGGCAAAGGCATGCCCCTTGTGCACTTTTTCGGGGGATAAGCACACTATCCCACTCAGTTCCCCTTTTTTAGTGTGCCTTAAGCGCACCTGTCTAAGGGACTGGCACGCAAAGCCGAGGCAAAAAATATTTTGGTTTTTGCCTATTTTTGTGTTTTTTCTGTACTGATGGGTACCTATTTTGATGACAGGTTATTATGGAAGGAGCGAGATTGGCCTAAGCTCTGAACTGCTTTGGCTACTAATGTTGGGGTGCACCATTAGCTATTGCTATGGGGGCTCCTAAAGTTCATGGATAATGAGCTTCTTCGATCGCAGGACCGACTGCTATGCTACTTGATCCGACATTGGCACAGGAGGCGCAACATGTTCATGTTGCGAGGGACGCACCTGGTCATATGTCCTGAGATGGATGTGTACTTTGTGACCAGGTTACTAACTCAGGGTGAGGTGCTGAGATATCCACTCCCTGCCAGGAGAGTGGACTTGGAGAGATTTCGGAGACGCCACTATGGTGGGGCACCTGTTACTGAGGGGTGCATCAGCATTGCATCCATGAAAAAACTGGCAGAGAGATGTGCTCTGGCAGGGTCGATTGCTTCACATCAAGCATCAGGCCCACAGGTTGGAGTACTATGCCAGTTGAGGTCCTGGATTTTTTCGACTTCACCCATTTTTTCTTTGACGGGATGGTGGCACAACTCAACAAGGTCCATCTTGGATCTAAGTTGTTTGCATATTCTAGTATCTTGTGCAGCATTATGTACGAGAGGGTAGCACTACTGAGGCCAGTAGTGATAATGCCTCCTGGGGTGCCACAGGAGCCTCGGATGAGGATATGATATCTGGTGATGCCGCGAGGTGGTGGGGGCATGGTGGGGCGTTACTGGAATACCACGATAGAGGCCTGGTTTGAGGCCAACCCGCAAATGTTTCTACCATACCCATATGCGGGGATGGACTTCGAGGGGGATCTAGACCTGGGTCTCCCTTTTGGTTATTCTTGGGGGCCTACAGGTATATTGTGTATGTTTTCTTCATTTCTTTGAGTATACATGTACTTATGTGTTTTGTTAGTGACACTGACATCATTTTAGTTACTCTTCCACATGTTGGTGAGGTGGGTCACCTCGTGGCTCAGTTGGTTGGCCACGATCCTCTGTGGAAACCTAGGGGTGATTAGGGAGGAGGTGTTGTTGGGGGACATGGTGGTGGTGTTGGCCCTTCAGGAGAGGGTAGCATCACATTCGCTACGAAGGCTGCAACTGAGTAGGCTCATGTTGATGCAGCAGTAGCACATGCGGATATGGCGGATGCTCATATTGAGGAGCTAACTACTCAGGTGTTAGCTCTTGAGGATGCCTGGGGTCGAGTGGACTGCTTAACCCAGGGGGTGCCTGCTCGAGGATTTATGGATGACTTCGAGGAGGTCTGGTTAGAGACTATGATGGTCCGTGAGAGGGAGTATCAGCCCATTCTACGTCAGGTGGCGATCTAGATTGTGACGACAGCTCCAGTGGTGGCACCGGGAGCGGTTGTGGGTCCAGGTGCCACTCCTGAGGGGACACCATCCTAGAGTATACTTCTACACATGGAAATAACCCATTATGATGATGCGTCCCTTATTTTTGACGAATTTTGTATCTTTGGGCTGGCACTTGGGCTAGTGACACTATTTCTTTCAGTTTGATACACGTGTGATATATATATATATATATATATATAATATATATATATATATATATATATATATATATATATATATATATATATATATATATATATATATATATATATATATATATATATATGAGAGAGATATTTTTTGTGACTCTACATGATTTGTCACCTGTTTCGGTTTATGTATGATTTTATGTTGATGGATATCTATATTTTTGGTTTTTTATGTATGATGGTTTATTCAAGATGCATTCCAGTTTAGGATATTGTTAGCTATGCGATCAGCTGTTTGGTTTTGACTCCTTGGTACATGTGTAAATTTGATATAGTCAAATTGTCTACTTAATCTTTTGGCACGAAAATATTTTCTAAATATGTGTGTATCTCTAGTCTCAAATGTTTTTTTTAACTGTGACACTACTAAATGGGAATCGAGGTAGATGTGCATATAGTATATACCCTGATGGAGGGCATCGCACATAAGTCCGATGACAGTGTCATATTCTGCCTGATTGTTTGTTGCTGAACCAATGTACATGCCATTTGAGCAAAGTGGCGATCGATCAGAGTGGTAGATGACCCAGGCAGCTGCGGCTAAACTTTGAGACCATCTTGATGCTCCATTAGCAAATCTGAAATAGGGTTTAGGTTGGAAATCCATGGTGGAACTTTGAGTGCTTTTAAATAAGTCTTCTGGTAAAAAATTTTGAGTGGTTGGGGTTGTGTACATTCACTCTAGGGAAGGGTTGTTTTGGCCCTTATGGGTAGAATTTCTTTAGGTAAAGGCCATTGACGAGATTGCTGAGGCAGGTCCCATCCGGTTCCATCAAGATGTATGCCCCATGTCGGAGGAAATGTTTGATGATGTATGGTCCTTTCCACAAGGTTTCAAACTTGCCTGACCCTAGGGCTTCTTTTGAGACATCATAGTAGAGGACTAATTCTCCCTCAGTAAATGAGCAAGGGGTGATGTGGCGATCGAATGATGATTTTACCCTTTTCTTATGGGCCTCGTTGTGTTGCAGTGACTGTCTTTGACTTTCATCGACAAGCTCTAGTTGTACTAGGCACTGTTCTAGATGTAGAAATTATATACAAGATGCATGTATATATCCAGATTCTCCTAATCTAACAATATTTAACTTCTTGCTAAATACAGAATCCTTCCACTATTAGTCTTTTGTGGAAATTAAAATCAATTACAAACACATGAAGCAATAAAAACAATCTCACATAACACAGTTGTTTAACGGGAAATCCTGAAGTTGAAAACCCCAACTATCATATATTATGTATCATGGAGATCATGTAACAATCTCATACAAATCTTAGTACATCAAGCTCTTATTCCAATCAATCGTCACACACTAATCAGAAGAAATCTGCAAATCCATGCACTGATTTCTTCCCACTTGCTAGCCTGCCTCCACTGCGCAATACCTGATGAAGAATAGCTCTGAATGAATTCGAATTACCCTTGCCTTGACTATGCAATCCTCATTGTCAAATCCAATGTGTGTTTGGTGCAATCAATGCATCACTATAGTCATAAAAGATAGTCCATCTTGCCCTTTCGCATATCTCTCCACTGGGTCTCCACTGGAACTTCCATGCACAGTAGTTAACTATTGTATTTTTCAGTTGATTAATGAGTTATTATTTGTGAATTAATTAACTAATTAATTCACTCCACTCTCACTAGTGTATCATTCAGTTAGACTAGATACAACTAGCTCAACTGAGTTTAAATCCATTAACTAAGTTAAACTGAATAACAACTCGACGAACTACTCTTCCAACTTTTTCATAACTTTTCCACTTCAGTTTTAACTGAGTCCTCCATGCATGAACCACCAGTAAACCCTAGGAATTGTGTAATTCCTTTAGCCCACTAATTTTCCAAATTTGTGCACTGAAATTAAGTGCTCGAAGAGAATAAGTTGATGTTTATCGTCGGATTATTATTAAGAGATAATAATAATCGACACTTCTATTTTTAGATCGATGATCTATAAATAGACTTCACCCAATATTTTAAAAATATAATTTCATCTATTTTTCTAACTTGACTTACCATCCACAAATAGCATCCTGCAACTTCTGAAATATGATCACCATGTCTAAAAATAGACTTGCACCTAAAAATAGCCTGCAGGCCCACTTAGTGAAGGCGAATCTTTTCACTAATCTCATCATCTTGTTGAATCTCAACACTCCCTCTCAACAAGATAAGGATTATCTTTCACCCCGATCCTGCCTCTATGGTATTCGAATTTTCTCCTGCTGAGTGCCTTCACCAGAATGTATGTATCCTGATCTTCCGTAGGAATGTACTGAAGCAACATGATCTTCCGTTGCACACAATCTCTGATATGATGATACCAGATATCAATATGTTTATATCTATCATGAAACACAGGATTAATCAAGATTTTTATGCAACTCCGATTATCACAATGTATCACTTTAGGATCTAAATGTGAACCAAACAAACCAACCAGGATCTTCCTCATCCAGATAACCTCACATGCAGCTTGACTTGCTGCCATGTATTTTTCTTCCGCTGAACTGAGTGTCACATATATTTGTTTCCTGTTGTACCAAGAAACTGTCATAGATCCAATACTGAAAATCCCTCCTGATGTGCTCTTTCTGTCTATTGGGCTACCTGCCCAATCTTCATCCTTGAAGCTATGCAACTTCACCTCGTACCATAATCCATACTCAGATTTTCCCCTGAGATACCTCAGGACATGCTTGCATGCCTTCCAAAAGAGCTTGGTAGGCTTAACCATCGCTTTTGAAAGCTGGTTCAGCGCATAGCATATGTCTAGTCTTGTATTAACTAAATACATGAGCGAACCCACCAACTATCGATAAACAGTGGCATCCACTACCTTTTCCGATGTAGTATCCTCTTTCCTCCAATTTCCTAGAAAAGGAGTGTCGATAGGCTTGCAGCCTTGCAAGTGAAACTTCTCTAGTATCTCCCGAGCATACGTGCTTTTAGACACAAACAATTCACCTTCCCATTTCCATATTTCCAATCCAAGGAAATTATGAAGGAGGCCCAAATCCTTCATCTCAAACTCCTTTGCAAGATCTGCCTTGCATGAGTGTATCAACTGCTCATCACCCGTTAGTATTAAATCATCAACATAAAGAATATTGATTAAAATCTTACCCTCCACCACAATTTGGTATAGGTTTGCATCCACCTCACTCTTGGTGAAGCCAAGTCCAATGAAATAGTTGTTGATCTGTGTGTACCAAGCACGAGGTGCTTGCTTCAGCCCATATAGCGATATTTTGAGTCTGCACACATGTGACTTGTTGCTGAAGATCTCAAATCCTTCAAGCTGCTCAATGTACACCTCTTCCTCAATGATCCCATTAAGTAATGCAGTCCTCACATCCATATGGTGAATGTGCCAACCCATCTACACTGAGGGAGCAAGGATGGTCCTTATGGAAGAATATTGTGCGACAGGTGAAAATTCTTCTTCATAATCAATCCTCTTGATCTGTGAGAAGCCTCGGGCAATAAATCTTTCCTTATATTTCTTGACACTCCCATCAGCAGCTTGCTTTACCTTGTAGATCCATCTTGATCCTGTGGCCCAGTTTTTCCTTCATGGAACAATCTCCCAAGCACTGTTTCTGACAATGGATTCATACTCCTCCACCATGGCATCTACCCATGTGGGCTCCTGCACTGCTTCTTCAAAATAATATGGCTATGTCACGATACACTTGCTCATAAGAGACATGTATCTAGTAAATCGGTCAAGTGACTATCTCTGTCTGCACTGTGATGTAGGGACTCCTACATTCTGTGCCACATCAAGCTTCAATCTCTCAGCTTCTGTGGTACACTTTCTACCTTGTCTGATGTTTGGTTCTGCATGAGTAGACTCCTCCACTCCATGAATCTCCTCCTGTGGCTGATCCACATCTAGAGGCTCATATTTGGGAACAAGAAGTTCCTCCTCTGCATGCAAGTGTAGCTCCCTCTCAAGCATAGCTTGTGTAGCACCCACGATCATTCTGTTCTTCCTCTCCGCAACCCCATTCTGTTGTGGGTTATGAGGCACTATGATTTCTCTTCGAATTCCTTCTTTGCTACAGAAGTCTTTGAATTCACCCGAGATGTATTCACCACCATTATTGCTCCGTAGATCTTTCACTTGCTTCCTCGACTCCTTCGCCACCAATGCTTTAAACTCACAGAATTTTGAGAATTTTTCTCTCTTGTTCTACATGAATAATATCCAGCATCTACGAGAATAGTCATCAACAAATATAACATAATACCTATGTTTTGTTGTTGAAGCAACCGAGAAAGGTCCACACACGTCTGTGTGAATTCTCTCCAGGATCACGGAAGCATGGTTCTCCTTCTCATGAAAGGTGCTCTTCAAAAAATTACCCATAGTACATCCCTTGCACTGATCTAACTGTGCAAGAGTACCCTTGGGAATTCCAATATAAATCTACTGCAAAATCTTTAAAGCACCATGGTGAATATGGCCCAAACCCCTATGCCATAATTCACCCTCATCCCGACTCACCACTTCTTCTGCTTTGCCCATCATTATAGTGCAGGAATATACCTCCAACTTGTAGAGATTCTTAACTCGAATCCCTATCTTCTTGGTTTGACCCATTGTTTTATGCCAAAGGAAGGCTTTTCCCTCACTGAAAACAATGTCATAACCTTTGTCTTCCAACATTGTGAACGAGACCAAGTTCTTCTTCAGACCTGGAACATGCATAACATATTTCAACAAGAATGGATTACCAAACTCCCTCTCAAAGGTAATGATCCCAATTTCGGTCGCACTATATCGACCATTGTCACCCATCTCTATATGCATTTGAAATTCCTTCTCCTCCAAGTCACTAAACAACTCCTTGTCTCGCATCATATGGAAAGATGCACCACTATCAAGATACCACACCAATCCCATATAGCTTGAAACCAAGCATGTGATCAAAGAGAAATCAAGTTCAAATTGAGAGGCTAAGGTATCTCCATCTGTAGCTCCAGCAGCTTTCTTGTTCTTCTTCTTCTGTGGGCAGTTAATGGCGAAATGCCCATGTTCGTGACAGTGAAAACACTTCACTTTGGACAAATCCTGCTTCTTGCCTTTTGCTTCGGATTTTGAAGGAAAATTATTCCCCTTCCCTTTCCTTGCTTTGGTAGCCAAAACACAATTCTCTTCATCTTCATTCTTCTATGAAGAGCCATCCCTGGTACCTCGCCTTATCTCCTCCTGCACAAGATCTGACCAAATTCGCTCCCATCTCGGCACTTTCTCCCGTCCATTGATAGAGTCTTCGTAGCTATGCCAACTCTTCGGAATCCCAAGGAGAGCCAAGCTCACCAAGTCTTCATCATCAACATTAATCCCCACACTTCCTATTTCATCCCTACAGTTGACAGACTTCGTGAGATATTTTGGAATACTGTCTCCCTTCTCCATTTTTATTTTTCTGAGCTTGTCTTTCAGTGCCAACTTCCTATGGTCACTTCTACTTTGGAACAATTCTGTCAAAGCCTTCCACATTAAGAATGGAGTGGCTTTCCCATGAAGGCTGGACACAATATGGTCCTTCACACCTTCCAACAAAATTCTTATTGTCTTTGCTACCTTCTTTTTCCATGCGTCAAGTAATGCAGCATCGCTAGATCCCAGCTTAGGAACATCGCTATCAATGAACTCCTTCAGTCCATTATCCTCTAGCACCGCCTCCATCTTATCCTTCCAGGCTATGTAATTTGAGCTTCCATCAAGGGCATATTCCAATCGCAACCCATTGAAAGACATTTCAATGTATACTCAACTGTCGCACCAAGAATTTTATGAAGAAAATTCGAATTGTCCACCAGCACAAACTCAGCAATTCTTCACAATTGTAATCTTCAAGAATTAACACTGCTCCAATACCATGTAGAAATTATATACAAGATGCATGTATATATCCATATTCTCTAGATCTAAAAATATTTAACTTCTTGCTAAATACAAAATCCTTCCACTGTTAATCTTTTGTGGAAATTAAAATCAATTTCAAACACATGAAGCAATAAAAACAATCGCACATAACACAGTTGTTTAACAGGAAATACTGAAGCTGAAAACCCCAAATATCATATATTATGTATCATGGATATCATGTAACAATCTCATATAAAGCTTAGTACATCAAGCTCTCAGTACAATCAATCGTCACACACTAATCAGAAGAAATCTGCAAATCCATGCATCGATTTCTTGCCACCTACTAGCCTGCCTCCACTGCGCAATCCCTAATGAAGAATAGCTCTGAATGAATTTGAATTACCCTTGCCTTGACTGCGCAATCCTCATTGGAAATTCCAATGTGTGTGTGGTGCAATCAATGCATCACTATAGTCACAATAGATAGTCCATCTTGCCCTTTCACCTATCTCTCCACTGGGTCTCCACTGGAACTGCCATGCATTGTAGTTAGCTGTTGTATTGTTCAGTTGATTAATGAGTTATTATTTGTGAATTAATTAACTAATTAATTCACTCCACTCTCACTAGTGTATCATTAAGTTAGACTAGATACAACTAGCTCAACTGAGTTTGACTCCATTAACTGAGTTAAACTAAATAACAACTCCATGAACTACTCTTCCAACTCTGTCATAACTTTGTCACTTTAGTTCTAACTGAGTCCTCCATGCATGAACCACCAGTAAACCCTAGGAATTGCATAATTCCTTCAGCCCACTGATTTTCCAAATCTGTGCACTGAAATTAAGTGCTCCAAGAGAATAAGTTGTTGTTTATTGACGGATTATTATTAAAAGCTAATAATAATCGACACTTCTATTTTTAGATTGATGATCTATAAATAGACTTCGCCCAATATTATAAAAATAGAATTTCATCTATTTTTCCAACTTGACTAACCATCCACAAATAGCATCATGCAACTTCTGAAATATGATCGCCATGTCTAAAAATAGAATTGCACCTAAAAATAGCTTGCAGGCCCACTTAGTGAAGGCAACTCTTTTCAATAAGCTCATCATCTTGTTGAATCTCAACACTAGAGGTTGGGTGTCATCAAGGAGTTCGATGGTGGTGTGTAAAATTGGGATCTCATGGAAATCAATGTAAAAGCACAAGGTACCTTGGCCTTTTGCGACAGGAATAGGGTGGAAATCCTGGGATTTGGGGGCAGCTGAATCCTATTTCCAATATGTGATGATACAAATCATATGTGGTGGATCGTGTCATCAACGTTCGGTGGGGGAAGAATCTCCATAATGGGATTCTACATGAGCGCAAGGTTGGGTTCCCCGCTAGTATGGTCAATTTACTGTAGGTGGAAACTGTGCCTATCGCAAAGGTGCCTTAATGTCTCCATTATCGGGCATACCTCCAGTGTGTGATTTTTGCCAGTGCAGATAGTGCATGGTATCACTGTGCCAACAGAGTAGATTGTGTGAGATTCTATACTACTCATTGTTCCTGATGTGGATGTTTGGAAAGGGTCTGTCGTAGAAGAGGTTTTCTTCTGTTTCCATTTCTGTATTGTTGGCTTGGGTGTGTCTACTTCTTTGGGGGAGTGTAGACTCAACGCTTCTCTTGCCACTCTTAGCTTGGGGAGGTGTACAAATTTAATCATATGGTGAAAGTGTGAAAAAATCCAGCAATAGGTATGCGTGATCTTCTCTTGGTTAGAGAGAAGTTTTTGAGGGAGAGAAGACACTATATGAAAACTGTTTGCAAGGTGCTTCAGTTCTGTGCATTGGTTGACCCGATGGTTGTTCAGGTCGCATAGTCCGCATGTTATCCTAGGCTTGGCTGGGGTCATGGCTAGTTGGTGCATTATCTTAGCTTTCCTGTTACACCACTGTGGGGGTGGGGATGTTGACCCGGTGATGTACTTTTTATGCCATTCCCCGAGGTCATCCTATCTCTTCTCTGTGTTATGTATCATGTCGATGGTGGGACGAAGTTGCGAGGCATAAGTATAGTGCCATTCATAATGATTGCCTTTACATATAAGGCAAAATATCCTTGATATGGGGGTTATGTCATGCTCAGTTTGAGGTCTGGTAGGGAACCAACGTCGTAATGCTACCAAATGAGGACAATGGACGACTGCATGATTTGGATTTTGCAAAACATGCATGCTGGTCTTCTTTGTAGAGAGCGGTTAAGGGTAACTAGGGGTTCCCTGATCTGTCACTTTTCAAATGACAAGAACATGATGGATCTACTCGTCACATATTCTTGGGTTGTGGAGTTGTCCGTGGATTTTGCATCCATGTCATCTTCTTGGGAGAGGTGGAATATGGTGGAGAATAAGCTAGCGAGGGCTAGCCGGAATCAGGGGATATAGTGATAATTCTCCAAAAGGTGATCGTTGATGCATAACAGACATGTGAATTGCGTTGCCCAAAATCCAACGTAGTAAACCCTTTCTATAAGATACCATCTATGGATGAGTTGTAGGGCTACGCACTCTTCGAGGAAGTGACCATGTTCATCGCATAGCGTGCAACATATAATGGGCATGATTGGGGGGTCTTTCTTGTGCCATTCGGTGTTCCTCCTGTAGGTACAAGATGGTACGAGGTTCATTTCTGGATGCCCAGGTGGAGGGATCTTCTTGGTAGGACCGCTCGATGGCGTGTAGAGCATCCCTATATCATGGGATCTCTCGGAAATGATGGGTATAGTGTCCATAGTTGCTACAAAGGGCACATGCGTGATTGGTACGTACCGCTTTGCCTTTACCCTTGGTGGTAGGTTCCTTTTTAACAGAACACGGAATCGCGATGTCTGTCTCAGATCCAAGGTGTGGCTTTAATTCATCCAGCTCTGGACAGATATGGGTAGGGTGACCTATTACGTCGCATATGGCGCAGACTAGTGATTCCCGTTAAACGGCGGGGGTCACCATCTTATTTTCTCTTTTCTCAGTTTTCTTAGTCGTAATCACCAATTTTACAACAGGAATTTCTTTTGCAAGGGTGGTTTCAACTATTTCCTGGATGAGTGGGGCCTCCTCGGGATGGAGGGGCTTCAATCCTGTGGTAGTAACATGGGTGGCTCCTATTCCTGCAGGGGGAATGAGGTACCAAACTGGGATTGTCAACAATATGTTGGGTAATACAAGTGTTGCCAAAACCTGTTGGGAGATGAAACCAGCTAGGGTGGAGAGGAAAGGGGTTTGGGATGCAGCGTAGGCTAGAGAGGTTTTTGTGGCCGATGAATCGGTGCCATTAATGCTTATGTCCATGTCCTAACTAGCTTTGGCACTTGATTTGGACATCATGCACACTGGAGCCCCTATGACATTGGGAGATGACTCAGGGATTATGGGAGGATCTCCTAGGAATGACCCTAGAACGAACTACAGTTTGAATTGGCTGGGGCCATATTCTTGGTATTGTGAGAGAGAATCTAAGGATGTATCTACATAGGGTATAATTACATCAGTTTTTTTTAGGGGTAGCTTCTCGCTATGTGTCAGTTGGTCTACAGTAATTATGTGGTCCTAATGGGGGAACATCATGATGTGGAAGACAGAGGAGTCTATGGTAGACATGGCGTACATATAACTCCACCCATGGAGTATATTGTAGTCCAGGTGAGCATCCAAGACTTCAATGTCTATGTGGACCGTATTTTCGGTTAAGCAGACCAGGACGTTTTGGTAGAGACCGACAAGGGTCAAAGGATGACCGTCGTATGCTCGAAGCGTGATGACTAAGGGTTTTAGTTCGGGAGAACCTAACCTTTGCCAAACATTTTTGGACATGATGCACGTGGATGCACCCTCATCTATGACACATCGATGAATAGTGATATTCTACACCAACACTAGTATCTGGAAGGAAACCATGGAAGGAAGCCTAGGGGTGGCTTTATCTAAGTCAAAGGCCATTAGGCGTGTATCGGTAGGGTCGATAGCACCTAATGCGGAAAGTAAGGCTTTCTGTTGTTTTGGGAATGACTACAGTACTTCCAAAGCTGACATAGCAGTGGGATATTATGCTAAATCATCCACAATGCTATAATGATGGGCCTCTTTGGAGTAGTTTCCTGCTCGCCTATTAGGTGCCTTTTCCATTTTCAGCAATGGTTCTATAGGCATCTTTGAAATGGTCAAAGGTGCAGTCGGTGCACTGGTACTTGCCCCTGACGTATTGGTGTCTGGTGGGGTGTCGTAATTGTGATTCCATGTTTGGAAAAACATCTCTTCGCTAGTCAAAAGATTTCATGGTTGCTTTTCCCAGAGTCATTTGTATTTTTCTACTAAGTGCTTACCATTCCTTGATGGGGGAAAGGTTCTTGCATCAAAGCTAGTTGCTTGGAAGTTCCTCCTTGCCCTCGGTTACTCTGTAGCTTCTTCAACTCAGGGAGGTCGAGACAGTGGTGAGTATAGTGGTCGTACTCACCACATATCGGAAAAGAATGGTTTGTTCGAAGAGGTGGCCTTTTTCTCTACCCTTGGGCATTGCTCGACTCGTGGTTCTAATTCCGGTTGGAGTTACCTCTAGCCTGGCATCGCGGTGGGAGCTGTTGGTTGCTGCCCCCCTCTCCAGGGTTCCCTTTTGGCTTGTTTTTGGATTTTTTCTTCACCACGTTAGGAGGGTAGTTCTCCCGATTATATTTGTGTGGTTGGTTTTGGGATGGCTACACAAATTTCACATGTGCATTGTTTTGCATAGGTGGGTCATGTGCTAGGGACTGAGCATAACGCGGTCCCTGTTTTACACCTGGTTGTTAGAGGGGATCTCTTCTATCAATGTTTCTTTCTGCGTACTGATTCCCCTGAGCCGGAGGATAAGTTCCTCCTTGGTGATATGCTAGCGCCCTATTGGTAAAATTTTGTTGAGGCATTTACTGACTTTGAAAACCAGGTTGAGGTACGTTTGGGGAAAAACCATATGTGTAACTGGGGTTTTCACTGTTTTTGCCTAGGTAACCTTGGGTCAATGAGCCAATTAGTCCGTTTGCAGAGTTTGACGCGCCTAGAAATTCTTGATAGTTTTGCAGGCATGGGGCATTAGGCAGGATGTTATAAATGTATCCTGACTGCGTATAAATCAACTCAAGCTACTGGGCTTTACTGATTGCATCCTCTTCAGATATGGGCTTCTAGTACGCCACATCCTTTGAAATCTCTTCCGTAAGAGTTCTTAAGAACAAATCTAAGAGAACCCGATCGTCGAGTTTAGCTTTACATAAACTACGATGGCGCCTCCATTCAGGGAGATGGTCTAAGATATGGATGGCAAGGGTTTGTCTAAAATGCGTTAGTAATTCCATTCCAGAATCATGGTGAATGGGTAACTGAAAATATGTTAGGAACACGGTAGAGAGAGTGCTAAAGGTTCCATTTGAAGTAGAGGGTTGCTCCACATACCACTTCACGGCTACTCCTATAAGAGTGCATTGAAAAAATCTCAATCAAATAGTGTCATCAATGATATTGTTCGATGAGCACCATAGGTGGAAGGTCATGACATGATTACTTGGGTCTTCCGCTTGCTTACCTTCGAATTTTGGAATATCCGAAGGGAGCTTTGTGGGCATGGGAGGCCATGTAGGGTCATGTACGATGGGTTAATTTTTTAGCTTGGTTAAATCAGGCAGATTCAACGAAGCTAAGAATGGTGACTGAGAGGTTGATGCCATCGCAATGTGTGAAAACACAAATTTTTGGTTAGGAAGAGGGTTAGTCTGTGACGCACCCTGATGTGTATTCAGTTGGCTTCCCAAATGGGACACAATCCTCTGCCCTCTAAGGGTTGTGGGAGGAGTGGTGGTGTGGTGTTGGGAGACTGACTAGGGTTCCCAACTATAGCTGCCCCAATAAAGGAAAAACCAATAATGGTGGCAGCATTTCATCTTTGATGCTTGAATGGAAAAATACCTGGAACCCCTCCCGGTAATGGGGGGAGGTCTAAAAGACACCTAGATCGACAAGGTCCCATTGGGTCCGTCCTGGTGTCGACTAGGTCTGATTTTTGGAAAAATTTGAGAGGATATAGTCTATGATCAAAGAAAAACTATGGTCACATACATAAAACAAAGCGAAAATAAAATCATTTTTCCCTTTAAATTAATATATGTGATCAAGCAATAAAAAAAGTGGTTTTTTTTGTTTACGTATGATACTCAAAATCCTAAAATACCTATTCATCCTCACACACTCAAATTTAACTGGGCCTTGAGAATATTTCTTGTGAGTGTTGGCACAACGTCCCATAAGAGTTGGCGACGCCCCCAGTCAGCCAAAGAAAATCTACTAAGGTAAGGGTAGAGGGTCTCGCGCTTTCCTGAACCACTACCTATAAGTAAAAGGATGCCCTATTTTTTGGCCACTAAGAAGCACCGTTGCATGTGAGCATTTGAGTCTTGAGCTTATTGGTAGTCAGCTAACAGTACCGAGTATCAGCCAAGTCAGGTAGCCCTGACTGGTACTGCACACACTGCGCCTAAGCCTAACCCCCTCTGAAACGGGTCTTTGCCGCGCTCGATTTTTCTTTGCCGTGGGCTGATAGGTGGATTTGAGGCTCCCTAAATAGACAACTTCTATGTTTCAAGATGAATTATGATCAAGGCGGCTTATTGGATGCCTACCCCCTTGATCCTAACTTAGGCTATAAACTCTTTTGCGGCCCCTGTGGGGAGAATTTAGTGAGTTTGGTTAAGTTATTTTAGGTGTATTTGCTTTGCTTAGTGGGTGAGTGTGTGTGAGAACAAAGTGGACAAGCACATAGTTTGAACGTGTGGATATTCGATTATCCTTTACAAAATCCCCTATTTAAACTATGTTGTATTGTTCCTGGCTCAAAAGAAAAACATGTGTGGGTTATGGGCTGCTTTCTATTTTTCATAGTTAATCTATGTGACCAACTATAGGGAGATGGAGAATTGTGAATAGGGATCATTCATATGCTTACCTAGGATCACACGAAGGGTGCAAAGGTAGCAGAGATTACTTGCTCTTCTATAAACAATTCAATCCTGGTCCCGAAATTCCTAGTGAAAAAATTGAACTAAACTAAAACTTTTACACTAGAAAAAAAAAAAACTAGCTATGTATGCAATGTGGTCTTGGGCCACTTACTTTGGCTAGTTATCTAGGTGTGTAAGTACCAAAATTTGCAAAACATAAAATTTTTCGGAATGCAAGTAATTCCCCCCCCCCCCCACTTAAACTATGTGTGAACTTTGCAAAAATCAACTTGAAGTAAAACTGACACTAAGCCTACAACAAGCAGCTAAGAGTGAGCTTTAACAAGCTGCGGGGTACCAAAACCAATGCTGGTAGGTGTATTGCATGCTTCCAAGCACTTTACAAGCAGGAAAAGACAGAAATAAGGGAGAAATTTTTCATTCTGTATTTAGCGCGCAAAAGGCTGAAACAGGTGTGCTATCTGCGTGCGAGTCAGCTCTGAATGTGTGCCCTGCGCGTCTGTGAGAAGAAAATGCGTGCAAATTCCTACAAGAAAAAAATTTGCAGCTGTTCTGATTCATTCTATCACTTGGGATGAACTAGGGACTACAAGAGAAATCAGGGGAAATTCAGTCAACTCCACAGCACAGACAGAGATCTTCTGCAAAAAAGGCACAACCACATAAAATTGGTAATAAATGTTAGTGGAGTCGCCAATCCTGTTGGAGTGTGTTTGGTGCACGTATATGTGGTCTACCCACTTAAGTTATTGGTAACAGGCAAAAAAAGAAGTGGAGTCAAGCAAGTTAGTGGAACAAGCTAGAATCATAAGCATACTAGATAGAGAAATAGCATGCATATATAAACTAAAAACTAAAACAAATAAACATGATCTCTGAAAAGAGTCAAACGACAACAATAATACGAATGGTGGCTCTAGGACCCTCTTATTGAGCACTGGTAGTAATAAGAGTGAAACTTTACCCTCTTGCCAAAGGGCCCCTAGACAATGGATTCTAGGTCCCAACGCAAGGATGTTTTTATCCCAATATTGCCTCTATACAGTCTTCCTCTCTCTCTACTGTGTTGGACTGAACTTGTTGGATGGCCAACAATTGAGTCCCCTCTATCTTCAGCTCCGGCTCACACACTATTGATATTTCTTGGGAAATCTGGCCAGCATAACAATGTGTTCGCCAATTCTTCATCTCATGGTGGCCTTATATAGGAGATTTCAAATCCTCCTTTCCCTCTCTTGGTATATTTTGGATGGTGACCCAAGAGAGGGGTATGATTCCTTTGTTGTTGGAACGGGCTCTCCTAAAAGGCTACGAAACTAGTCCATTTTTATATTTTCAGTTATATTTAGCTTAGCGGAGGGGTTTTGGGGTGGGTCAAAGCCCCGAATGCATTGTAAAGGTTCAACGGGTAAACTAGGGGTCCGAAAACCATGGGTTGCAAACCATAGGAAAGTCGAGGCTAGATTGTTATAAATAGAGATGAATTTTTTATTATAAAAGATAAAAAATGATGAGATATTAATGTGATCTGTTGTTTAAGTGATCTGTTTGGGTTTTGGGGAATGAACTCCTACTGGCTGTGTGCGCAGAGATCCTAGTCCAGCTGTGTGCGGACCTTGCTGCTGTGTCAATAGGTTGGGAAGGGAATTGGAATTGTAAGGAAGAATTGATGAATGAATGAATGCAGAAGATTGTTAGAGAACTAAAGTTGTGAGTATTGTTATATCAATTACTGGTAATTGTTGTATTGTGCGTTTTCTGTCCTTAAGCTACGAAAGATTTGTGTACTGTGTTCTTGGATCTAGATCTGTCATGTTCTGTTTATGTACTGCTGTATTGATGATATGACAAGCATATAACTATAGATCTAACACACGTGGATGCGAATCGAGACTTAATTAACTCTGCGTAGAATAAGGTAATCGGGGATTACAAGATCTAGCACTACTCTGCTTGCTTTACCCATCCTTTCTCAGGGTGCGGAAACTTGGTTCCAGCACCCACCCATACTACTTCGAGTGAGACTTTGACCTGTGAAAGTAGTTCACTGCCGAAAGGGCTAGTAATAGAGGGGTTTGTTGGCAAACCTTGCTTACCGAACCTGGGTCAAGACCCCTTGAGCCAAAAAATGGTTCCGTTGTCGGGACCCAAAGAATTCTGAGAGAGGAATCGGGTAATGACAAGATAATATTGGAAACCTAAGAGAAAAGAGATCAAAGACTGGTTCGAAAGATAGATCCAGGAGTTCGCAGTAAAAGAAAACCGCAGTGGAAAATTAATGGCGGAAAGGTGGAAAAATAGGTGCATTCTTACTGAAAGCTAATAAATATTCTTTGTAACCTTTGCGATTGAACTCCAGGAGTGGCTGGCCAGGCTTGAGGAATTCCAGAAGTGCTAGAAGGACAAGCGAGTCACTCGGTGGACCCCAGAGTTGCTTGAGTAGCTGGAAAAAACTGATAAAACTATCACACGCATGGTGGATCACTGGGTGGATAGTGTGCTGGGAGGATTTGTAACGGAATTTTCCATTGATCAGTTTGTATCATACTCTAAGGCCAAATGAAGATTCTTCAAGGGATTCCGAGGAAAATTTCTGAGGACGTTACCATTGCTAACCAAGAAATTACTGTGCGAAAGGAGCATTCTGTATAGTCATACTGATTGAATGACCTCGGATCTAGACAGAAGCGCGACCCATAGTGGTAAATACTATCGAACCAACCTTGACAGAGGGAGATCCGCCTACAATCTATTGCAGGAACCAGCTACGCAGGATCCCCCAGTGATATGGACTGCGCAGAATGTGGCAAGTGATACGGTAAAGAGGGCACAACTATCGTTAGCCTTCGAGGATAGGGCCTTGGACTGGTATATGCGGTATATTTCCCAGAATGGGGGCGCATCTATTCAAGATATCAAGGACACTTTGAAGCACCAGTTCAGGAAGCCGAAATCTTATTCCCAGTTGGTAGCAGAAGTAAAGGAATTCAAACAAGGTGCGTCTGAGTCAGTATGGGAGGCTGATCAGTGACTAAAGAAGGCAATCAGGGAAGGAGGATTCAAATATGATGATAGACAACATACGGAATGGTTCATCACTATGTTGTTACCTCACCTGTGCACACCCATGAGTCATCGAACCTTTGAGTCGCAGGAGAAGGTTGTGGAAGTCACTATGAAACTAGAGGTTGACCCTCGAGAGGATACATCAGTAGGGGTACAAAAAATCCACGAACAAATTGGGGCTATGCATATGGAGATACAAAACCTGCAAAAAGAGCAGGGAAAGGACGATTGTGTAGATCTCTAGTGCATACGATGCTGGGTGTCTGGCCATATGAAGGATCAATTCCCTCTGTTGAAATATTACATGCAAGAAGGAGGACCTAGCCCGGTACGCCCAGGGGTGAGTAGGTAACCCATCCTATTATAACCAGGTTCAAGCGGACCTGCACTATGGTGTGATGATTGTCGGGTAGCAAGACTGCATGATACGAACCATTTCCCTCGGTTAGGTGCGTATGTCCCAGAACTAAAGCAAAAATGGTGCCAATTTTGTCGATCAATGGGACATGATGAGCAGAACTATCGTACGTATGACTTAATGATAGATCGTGGGAACTTATATATGGTACAATCGAACCCTGCGTCGCCAAGACTTTCTGCGCACTTTGGAGGATCACTGGCCCGAGGCAGAGGAGGTCAGGGAGGAAGCGCAGGATGAGGACATGGGCAGCTAGTCTGTTATAACTATGGGGAAATAGGGCACTTTTCCAGAGAATGCCCAAATCCCACCAGGCCATCATGCAAATATTGTAGGCAATTGGACCATGAGGTAGAGGACTACCCAATTTTAATAGCCAAGATGCAGGAAAAGCAGCCCACCCCTACGTAGAACGTACGAAGAGTTAAATCTGAGCTAAGGAAGGCGGATCCTTATGTAAAATTCATGACACGCAGTGGGTTGGTCACCCAAGGAGCAAAAGAGGAGCTTGCCTCTCGGGAAGGGGTGCCTTTCAAAGAACAAACACCACTGAAAATCTCTACGCAACCGCCAACACAACCTCAGATAGAGAAAGGAGTTGAGCCATTTTTAAAGGCATGTCTGAAGCTTCTGCGAAATCCACAGGCTGTAGGTAATCTCCAAGAACTACTAAATACCTGTGTGGTTCGAACCAATTTGATCCCTGAAACCAAGGATGTACACAAACTATATAGCTATAAGAAGCGCACCGGAAGAGAGATGCGGTTGACTGCACAAATTGGTGACTACGAGATGGATCAGGTTATCTTAGATCTAGGGTCAGATGTGAATGTATTACCAAAGTAGACATGGCAACGAATGGGGGAACCTAAATTAGAATGGTCCACCAGCCAGCTGCGAATGGCCAATCAACAGAAAATAATCCCTTTAGGGAGATTACCAAAAGTCGTGGTTGACATCGCAGGGGTAAGGGTCCTAGCTGACTTTGAAGTCATAGAAATTGTGGAAGATGAAAATCCCTACCCTGCGCTCCTTGGACTAGATTGGGAAATTGACATGGGGGGTGTCATCAATCTCAAGAAACACAACATGGTGTTTGAAAGCAAAGGTACGCATGTCATAGTACCATTAGATCCAGCAGAAGGTATGTGGTATACAGATCCAGACTATGAGGAGGAGGAATTAGATCACATTTATAAATTAACTGCATTGGATGAAGATCAGGTTAACCCCACAGAGGAAGGAATGCTCTACTGGGAAAAGGACAGTGAATGTTTCTCTGACCCTGATGAGGAGCTAGAAAATTGGCAAGGCCGATTGCACGAAGTTTCGGCGCTCCTGATGTCTTCAGACCGTCAGGAATTTTCGATGCATCTCTACCGAGGAAAGGAACCTGCCCTGCCTAAACGACATAGATGATAGTCAAAAGATGGTTGAATCTAAGATTCCCACGGAACACAGGCTAGGGGCACTATCACTAATATTTCATAAAGCACCTATGCAAGGACTGGTATTCTCCGATTAGGAGAAGCATTGGAGAAGGGTGATCTTGCACATAGGGACACCAGTTGCCAGATGGACTCTGAGGTTAGTTGACCTATGCGAACACTTTCTGACATACCACAATCAAGGGTGCGATCAAGCCTTGCACGGTCAGGCTTGCCAGGGTACCCCTGCCCTAGGCATGCGTCGGATTACGGACCTGCCTGGACCCACGTGTAATTTGAAGAGTTTGTGAATGCCTCAAGTAATAAATGGCACAAGGACATGTGACGTAGCCCTCTGGTGCAAGGACATTCCAGCTAAGGGTGAAGCGCATGGCTCGAAAAGACTGATGGCCAACTTTCAGATAGACCTTGCGTCGAACTTCACTCAGGGTACGCAAATGACATATAGGCATCATCCGTGGTCTGACATTCTGTGGAAATGACCTCAGGCACGTAAGGTGACTGTTAGCTCATCCCGATTTAATAAAAAATGGATCTTACAAGTATGCACAATCAAAGGCGGATCATCAATGCAGCCATTTATGGTAAGCTTGATCTACCTGATCAATGGTCAGTCTCACGAATGGGCTACTCCACCACTAAATAGCTCCAGACGGTGTGCAGATGGCTAGATAATTACACACCAGCCTATTTTTCTCCCACTATCTGTGTACTGGTTTTTTGCGCTCCTTACCATTCTTTGGGTTGCCCGCTTTCGTGTTGCTAGGATGAAACCAACCAGAGAGCTTGGGGGTGTTGAGTGCAGTCACAGGGGTGAACGCTGGCTCCCGACATAAAGAATTTTCCGCAAGCCACGCACAACAGGTATGCCGCGATACAGGGACATGCTACGGCTTCTCCGCAACTCCAGAACACCGCCCAGTTGAATCAATATGTGTTCCCTCCCTTGAATTACACTCATCAATGCTCCTGATACAACTACGGGGGATGTCCGAATTGATTTAACATAGCTATCTCGCACATAGCTATAAGGAATACACACCAAAGTGTTGCCCAAAGTTCGCCACCGTGACCAAGCCAGGCAAGAGCAATATAACATACCTCAAGAAGTACGAGACCAGCGGATTACAGTGGTCACAGAGGCAACACAAATTATTCAATAACAGCTGACGCAGGGTGCACAACTAGTCAAAGTAGCTACCCAACTATGGACGGCCATCCAGCACCATTCCATGCTCCAGCATATCCAGACGAAATTGCAGCAGGCAGAAGCTACTCTGGACCAAGTCAGAGCCTCCTCACCCTCCACTGTCTCCAGGCCGCATCTAGCCATCCTGGACAGAATTGAGAACCTTCGCCACAATAATCATGTCACTCGGAAATGGTTGCAACCATGGGCTAATACCGCACTCCAACTCGTCGAATATGCTCAGTCTGCCATTGCGCGCCTCCACCAACTGTTGGAATGGATCATCGCAGCCCCAGACTGCCCTGCCTCCCTGACAATGGTCAAAATTGCGCAACATGCTGCGGCCCAGAGTAAGGAAGTGCTCCCACCACTCCTTTTCACTCTGGCTACCTTGTGTGTGCAAGTCGAAGCCGCACCACTGTAGTGACTCAAGACGAGTCATAATATTGTGTTGGGGGACTGTTGGAACGAGGTCTCCTAATAGGCTATGAAACTGGTCCATTTTTTATATTTTTGATTATATTTAGCTTAGAGGAGGGTTTTTGGAGTGGGTCAAAGCCCCGAACGCATTGTAATGGGTCAATGGGTAAACGAGGGGTCCGAAAACCATTGGTTGTGGACCATAGGAAAGTCGAGGCTAGATTTTTATAAATAGAGATGCATGTTGTATTGTAAAAGATAAGAAATTATGAGCTATTGATGTGATCTATTGTTTAAGCGATCTATTTGGGTTTTGGGGAATGGACTCTTGTTGGCTGTATGCGCGGAGATCCTAGTCCAGCTGTGTGCAGACCCTGCTGCTGTGTGTGCAGGTTGGGAAGGGAATTGGAATTGTAAGGAAGAATTGATGAATGAATGAATGTAGAATATTGTTATAGAACTGAAGTTGTGAGTATTGTTATATCAATTACTATTAATTGTTGTATTGTGCGTTTTCTGTCCTTAAGCTGCAAAAGATCTTTGTACTATGTTCTTGGATCTAGATTTTTCATGTTTTGTTTATGTACTGCTGTATTGATGATATGACAAGCATATAACTATAGATCTAGCACACGTGGATGAGAATCGAGACTTAATTAACTCTGCGTATACTAAGGTAATCGGGGATTACAGGATCTAGCAATGCTCTTCTTTCTTTACCCATCCTTTCTCAGGGTGCAGAAACCTGGTTCCAGCACCCACCCATACTACATCGGGTGAGACTTTGACCTATGAAAGTAGGTCACTACCGAAAGGGCTAGTAGTATAGGGGTTTGCTGGAAAACCTTGCTTACCAAACCTAGGTCAGGACCCTCAAGCCAAAATTTGTGTCCTCCAAATATTCCATTGTGTGCTCACTTAGTGTCTAAGGAGGCGTTGGTGGCTGTCCTTAAGCAGCTTCAAGTAAGGGTTCACTTATCCTTTGCTTTGTTTGGTCTCGGATAGTGACATTTCGCCACTCCCAGGATTGCGCAAATATCAGGCAAAAATATGTGCGAAATGCACTCTTCAAAAAGGATTATGCACGCAAAGAGCATTTAGGACTTGTTCAAATTTGATTTTGTTCAGACCTTAGAGATTTTTAAATACTTTCCAGATTTTGTAATGTCTTCCAGCCCTGTAAATCCTTTTTCATGACATTAATTAATGTCATCTTCTGCTGTACGATTTTCCAGTGTTAACATTGGATATCATTAATAATCAAATGGGGATAGTCAACATTATGATGTTTTTAAAATTGAATATGATCCTTTAGCACCTAGGTATGGTTAGGGGAAAATACCAAATAGTTAGGCCTTGAAGTAATATTGTAGGATTTTAGGGCCAATAATAACACCTTGAACCACCACAGAGCATTGGACATGGATCTTAGGGTAATGGGCATGGCCAAGGGATAAAACATATGTGTTTGGACCCAATGGAAACTTTTAGATATCTAATGCCAATAAGGATCCATTTAAAAACCACGCATGACCTCATCAAAGTATCATTGGCATATGATTAGGGATTTTAGTGACACTAGGTGGTTTTGAGTAGAAGGTATGTCTCCTAGGGCCTTTAAAACAAGCTAGGGAAAAAATACATGGCTAGGATCATAAATAAAGCTTAAAAGAATCTAGAGCCATGAAAAATTCATCAAAGCATTGCACATTACCTATAGGGGTTATTTCAAGAATCTATAATACTTTTTGTTAGTTTCGTCACAACATTTTAATCATTAGGTATGGGTCTGAAGGCATTAATTAGGTATGTAACACTAGAATTTTCCATCCATTGCATTAAAGGAATTTCCACGCTCTTAAATTTGTGTCCATTATAACATGCAAGTGTTTTAAAGCATGTGCAAACTCCCAATATATAGAGATAAAAAATGAAAAAAGCATAAGGACCCACTTCAAACTCTCTAAACATTTCTATATTATCTGCAAGTTTCTTTACATCTTCTATGAAATATTTTTGTTGCATACAACTTTTATGATTTTTTTTGTGATTGGAAGGAAAATTTTGTCTATTTTTTGTTTCTAATCCACTATGAACATGGGCATGAAATGTATTATATCAAGAAATTCCTAGAAGAAAGAGTAGCCTTTTTAAAAGGTTAATAAAAGAAGAAAAAAGGTGAAGTTGGGTATGGAAAAATGAAAGTGTTTAGTAGAGGTCAATCCAAATTCTAACCAAATAAATTCCATTGTGGCTTCACCTCCATCACTACAAACATATAATATGTTGTTAGAGAAAATCCAATTCTGACCTCTATTGAAGATCCAAGGACTATTTCATCAATACCAGTTGAAGATGAACAAATGATGATAAATTTACTTGAAGTTAATCAAATTAGGATGAAATTAGAGATACAGTTGGTGCACAAACTTCTAGTGAGGAATTTCCTGTGGTGTTATATCTTGTTTAATAGTTATAAATTTCTAAAAATACCCATGGGTGTGTCTACTTACCTCCCATATTTTAACCACCGATATAATATTTTAAAAAAATCAATCATATAATTATAATCCTTGTGGTTACTTTACATATGATTGGTAATAAAACGCATTCTCAAGTATCTAATGAAACATGTCGTATATTTTCATAATCAATTGTTATGAAGACCGTAAGAGAACATTGTTTGCCAAAGAAAATATTGTGCATCATTAAATGTAATGTAAAACCTTAAGAATGTATTCTATTAGATGAAATAGCTTTGACATACTAAACTCAATAAATTTTTGGACCTTCATTAGTAGGCTACCTAATTCTAGTATTAAGTTAATTGAAGTAGTTATTGGACTAACACAAAAATTTTGGCATAAGGATATGTTGTAGCTACTACAACACTGCCCAAACTTTTATCTAAATTCAAATTTCGGAGCCTCTTAACGATCATGTCATTTTTCATTTCAAGTCATTAACGTTGTTCCATGCTTTTTGTTTCTTTTTTTCTAAGTTTTCAAGTTCCTTTCTAAAGAAACCCATCGTGTCATATTTTGTTAGAGGCAACTCTACCACACCTTCAAGAGGCATCTCCATCACAATCTCTTGCATTAGTTGATCACAATAGCATGCATTAGACACACTCTCATGACCTAGTGCACTTTCTGATTACAGTCAACACTTTTACTGCAAAGACTTGCACCGTAACTGTCGCACTTGGAGATTAGTTATTTTTTTAATCGTGATTTCAATGTATACATGTTGGTTTTGCGTATTGTACATATTAATTCCATTAGTTTTATTATGTACATGTGTTTTATCATGTTCAAGACCTCTTTTTATGATCTTACTCTTTCTCCCTCAACCCATTGATCCCATACTTAGTCAATTTTTAGGTTCTTCCTTGTCCTCACATCATGCACAAGTTATGAATGTGTTTAACTTCCATCCAAACGATGTGTGCATTGCACACTTTCAAGCCTCAGTTGGGATACTCTTTTCTCCTAAACATGTGCCCTAAGCCCATCTTGAGGACAACTACCTTCATCAACACATTGTGCATCTCTAAAGAATAGTCATCCAACCTATTGTTGCTTGAACTTTTGTCTTGCACCCATCTTGAGGAAAACTACCTTCACCAACACATTGTGAATCTCTAGAGCATATTCATCCAACCTATTGTTGCTTTTACTTGCACTCTACACCAATCATTTTTAGCTCTTCCTTATGAAGCTCATTGCACACTCCAAGTGGACAGTAAGGTCATTTATTAGCCCTTAAAATTATGACCTATGCTCAACCTAGATTCTCCCTCTCAGGCATATCACACTGCGCATCCTCAGTCTGCAAACCTCTGGATACTATCTCCAAGAAATGTGCTCCATTCCCAAGCTTGTCCCTCCCTCTTTCCCTAGCACAATGCACACTTACAGTGCCTAAACCTCTACCTCTTGCCTCCTGAACCTTTTCTATATGCCCAATAAGTCTCTCTCTTAGTCCTAGTGTATTGTCCCATTAAACTTAGCATCTTGCATGAGAAACAAGGTAGAGTAGGTAATTTTGGGACTAATATTTTCTTGCCATAAGTGAAATTAATTTGCAGATACTACCATATTGACGTGGAAGATGATGTTCAAGGACTTCATAAAGGATAATTTTGAACAAGACACTTTTGGAAATGAAACACAAAGATGCCATTGTGCAAGAGATAAAGGAATTATGAACTATGATAGATAGATGGAAACCCAGTATAACTTGGAAGGCTCTAATACTATTTCCAAAACATTTGGAGGGTGAAGATGAAGTACATTCTATATCTATCATGAAGATTTGAAGACATAGCAGCAAATAAATGAACTTGGCATCAACACATTACAATGAAGTATCATTTCACAGTTTCCAAATTGTATCTTCTCAAAGTGTGAACAAAAGAGTGTTATTTTGTTCCATGTATTCTTGCCACATTCTGCTGAAATGTAATTTGTAGTTTCCAAAATTAAAAAATATAAAATGTGTGGAAGCCCAATGGTCACACATGGGATGTGAAGATTAACTAGGAAGTCCAAGGACCATGTAGGATATTAAAAGTCATGAGGGAGGTGAAAGGTCACCTCATTTGTTATGAATAATCCCTCATTACTCAAGAAAATGAATTTTCACCTTGCCTTCTCAACCTAGGCATAGGAGAGAAGATCATTATTTTGAGGAGCAAGTGGTGGCTTCATTTCCCACAATTGGGGCTAGTGATGCAGCTTTGTAATTTTTTATCTTGACACTTTCACTTAATATTTTGAAGCTCTCAAAGCTGAGATTAATTCCATGCATGTATTGTGAATGTTGTAATAGTATTATTTCATGTTTGAGATATATGTTTGTGTTAATATGTAATAAATAAAATGAACTATTTCATTGGTTTTGGTATACATTTTAACTAAAATGTGTGTCCTTACTTGCTTTCATGATCGTTGTTACTTTGCAAACTATTTTGCAGATTAACTAATGATTTTTTCTATGTATATTTGTGTCTTTATTAGGATAGCAATATTACTTTTAATTTAAATTCTAACTCTATATTTTCTCACCCATGAAAGTAATTTATACACATTGCAATTGTGTGTTTCACAAGGATAAATTACTTGCTTACATCAAAATTATATGTGCATGCACTCTTATGTTGTTTATTGCAGCAAAGGAAAATATTTAAGATCATTATAATGGTAGTCAGAACTATTTCCTTGATGGGGATCCTATCCCAAACAATGTGAGGTATAGTTGGGAATTCATACCAAGTATACCCCTTATGTTCATGGCTTCTAGCACCTTCAAAATCTTTGCGCTAGAAGGAGGGTAGCTAGTGTATGGCTAATAATTCAACAAATTCACATCAAGAACCTTAATTCCAATTAAATAATTTTTCGAGTCCTAATCCATCGCAAATATCAAAGAAATAAGATTCATCTCCTCATGGTCCATAGCATTTGTTGGAGGTTAATTATGACCAACTTCAAAATCTATGTCATATCAGACGCGAATTTTCCAAATCTCTTGGAATTCTTCCTGTTACATCTCTCATCCCTCACAAGTGTTCAACTGAGGAAATAACTCATCAAGGTGTTATGGTTTCCATGATCCAAGAATTGGTGACTTCATCCTTGGAAAATCTAGCCAATTCATTCTATGGGAATAAAAATAAAGAGAACACCATACCACCTAATGCTGTGAATTTAGAGGGATATGGGGAGAACATTCATTTCTCAGAAAATGAACAACAAAGTGATAATGAAAAATTCAATGATAATGAGAATATGAATAGTGAAGAGGAGGAATATTCTAAATTAGAGAGTGAAGAGGGGGAGGATAACAAAGAAATGGTTAATCACCAATTGGATTAAATTTCCTAAGAGCCTCTTGCTCTTTTGGCTCAACTTCATCACTTACCTAAGCACACAGATAATTTACTTACAAAGTATGATCCTTACAAGAAAATGAAGGTTGGATACCATATCGATGATTTTACTTGCATCTAATAATGTTGGAGATTTGAGATGATGACGTCTCTTGTAGGTTGTTTCTGTACACTCTTGAAGGCAAGGCATCAGCATGGCATCACAACCTTCTATAAAATTCAAACCATAATTGGAGGGAGGTCAAGAAGCTATTCTTAGAGAAATTTGTAGATGAAAAACTCCTTCCATGCTACTTAAAGAGCTCAAAAACATCAAGATGGGGGACAAAGAAAAGGTGAAATGTTTTAATCAGAGGCTTACTTGCATTTTGAACAAGTTCCCCATAGACATGCAGCCTCATGATTCTCTCACTAAGGATTATGTGACAATTCTTCCTTGCCCAAAAATATTTTTGTTTTTTGTGAAAATAGTTTTGAAGGAAACATTGGGTCTAAACTTTGTGGAAGCCATTGTTGTATAAACGGACTTAAGATCTATCAGATTCATTACCTCTTCTAATAAAACCAAAGATAAAAATTCTTTTGATATGGAGAGATTTACTAATTCTGTGAAGTTGTTGAATAATGAAGTATCTAACCTCAAAAGGAAGTCAAGTGAGGCATCCACCAGTAACAAGTCCTTTAAGTCATTATTTAAAAATAATACCAATCAACCAGCGAAGTCTTCTCAAATGTCCAACGTGGTATTCGATGTTGAGGATGCGGATATGGACAAATATTGTACGTTTCATCACGAAGTGAATTCTAAGAAAACCTTCCCACAATGGAAACATAATATGAATGCTATCATTACTAATATATTAGAATATTTTACTATAGAAGAACAGTGTAAGCAGACCAAAGGGGCTAATTAACTAGCCCCTCCGGAGGATAATATAAGTGTTGGTGATTCAATTTTTTGTTTTTGAATAATTATTAAGAAGGTTCTAGTGAGCCCCCAACGGGTGAAGCTAATATAAAACAACAATCCAAACCATACAATCTAAGGAGGAAAGTACTTGTGCCTAAGTAGGATGTAGACAAGCAGAGAAAGCAATTCCCAAGGAAAATTTTACCTCCTATTAATTTAGCTCAAAACTCATAGATGAAATATGGAAGTACCCAACCTCATAAAAAAACTTCTATGAATATTAAGAACAAGTACATTACCCCTGAGACATCAGACAAACTTTCACCACCCACCACTTCGACACAACCTACTGAGGAAGTTTGTGATGTCGATTTTAAAATTCTTGAAGACATGAAGAAAGCTCATGTTAACATTTCCATTTATGAGCTAGTGAAATTGGAAGGCCAGCAACAATTGATCATCCAAGCTTTCGCGTCCAAACCTCCATCAAGTAAGACAACTACTACTTCCAAAGCTTAATCTAGTATGACTTATACCATCCTCAAATCGGTAGTTAATATTGTTAATGTGAATTTTAGATATTCTTGCCCCCCTTACATTTTAATGTTTGAAATTTTCAACAATAACATCCATAATTGAATTGTTGATTTTGGGGCACCTACGAATTTTATGCCTTTATTTTTTGCTAATAAAATAAATGCAAAATGGGAAAATATTGATGCCATAATCATACAATTAGATAGATCACAGGTGCAGACAATTGATGAATTAAATAATGTTGTAATTAATTTATTCTCTGATCATAGAGTTCACCAATGTATTGACATTGTTATTGTGGACATTTTAGAGGTCTATGGGTTAATTCTATGTATATATTGTTCTAGCAAGTTGCAATATTATTTTTCTACATAATGGTCCCATTTATGGATTCCTTAAAAGGCGAAGAAAAATTAGATTCGATTTGATAGTGAGCCATTAATGAACTATATTTCTATGACACTTGAATAACACAATCAACCAATTAGCTTTACGCAAGACATATTAGGAAATTTCTTTCTAGAAACTGATCTAAGATGTTATCTTTTGCATCCATCTATTATACCACTAGACACATAGTTTGAACTCCTTCCTTGCATTCCAACTGGTGATAGTGACCTTTATATTATCGATGTAAATATTACTAGAGTATAAACAAACCCAAATGCTACTGAAATTTGAACTTTGTATTTTAATGGGTCGAAGACACAGGAGGGATCTGAAGCTGATTGTATCTTGATTGAACCTAGAAATAACAATTATTTAATTTCATATCGATTTGTGTTTGAGTGCACGAATAATTTTGTATAATACAAAACACTCATACTTGGATTAAATAAATCCATCGACCTGAAAGTAGAGGCATTAAAGGTAATAGGTGATTTATATATTGTCACATGTTAGGTAAAAAATTAAATTCACTACATTTCACCTTATCTTAAAATCTATCAATAATACATATGGAAATTTATATCTTCATTTAAATCATTTAACTTTAATTTTGTTCCTAGGATTAATAATGTGACCACATACACTTTAGCAAATGAAGTTACTAGGTTATCACCACTTAGAGATGGTTTCTCTGCTAAAATTATTTTAAGCCCTCTATACTATAACAATGTAACCATTTTTATGTGTGTTCAATGATAAAAAAAAAAAAATGTTGTAGTTTATGTCTAATGTTGATGTGTTCAAAGATGCAAAAATCAATGAGGATGATCACAAGAAGAGACCCATGATCCAGCCTAATGGAGCTTGGCGACGTAGGAAATCCCATGCCTACAGGAAATCCCATGCCTAAGGGTGTGGTGTCTTTGGAATATCTCTATGATCTACAAAACCATTTCAAGGGACCAACGAACATAAAGACCAAAGTTCCACATTATCGCACGAACAAGTTAATTTTGGAACCAAAGAAGATCCAAAGTACATGAATCTTGGTACATGTTGTTATCCTCAATAATGACAAGCTTTTATCCGCTTAGTCAAATAGTACCAATATTTATTCGCATGGACTTATAACGATTTGAATACTTATGATATCTTAATCTTCCAGCACATGATACCAATAAAGGAGGGGGTTAAGCCATTCTAACAGAAATTGAGACAGATTCATCATACATTCAAATCATTTATACAAAAAGAGCTGAAGAAGTTGTTAGGATCTCAGATCATCATTAAATTTCATCATTCTACCTAGATATAAAATTTTATTCCAACCAAAAATAAGCTTGGTGAACTAATATTATGTGTTGAATTTCCCTATCTAAAACAGGCTTCTAATAAATATAATTACCTTGTGCCATCTATGGATAAAATTCTCCAAACGGTATACAGATCTGAAATGTTCTCGCTGACTGACGGATTTTCAAGGTACAACCAAGTTATAGTAGAAAAACCTAATATATTAAAGGCAACATTCAGAACAAAATGTTGTACATTCGCATTTACCTAAATTATGTTTGAACTTATCAATGTTGGTGCTATTTTTTAATGGGCTATGGAAATTGCTTCTCGAGGATTGATTGCTAAGAGTGTAGTCGTATATTTGGATGGTGTTGTAGTTTTTCCAAGAAAATATGAGATCATCTTCATCATCTAAAGAAAATCTTCGAGCAATATATAAAATATTGCATATATCATTAAATCCTAAGAAATTCATCTTTGGAGTGACAAAGGGAAATATTTTGGGACACATCATAGAAAAGAGTGGAATCAAAGTGGAACCAAAATAGGCCAAAACTATTGCTCAGATTCCCTATCCTATAAAAAATAAATTTATACATTCCTTCTTGGGAAAGATAAATATTCTTCAAAATTTTATCTTTTATCATGCACAGATTGTTATACCATTGCAAGATATGATTAATAAGGACACAACATATAAATGAGATCAGAGGGAAAAAGATGCTTTCACTCAGATAAAGCAAGCGATATTTTAGGCCCCATCATTGTATAGTCTAGAATTTAACATAGATTTATTGTTATATACTTTTTATTTTGATACATCGATCACAGCCATTTTGATTCACAAATATTGTTATGAAACCAGCTCACAAAATAGAAGAAAAGAGAGATCAACATCTTAGAAATCAGCCTCTTCAAGGGGAAACCTCCTTTACATTACATAAATGAACAATTCTTGGATGATTCAAATGAAAAAACCTCATTTCTATATATATGAGTTCAATGGGTCATGATATAATCCTAGACAACATAAAAATAACAATGTAAGGGCATAACAATAACAATAGTGGTCTTCTATGGGAGACAATAATAACAATATGGGGACTACATGAGCACAACAATAACAATAAAGGGGGGGGGGGGGGGGGGGTGGGGCGCTATACTAACAATAAAAATAAGGGGATACACTATTATTATATGGACCTAATATGCCCCTATCCTTCAAACAAGTGTTGTCCTCAATGCTTGATTATCTCTGGATGCTTTTGTATAAAATTCTCATCCTCCCTTGTGGAATCTTCAAAGGGTAAGTTCTTCCACTTGTTGAGATACTCTGAAATTGATCGATTTCATAGTTGTGGAGTTATTGTTTCCATGACTGCTTCAGGTACCAATATGATTTTTACTTCCTCGTCAATTTCTAGCAATATTGTTTGAACTAGGAGTTTGTCACCTATAACCTTCTTTAAGCATAAAACATGGAAAACTAGGTTCACTCAGGAAGATGTAGGCAACTCCAATTTGTATTCCATAGTACCAATATTTTGCAGCACCTTGTAAGGACCATAGTACTTTAGCTATAATTTATTATAATTCTTAGCTTGCTTGAGGGACATTGATTTGTATGGTTGTAGAAGGAAAAATACCCAGTCACCTACATCAAAACTTATTTCGTTTCAATATTGATATGTCTGTTGTTTCATTCGATTTTGCACTAAATTTAGGTTATCCTTTAAGAGTTGGAGAACTTGTTGTTAATGCTCAATGTGATCTTCCAATACTTCATCATCTATATTAGATTTCATGTCATCCTTCAAACCATCCATCTTAGCTTCTACGCCTTTCTTCAATCCATTCATGTCTGTCTTCAAACCATCCATCTTAGCTTCCATTTATTTTTTTGTTACTCTTTGCAAGAGAGAAATTTGTTCCACTTGGTCTCATAATTTTGATATATCATGTTGCACTTCTTCCTCTTCATGAGTCATAGTAGAGCCTTTTCAGGGCTTAATGGGTGTGGAATCATTTTTGGGGAGTATTTTAGAACCCAATACTGATATATGTGCTTCAATATGCCCTTGGAATCACTTCAAACTGATTTTTCAAACAAGACATGCAATTTTGAAAAAACAAATACACAAATTTTTCTTGCTTTTGAGAATCTTTATATTGAAACTAATATATCTCTGTGAATTCATATCCCCAATATTTTAAATTAGTTCATGTAGTATCCCTCTGAGTCTTCTTTCCAATGCCATAGGTCTGACCTGATTTGGATTCTTCAAGACAAAGTTATGTCGAATCTCCCACAATGGTTTAAATATGGACGGGTCCAGTAGAGTGAAATTGTACAGCGTTTCATGTGTCATTTTTTCATATTTCGGCTCTAAATTTGATACACTCGAAACTAAAATCTGTGCACTTTTGGAAACTTTTTATAGAATTCGAAATTGATTCTCAAATAGAAAGTTAGGACGATTTTCCCAAGGTCACCTCTTTGATATGAAATTCAGGAGCCTCCAAAAACCCTGACGTCCTCTGAAAATATAGCGAACAAATATCTAGAATTTTTACACGAATTTCCTTGGGATTTAGGCTCAAATGGGTTTTTTTTAAGCATCTGAAACTTCATAGAAAATAAGTTATAGAAAAAACTCCACAATGACCTATTTGTAGAAGTGAAACCCTAGAATCCAAATCTCTGATACCAAATGTTATGAAACAAGCTCACAAAATAGAAGAAAAGAGAGATCAACGACTTAGAAATCAACCTCTTTGAGGGGGAAACCTCCTTTACATTACATAAATGAAAAATTCTTGGATGATTCAACTGAAAAACCCTCCTTTATATATAGGAGTCCATTGGGTCACAATATAATCCTAGCCGACATAATAATAACAATGTAAGGGCACAACAATAACAATAGTGGGCTTCTATGGGGCACAATAATAATAATTTGGGGACTACATGGGCACAACAATAACAATAAGGGGGGGGGCTATACTAACAATAAAATAAGGGGATACACTAGTATTATAGGGACATAACAAATACAATCAAAACAATGAATGGGCAATCTCATTTATGAGTGCATGCTATAGGGATAATAATTAAAGTATCCCACCATAGATAAATAGGCATATCCATTCTACAAGGTGGTGAAGAATTTTAGGCCTTATATATGCTCAAAATTCCTATTATTATCTTCATCCCCCACTCTTAGATCATTATTTGTACAACAAGAGTTGGGAGAAAGAAGGGTGAATTACATGACAAGTTTACAAGAATGTGATTTGGAATTCAAGCTAGTCGACACCATCAAAGTCCATAGTCTTTGTCATCTCGCTACAAAATTAGTTAATTCGCCAGAAGATGATACATCCAGCTAAGAAAAATAAATTGATATATATAGCTTTGATCTAATGACCCCAAAAAATGCAACCTCATATAGATACACTAACATGTGGAAATATATATAACAAGGCACCTTTCCCTCACACCTATCAGCAAAGCATAAAAGAGAAATTTACTTCAAATATTTTTCTTATCAGTGTTTTCATGGTGTGATTTTCTGGAAGAACCATAATGATGGCATTCTTAGATGCTTGGAATATCTAGATTTAGATAGGGATTTAAAATATCTTCATGATAGACCAGTTGGTGGGCATTGCCCGGGTGATACTACAAATCATAAAGTGATGTGGGATGGATATTACTAACCAACACTTTTCAAATATTAACATGCCTATGCTCGCAAATTCCCTAATTTTCAAAAATGTGTTGGTCATGAAAAGAGGTCAGCTACCCCCATTATAGTAGATCGTCATTGGAGAACGATTTCAGCAATGGGGATTAGATATTGTCATCAGAGTGATATTTCCACATTCATCAAAGAAAAATTTATATATTTTAACTTCCACAAACTATTTTACCTGATGGTTTGAGTCCATTCCACTAATACAAGTGAATAAACATGAATTCATCCACTTCATCAAACAAAACATCATTACCAAGTTTGGCATTCCTATGTCACTTGTATTTGACAATGCAACTTACTTTTTTTCATTGAAACTTTATGATTTTACATTGGAAAATAGTCTTGTATTAAAGAATTAATTTCATATAACTACTACCATCAAGGAAATGGTTTGGTTGAATCAACTAATAAGAATCTAATCCAAATTGTGAAAAAAATTGTATTCAATGAGAAACAAAACTGGCATAACGCTTTGGTAAATTCCTTATGGGTTGATTGATTTACACCCAAACCCTCTGTTATGTAACCAGGTCATAAAATAAAATATAGTTCAATGAATTAAAAATTATCTACTTCAATTGGGAAACCTCGTTTACATTACATAAATGAATAATTCTTGGATGATACAAATGATAAGATCTCCTTAGTATATATAGGATTCTAAGGGGTCACCATATAATCAGAGCCTACATAACAATAATAATGAGAGGGAACAACAATAACAATAGTGGGCTTCTATGGGGCACAAAAATAACAATATGGAGGATACATGGTCACAAAAATAACAATAAGGGGATACGCGAACAATAACAATAAGGTTGGTGCACTAGTATTATAGGGACCTAACATGCCCCTCTCCTTCAAAAAATTATTTTCCTTAATGCTTGAGTATTTATGGATGCTTATGTATGAAATTTTGATCCTCCCATGTGGAATATTCAACGAGTAAGTTCTTCCACTTAATGAGATACTCTAAAATTAATCAATTTCGTAGTTGTCGAGTTGTTGTTTCCATGACTTCTTCAGGCTCAAGTATGATTTTTCCTTCTTTGTCAAGTTCTGGAAACATTATTTGAACTGGGAGCTTGTCACTCATAACCTTCTTTAAGAATGAAACATGGAAAACTGGGTGTACTCAGGAAGATGCAGGCTACTCCAATTTGTATGCCATAGTACATATATTTTGCAACACCTAGGAAGGACCATATTACTTGGGTGATAATTTATTAGCCTCTTAGCTTTCTTGAGATACATTTGATTGTATGGTTGTAGCCGTAAAAATTCCCATTCACCTACAACAAAACTTATTTCATTATGATGTTGATATGCTTGTTGTTTCATTTGATTATGTTCTAGAGTGAGGTTATCCTTTAAGAGTTGGAGACCTTATTGTTGATGACCGATGTGATTTTCCATTACTTGAAACTTATGTTTTTCTCTTAAATATTATGTGATGGATGGTGCATCATATCCATAAAGTGCCATAAATGGGGTCGTTTTTTCTGTAGTATGGAAGGAAGTGTTATACCACCATTAAACTAGAGGTAACCACTTGACCCATTGTGTTTTTTAACATATACAAAGCAATGAAGATATCCTTCCAAACATTTGTTCACTATCTCATTTTTCCCATTATATTGAGGATGATAACATGAGCTATGAGCTAATTGAGTACCAAGATAGAAAAATAATTGCATCCAAAAAATTCCAGTGAAAATGGGTTCTTTGTCACTTACAATAACCTTTGGGTTTCCATGTAGCTTTTGAATTATTTCCATAAATGCAGTAGCAATTGTATTGGCTTTAAAAGGATGATATAAGGAACAAAAGTGTGCATATATGGTAACTCTATCAACTACCACCATGATTACACTCTTTCCTTCATATTTGGGTAAACATGTGATAAAATCCATTGTTACCTCCTCTCAATGCTTACTTGGAATGACTAATGGTTGTAACATACCCAAAGTCTTAATTGTCTCAACTTTATTTTGTTGGAAAACCAAAAATTATTCCACAAACTTCTGAATATCATATTAAGCCCATCCCAAGAAAAAATCCTTCTTGACCCTGTGGTAAACTTTTAAAAACCCTGAGTTCCCTCCTAAGGAGGATGTGTGAAATTCCAAAAGACTAATTTGTTTGAGTTGGGAATTCTTACAAATATATAAGCGATCTTTGTACCATAATGAATAACATGTCCATCTAAATGTATGAGATATATTGGGATATTTCTGTGACTTTTGAATGAGTTTACACACCTCTTCATCATTATTCCCTCCATCCATTGCTTTGGTTATCTAATCAAGTTGGATAATAGAAATGGCACAAAGAAATGCTTCCATGTCCTCATCCTTTCTTGAGAGTGAATCTGCAAAAATATTTTTCTTCCCTTTTTCGTAGATGATTTCAAAGTCATAAACCAACATTTTTTTGACCCATTTTTTCTGCTCTTATAAAGATAATCTTTGTTCCAAAAATTATTTAAGAATATCATGATTTTTTTTACCTTGAAGTGTCTTCCCATTAGGTAAGGTCACAATTTATTTAGTACATGTAGTATTACCAACATTTCATTCTCATAAATAGGTTTGTGTAAATATTTTCCTTTGATTGGAAAGATTTCAAAAGTAATGGGTCTTCCTTATTTCTTTAAAACAACACCAATTCCATTTCCTGAGGCATCACATTCCACAATAAAGGTTCTTGTGAAGTCTATCATAACTAAGACCAGCGCTTGGCACATTGCCTCTTTAAGATGATCAAATGTCTTAGTTGCCTCTAGAATCCAAGAAAATTCATATTTCTTCAGTAATGTTGTTAGACGTGTTTTTATTCTCCCATAATTCTAATCAAACTTGCGATAATACCCTGTCAACCCGAGAAATCCTCAAATAAGCTTTATGGTTGTGGGGATTTTCCATTCCTTAATGGATTTAATTTTTTTTGGGTCTACCTTAACACCCTCATGAGATGCAATATGACCTAAATATTCCACCTTTTTTACTCCAAAGAAACATTTGAAGGTTTTTGCATATAATTGTTTCTCCTCCAATAGTTTGAGCACCCTATCAACATGTTGGACATGATCCTTCCAAGACTTTTTGTAGATTAGCATATCATCAAAAAATACAAACACAAATTTTCTAAGGGTGGGTTTGAAAATGGAATTCATCAAACCTTGAAATGTGGAAGGTGCATTAGTAAGGAAAAAAGGCATGACCAAAAATTCATAATGACACTCATGAATTCTAAATGTTGTTTTTAAAATGTCTTCAGTCTTCATTCTAATTTGATGATATCCTAAACGAAGATCCAACTTGGTGAAGTAAATTACTACATGCAATTCATCAAAAATTTCATCAATTACAAGAATGAGAAATTTATTTTTTATAGTGATATTTTTGAGCTCCCTATAATCTGAACACATAAGCCATGATCCATCCTTCTTGTGCACCAATACTACTAGAGCAAAGAAATAACTTTGACTAGGTTGAATTATACTAGCCTTTAGCATTTCTACAACCATATGTTCAATTTCACTCTTTTGGGAATAGGGATATCTGTAAGGCTTGATGTTTGGAGGAAAAATTCCTGTAATCAAATGAATATCATGATCACGATCAAAAATAGGTAGGAGGACTTTTGGAATCTCATATGCCTTGGAATGATTTCCCAAGACATTTTGGAGATCTAGAAAAATAGACGATTTTGATGTTTGAACCTCTGGTGAGAATAATTTTGCAATTATGCCTCATTATTATTTCTTTAGAATATTTGACATGCCATTATAGTTTATTATCTTTCCTGGTTTCACTGTGATAACCCTTAATTCAACTTCTTGTCCTTCCCAAAACAGATCAAGAAAAGTTCTTGAAAATTAAAAGTTGTGGTCCCCAAAGATTGTAACTGTTGGGGTCCTAGTACAACATCAACACCACCCATTGGAATGGAAAGCATTAAACTATTTAAAAAATATTCCTCCATGGTTAGCTTGATATTATGAAAATTTCTAGAGAAATTTATAGTTCCTCCATTTACAACCATTACTTGACACTCTCGTGCTGGATATAGGAAGAAATTCAATTCGCTGGCTATCTTACAATGATTAAAATTATGTGTACTACTCGAATCAATCATCACTATTACCTTTTTTATTCTTGATATATCCTTATATCTTGAGAGTTTGAGGAGCAGTAATTCCTGCCAATGCATTACAATATATGATCGGGTTCATTTCTTTTTTATTTGGGGTTGGTTCCTAGTGTATATCCTCTTCTTTTGATGTTTCTTGCTCCTTTTCATCCTTCTCTTCACAATCTATGTAAAATAATTTATTCTCATAAAACTTATGACCTTTAGTGTATTTTATATCACAACTATAAAAAATATATTTTGCTCATTTTTCCTCTAATTGTTTTGTTGTAAACCTTGTAGGTTGTGCAAGGCTAGGAGCAGAAACACTTTGATATTTATAGCTGTGAGTGGTAAACTTTCTTGTTTCCATAATTTTACTTTCAAATTTTCTTGCTACCCTGAATGCCTTCTCTAATGAATAAGGTTCCCAAAGGAAAACCTCATGTTGTATGTTATCCTTTAAAGTCCCTATGAAGACATCAATCTTAGGCTCCTCTAGAATATCAGTTACCGTGATATTCAATTTTTGGAAGTCTTGAATGCGCTCCTCCATTGAACCCTTTTGTTTGAAATTAATCAATTAGATAAAGAAGGTGTTTCTCTTTGTATCTGAATAATGTGCTGTCATATCCTCTGTATATATTGACAAAGTGATAATTGGTTTGCGAGAACAAAGCTACTGATACCATATAAACTTCTTAGGTTCTAAATATAAAGATTAAATGTGTACCTTTTGTGTGTGTTGCACATCATGGAGATCAGAATAATACTCCATATGTAGTATTCATGTTACCATATCCTTGCCATAAAACTTTCTCATATCGATATTTAGAATTTGGTGGGTCTTAAACCCAACATTGGAGTCTCTAAAATCATAATTCATATTCCTTTTTTCCTCGTTATGATTTTCATGGAATACCTTGTCACCACTGGGAAGCCTTTCTTGTAGCAACATTTTCAAACCTTCTTTTAAACCTTCCATGTATTATTTTAAACCATTCATCTCACCTTTTAAGCCATCCATGTCCCCTTTCAATCCATCCATGTCTCCTTTTAGTTCATATTTGGTTTCTCTTTGTGAGAGTGAAATTTGGTGCAATTGGTCCCGTAATTTGAATATATCATGTTACAATTCCTCCTCTTCATGCATCATAGTAGAGATTTCTGAGATCTTAATATGTGTAGAATTTGTTTTGTTTAGGAGGCATTCTAAATAAAAATACTGATATATTTTTTTCAATATTCCCTTGGAATCTTCAAACTAATTTTTCAAACAAATGTTATGAAATTTTTAAAAAATGCACATATTTTAATTTCTCTTTAGAGCTTGGCCTTGAAATGATTTTAACTCTATGATTTCGGCTCTCCAAGGTCTGAAATTACATCATGTGGTATCCCTCTAAGTCTTCATTCGAACCCCACAATTTAGACCTAGATTGGATTCTTCAAGAAAGAGTTAAGCCCAATATCCCACTATGACCTGATTATAGACTCGTTAAGTAGAGCGAACTTGTATGTAATTCCACATGTTGTTGTTTCAACCTTTGGACCTGAAAATGATACATTTAAAACTAAATTCCATGCACTTTTGTTCTATTTTTACCAAATTCAAATTTGATGCTTAGAGAGAACGTTATGGATATTTTCCTTATGTCACTTGTTTGAGATTGAATTCTAGAGCCTGGAAAAACTATAACTTGTTTGGACCATATATCAGAAACTATAGTGAACCAATATCTGAAAATTTCACACTATTTTCACCAAGATTTCGGCTCCACATGGTCAAAATTTCAGCTTCTGAAGCCACGTGGAAAAAATGTTATAGCGAAAATTCTAAGATGATCTACTTGAAGAAGCGAAACCCTAGAATCCAAAGCTCTGATACCAAATTTTCTGCAACCAACTAACAAAAGAAAATATAGATCAATGACTTAAAAATTATCCTCTTTAAGGGGAAAACCTCCTTTACATTACATAAATGAAGAATTCTTGTATGATACAAATGATAAGACCTCCTTGGTATATCTTGGAGTATAAGGGGTTACCATATAATCAGAGCCTACATAGCAATAACAATTAAATGAAACAAAAATAAAAATAGTGGGCTTCTATGGGTCACAACAATAACATTATTGGGGATACATGGGCACAACAATAACATTATGGGGATACAATAACAATAACAATAATGGCGATACACTAGTATTATAGGGACCTAAAAACCTCTCTTAGAACTTAGCCTTACTTCCTTGTATATGAAAAATAAGTTATTCTACCTCCGAAATTATACCTCTCAACGTTAAAACTATCCCAGGAATCCTGAGGTAAAATTTTTTCAACTTTTTAGAGTATGATAGATACTCTCCTCAAACTAGAGGAATAAAGGCATAAGACAAAGGAGATGTTTTTTGTGCACTAGAATTGTATCAAATGTTGGTTTGATAAGAAATATATGGGGAATAAGGAATTTGGTGTGGGAGACCTACTCTTTAAATGGGACAAGGCTCATCAATAAATTGGTAAAAAAACCAAGTTTGAATTCTTGTGGATTGGGCCATTCATTTTTCATGTGAAGCTTGAACATCATACTTACCATTTATAATCCTTAGATGGGAGGATTGAATCTCTTCCTACTAATGGGAAATATTTGAAATGTTATCTTCAGTAGTATCCTTAGGTTGTGTTTCTACCTATGTGTGAAAAGTTAGACCTAAACAGAGAAGTTATGGTTCTTCCAGTGAATCGCTAAGTGTTGTCAATGCTACAACACCCTCCAAATTTTTTCCTACTTTCAAATTTTGGATCCTCCTAATAATCATGTGATCTATTGTTTCAAGTCATTAAATTTGTTCCATGCTTTTTGTTATATTTTTTCTAAGTGTTCAATTTCCTTTCTAAAGAAACCCAAAATGTCATATTTTGTTGGAGGCATATTTTGCAGACCTTAAAGGGGAAGCTCCAACACACTCTCTTGCATCAATTGATCATATCTATCAAAATAACATGCATTGGACACAATCCCATGACCTAACGCACTTTCTGATTTTATTTGACACTTATGTCATAAATACTTTCACCCTAACAGTGACACTATGAGATTAGTGACGTTTTGTTGTGATTTCAATGTATACGTGTTGGTTTTGGGTAATGTGCATATTATTGCCTTGAGTTTTATTATGTACAAGTGTGTGATCATGTTCAATACCTATTTCCATGCTCTTACTCTCTCTCCCTCATCCCATTGATCTCACACTTAGTCAATTTTGAGGTTCTTCCTTTATCTCAAATCATGCACAAAATATGAACACATTCAACTTTCAGCTAAGTGATGAGTGAATTACAGAGTTCCAAGCATCAGTTGGGAGAATATTGTCTCCTAAACATGCACCCTACACCCATATTGAGGACACTTCCTTCACAAGAGAATTTCACATCTTTAGAGTATATTCACCCAACCTCTTGTTGCTTGCACCTACGCTCTACACCAAGCCTTGATAGCTCTACCTTGTGGAGAAAATTGCACACTCTTAATGGATAGTAAGGTCACCCCTTGCCCCTTGTAGTTGTGACCTTCACTCAACATAGAGTATCCCTCTCAAGCATAACACATTTTTCATCCTCAGTCCTTAATCCTCTAACTACTGTCTCCAATACTTACGCTATGTGCCCAAGCTTTCCCCTCCCTCTTTACCTAGCACAATGCACATTTCTAATGACTATACCTATACCTCTTACCTCTTGAACCTGTGTTTTGTGCCCAATAATACCTCTCTCTTAATCCTAGTCACTACAACAAAAAATTTCAATTATGAGGGTCATGCCTGTGACGGACCTTTAAGGTCCATCACCAATGTCACATATGGTGACAGTCCTTAAAAAAGTGTTGTTGTAAGTGTATATAGTGATGGTCCTTTAAGTTTTGTCACAAAATCCATTTTCAGTGACACTTTTGGTGAGGTTCATTAAAGTCTTGTCACTAATTCTCTCTTTGGTGACACTTCTAGTGACGATTTTTCATTTACCCTCATCGATGCTCTTTTTGGTCACTTTTGGTGATGGTAAAAAAAATCTGTCATCATTGATCATTCCAATTATTTTTTGATGATGCTATGTGCATGCTACTATATTTTTTGTCAAAATATAATGATTTAAGACCATTACTGTGGAGTATTTTTCATTATGTGTCTAAGGTCATAGTGGTTAGAGTCAGTCAATTTGTTGAAAAGTAATTAGTGTGTATCATTTCCATCAAGTAATGAGAATATAGTTTTCCTATGAGTCAACACATGATTCATCTCTATTAGGTTGATTATCTAGAAAATTTCCTTTATATAAAGTTCAACTAGTGTGTGTAGCGACTATATTATTTAATACATAATCAGGCTTTGTCAATTCTATTAATCAAAGAGACCTAGCATTCCTCAACACTCCTGGCACACCTTAACATGCTTTGGCACACACTAAAATTCCCTGGCACCTCGCATGTCTTGGAACATATTTATACCTAAAACATCTTTCCATGAGTAGGATGCCCAAGCACAAGTTGGCATGCCCTAACATAGCATAGCACTCTCCTAGCATGTGTTGGCATGACCTATAGTCCATATCATGTCCTAGAACACCTTGGCATATTGCATTGACATAAATTATCACTTGGCACACATTGGTACTTGGCATGTATTGGAACCTACTATTAGAGTGACTAGCATTCCCCTTTTAAAAGTATAAAGTCTTGGCTTATTAATCCTCTTATGTGTTCATTTACTTGAATTTTAGTTTGGTTATTCCTTTGGCTTCCTTGACACTCCTTGACACATGTTTGCATACCCTCACACCCTACACATACTAGCATGTCTTAGCACCTGGAATGTCTTGGCATGCCTTGGAACTATTTGGCACATATTAGTACACCCTAGAACTGCCTAGCGCACTCTATTACTTCTTGACATGCATTAATATTCCCTAGAATGACTTACTAGTTCTTAGCATACCTTGTCACTCCCTCCTTGCCATGACACTAGCAATAATTGACACTCCCTGACACACCCTCATATTCATTCACTTCCATGCATTTTTACCTAGATATCCCTTTTGTTGTCCTAGCACTCCCTAACACTCTTCATCATGCATATTCACTCCCTAGCACACCTTAACACCTTAACACTCTTTCACATGCACTTCAACTTCATAGCATGCATAACACTCCTTGACACACATATTTACTTGGCATGTGTTGGTTCTTGGCAAGTCTTAGCATATCTGGCATGTGTTGAGATGACTTGGTATGCTTTGGCATAGTTTAATATTAAAGTTATTTGACATCAATTATTGGAAAGTAGATGAGAAGCAACAAAGGAGTATTTGGCACTTAGAATGCAGTAACAATTGGCACCTATTGCCACATAGTGTTGGTGTGCCTAGCATGCCCCTCATGGAAAAGGTAAATTGATGACTTATTGACCCTATTTTGTTTTCATTTCCTTCTAGTTTAACTTGTTTCTCCCTTTTTTTTCCTTGACAGTCCCCAACATGCATTTTCACACCCTTGCATGTCTTGGCATGGCTTATTACTTGGCACATATTAGCATGTTTGACATGCCTTCACACTATCTTCCACATGTTAGCATGCCCTAGAATTCCCTAGAACACCTTGGCACTCATGCCCTCACAACTAGCCTTACATTTTTCCATGACTTTGGCACCTTACATTCCCTAGAACACCTTGGAACTCCCTAGCTATCATGCCCTCATAGATAGCCTTACTTTTTTTGCGATTTAGGAACCCAACCAATTCATTAGAAAAAAAATGTTGTGCCCAACCCAAAGTCTTCATTTCTCTAAAATTTCTACGTCCACACCTTATCACAACCATAGGCTTTCCTCATACATTTCCTATTATCAACTTCTCCTAAAACACTTCATCCTTGGGACACTTAGAATTCACTGATACTCCTTGGAACACACTCTTATTCATTTATTTCCAAGAATTTTGAGCTATTTCTCCCTTGTGTTCCCCTGGTACTCCCTAACACTCCTAAACATGCATTGACATTGTCTACCATATGTTAGCATGCCTTGTATTTCCTTAGCATGCCCTGGAACTCCTTAGCTATCATGCCCTCACAACTAACCTTACTTTTTTTAGACTTGGGAACCCAACCAAGTCCTACCTCGACTACAAAAATTAACGAAGTTATAGTTACTACATATATAATATGCCTTGTTCACCTGAGAACTGCCTATAGCACATCTTAGGCTACTCATGTCTAATATCAACTCATCCCTTTTGGTTTTTAACTCATGTGGTGATCATTTTTTAAAAAACTTTCCGATTATCCACATTACTAGAAAACGAGTGTCAAGTTAATCAACTCTTTTTCTAGCAATGTGGATAATCCGGAAAATTTTTTAATCAACTCATCCCACTTAACAAGTTACGAAGTTAAGCCTCATGTCCAACCATGGCCATAAAACAACTAAAAAACATATTTTACATCTTGACATGTCATAGCACTTGGCGCATCTAAAAATCCCTTAGTACTATGTGTCATATGTTAGCATCCCCTACATTTATTGGAATTCTTTGCACTCCCTAGCACACTCTATCACTCCCTGACATTCCTTGACACTCTAGCATGTGTTGGCAATGCCTATCATATAACCTTGTCACTCCTTAGAACACTTGGAACTCGCTGACACTCCCTATCACACACTCTTTTTCGTTCATTTCCATTCATTCTGAACTATTTATCCCTTGTGTTTCTGTGGCACTCCCTAACACTCCCTATCATGCATTGGAATACCCTAGCACCTGGCACATCTTGGCATGTTTCCCTGGTACTCTAGCATTCCTTGGCACTACCTAGCATACCTTGTCACTCCCTCCTTAGCACACCTAGAACTCACTACCTGTAGAAAATCCACATAGATTAAATTGAACTTGTAATATGATAAAATAAAATACTTGAATCTAATCTACAAATTACATAAACAAATTACGATCGCATAATCACATGAACAAGAAAGAGAAATAATTTCAATCACACAACACAAAGATTTATTTGGGGAAAGCCTCACCTAAAAATAAAATTATCTATATATTGCATAAAACAAAGAATATGAGAATATTAAAATGTTATTTCTCTTCCTGATAAACCTTTGCACTATCTCTATATGTCTCACTGATTCCTGGGGAAGCTTGGTCTAATACTTAACCAATTTCTTGGCCTAAGGGATCCCTATGTCCTTCCGCAATTTTCTAGGTAATTAGGCATTAATTCACAAGGAAATTCACTAATAATAGTTACGCAATACATCAAAGCTCTTCCTCTAACTCCATGCACCATCTGTATAATTTTTGAATACACAAGTGATAGTAGATAAACTTTTAACTCCAATCTGAACTAGGTCTCTCTCAAAATTGACATGTTTGAGTTAATTTTGAGTGAACTCGAATTGGCTGAGCTAACTAAGTCTTCCTTACTTAGATAACTAGTACAAGTTGTCATGTTATGTGGAATTACAATTTCCTTCTAATTTAATTAAGGGAAAATTAAATTAGAAGCTTCTTCTTATTTCCATTTTCAACACTCCATCTCAACAAGAAAGGGATTGTCTACTACTCCAGTCATCGAAGCTTCAATCAATGGAATACTTAGCCACATCTCCTTTTACAAACATGCACACTCAACAATGATGGAGCTCATAAATTTTAATTTGAATATCTAACTTGATTGTTCATGTTGCATTATATCTCACATTGCTCTTCAATTTGTCGGCCAAAAGCCACCTACTTGTTGTTAATAAATATCCATGAGCAACGAGCTCTTTGCTCAATGGGATAGTAAAATTCTACTTATTGTTGTCATTTTTCTCTAAGTGATTTTCTTCCCCTTTCTTGGGAAGTTAATAATCTATGTACTAAAAAACCAATTCTTCCTCACCCACTAATCACACACTTTGTGTACTTGGTGAGTAAAAGCACTAAACACATAACCTTTGCTTCGTGCCTTATACTTGCCACTTTCCTCTATTTTTCTTCCAACATTTTCTTGAGACTCACACCTTTGTCTATTATTTACTTGAACCTAGGGGATTTCACCACATATATGGGGGAAAGAACTCATTCATTTTACTTTTTCATTAAGGATTTTAACATCACAAGATTTGGATACCACTTTAGGGTCCAATGACACTAATAAAGTCAAAAATCGTTGAATATTCCTTCTTTTCATGTGTTGTTATTGGGGAAAAGACCACTAGAAAATAAATCTTGTTGAAATCAGGGCTTTAAAATGTAGGAGACAAATTCAAGCACTAACACATCATCCAGCTATTCAATAAATGGATCAACAATGATTATTTCATCTCTACATCAGTGTAAAATATATTGCATGTAATGGAGTATTTCAACCACTTATTTCATCCTATTGTGCATTTCATTACATAATGACAAGAAAATTCTAGTTAAGTACAATATCACTAAGAAAGAAAGGTGCATTATCAAGCAAAGGGAATTAAAGGGAAAATATTTTCCCAAATGTATACCTAGTGAGCAAAGAAACATTACTTGGTGAATGTGTTTAATGACAAGATGAAGCATTGTACTTAGTGAAGATCAGGTCAAATACCTACACTTAGCATTGAGCATAATAATTAGTGAAGAGTGCATGGACAAACAAAACAACGAGTAAATGACTTCCCACTCTACAAAGGAAAATGCATGTTGAGTACAATTCCAATTGCTTGATGTCCTTGTGTAGGACCTTGAAGAAGACATATGAGGTGTTCAGTTGGATTTCCTTAAGTGTAGTTTATGAATATAGAGGAAAATAATAAGCTAACTGTCGAGTCATAAAAAGGTATCTTTTGAACACCTAATTACCTCACATTAATTATCAATCCGGGAGCATCTTTTTATTCCAAGAGTGTACTCTGTCTGAGGATTGCAATTGTCTAAGAGCAATGCTATGAAGATGTAGTATAAAATAACAAGAACAAAAGTAACCAATGCTTGAAAATAAACCTAATTACAGTGACATGAATGGAAAGATTAAACTACTTCAATCTTTGCAGAACATCGATCAGGGATGTAGTAGCAGTAACTCTTTCCCTTAGAAATCGATGCAAGATGACCAATCTGGGAATTTGGAAGCTAAAGCATCTATCCTCTACAGCTGGAGATCTTAAAACAATCAATCCGAAAGAAAATTCAATGAAAGCAGTTTAAACAAAACGCAATCTGAAAAGGAACAACAGCGTGTAACTATAACAAACAGAAATGGAACAGTAATGGAAATTGAACAGCAATTACAATTCTAACACACTCAAAGCACTAAATTTCTATGCTTCAACTCTGTCGGCAACTTCTCACCACGCAATCATCAATTATAACAGATTATAAATTAAAGGAACAACAATTCAAATCAGATACGAGTCGGTAAAGCTTTTTATAATAACAACGAAGTAATAGAACATCGAATTATTCTTATTGTAAAGAAACGAAACAGCAGTGACTCTGTATTTGATCCGATCAACAATAAACCAATTCAAACATTAAACGCACTCCACACAACAGTAAATAAAGATTAGAATAAAAAGAGCGAAGTAATTCCACCAGAGCCGAGCCCTTAGCGCCAGTGAAATACTGCTGGGCTAATTCAAAATTGCAGAAGGTAAATAAAACACATGCTTTGTATTAAACCAACATAAAATCTTACAGAAAGTTTTTCTCTCAAACAAAGAGTTAATATAACAGGGAAAATGTAAAGTCTTTCGACCAATTCTCAATAACAATAACGATCCGTCCCCCCCGTCACTAAAGGACGTGGTTCTATATATCAATTCTTTGACGAACCAATCAAGGAACAAGATAAGTTTAAACAGTGATCCCTCAGGATCGAAAGATCCTGAGGGATTCTCTCCTCTGTGTTTAGTCATCATTATGTTTATGTTGATTGTGGCCGAGCTTCTCCCTGCCTTTTCTGCGCTATTCGTTCAGATCTCCTTGCCTTTGGCTGGATATGATTCAATGTTGATGGAGCAGCAGTTAAATTGTTCTCAACCACGCCTTTGGTACAGCTGTTCACCTCTCCGAATTCCTGTTTGTCAATAAAAAAGTAGCTTTTAGTCACCTTTTTGTATTAAACATAAACCTTTCTAATTCTATTATAATTCCTATGATGAATTACCTTTCCAAGGCAAACAGGAGTATATTTATGGTAAAGAATGAGTAAATGTACAATAATTTCATACCTCTTTCACTGCCCAACATACCCCCCTGATTAATCATTTTCATGCCCTCTTGAAAACTATAGTTCACATGGAGAGCAGTCAAAGAATAAGCCGAATAAGGTTTGTCATCCACAGGCCTAAAACCATGGTGTGCAGCTAATTCCTCAAAAGTATGTTTTTTCTGTCCTTTAGGAAGTTCATAAATAGCTTTTTAATCCGAAGAAGGGTACCATACAATAGGGTTGCGAAATCTACATCCTAACCAATATGGTCCTTCTTTTAAAACAAGATGGCTATAGGCAATGAGACGATCTGCAGCTGGCCCAAAGTTTCTATAATTAAATGGTTCCCTATTTTGCACATTCTGATTCGAGGTTCTCCACCAGACTTTGGCTGCTATGTAGGCTTGGTTTCTAATGGATGAAAAATAATCTGTTCCATTCAAAATGACTGATTTATGGACAGGCCCCAGAGTTCAGGTAACGCCTTCCCTTGTCATCAAGCGTTTCTGTCTAGCCCAAAATTGAAGTGGGTTTTGAGGTTCACTTCTGACCCATAGATCTAATCCATTTTCCTGTCTTTGAAAAACGTTATAAGCTTTAAACCATTTTAATTGGTTTACAGCAAAGGAAATGAATGCCTGAAACTGAACATCTCCAATAAAAGGGCTAGGGTTTGATTCACAGTCATTTTCAAGTATTAAATTATGCAAATAAAACTCACATAATAAGCATTGTACTTTGATCCCATAAATTTTGCAGCATGATATCAAATCATCTATTCTTTTTAGCTCTATGGATTTCCTTGCCCTAACTTCCTTGATCTTTAATTGTAAATACCTTTCTAATAAAAACAGAGCATAGTTTTTGGCTGGGCATACAGGCTAAGACATTAGTATACAAGGAGCAGAGAGTGTCCATTTGAGTGTAGGCTAATTTTAGTTGGTTCATTACCTTATCAGCCTTTACCTCTACTTTCTGTCGTTTTTCATGAGCTTCAACTTCTGCTTCATGAATAATTTTCATTTTTTGCTGCAATTCCTGATATCTTGTTCTTGGAACAGTATCTTCCTCCAATCTCTGTCTTATTAATCAGGCCTGTGTCAATTCTTCCTGAATTCTGAGCAGTGTTGGCTCACTGAAAGTGTGCTGACTGCTAGATTGCCTATTCTCACTCAAAACCAGTTCCTCTGGAACAACTTGTGTTGGAACAGCTGTTTGTTGCTCCACATCCTCATAATTAGGCTCAGGTATGGTTTCTTCTGTAGCTTGGGGGTTCCTACCAGTGGTTACTCTTCTCTTTTTCGAGCTTCTTTTGCTAGCAATGCTCCTTCTCTTAGGGGCTTGCTTGGGCATGCATTTCATCTTCAGAACCCTAATGGTCCGCCTGAGCTGTTCAACTAATTTATGAAGCTTTATTCGCTCCTTTCGAAGCTTCTCAATATCAGTTTTTTTCTTCTTTTTTCTTAATGGAACCGTTGTTCCTCTATCTACACTCGTTCGTTCAGCAGAATTTGGGTCCATATCAGCCATGTCTTCAGCAAATTTTTCTTCTTGCTCTTCTCCTCGGGGCTCCTCTTCTACATTTATGTGCCCTTGGCTCAATTCTCTTAGAATCATATTCTCAGTTAAATTTTCAATCCCCTGGGGGTTTTCAACTTCAGTGTTTTCATTCTCCTGCTCACATCCCTCTGGAGAAGCAACCCTAGCTTTGCTAGGGTTTGCTGTTTCATTCGTTTTTTCTCCAGCTATTTCTTTATCAATATCAAAGTATTCTGGAAGTTGATTAATATCTATATTGAGGTCCAAGGGGCTATGCGTCCGTGCATAATCACTCATATTGGCCAAAATCTGGGCCAATTGATCTTCCTATAAAGGACTTACGATAACATTCTAGGGCAGCTCTGTTTCATCCTTATTGCTGCTATGGTTGTCCTCATCTTCCACAATGGTGTGATAACTTCCTTCCTCTTCATCTGAATACCGAATTTCTCCCTCAACTTCTTCTTCTTCAGAATTTCCTTCGATTCCTTCTTCCTCCGCACTGGGTTATTTTTCACTACTGGATTGGCGGCTTATTTCTTCTTCGTCCGAGTAGCAAATTTCTCGTTCCAATTTTTCATCCTCATTAGTCTGAGGGCTTACTTCCTCTAATTTCTCTTCCTTGTCAGTGCGAGGGCTTACTCCCTCCAATTATGGAGGTTGTTCCTCCTCTGAGCTCTACAATTCCAGGGGCTGGCTGCTACCAGGAAGTTCTTCCACCATCCTTCTAATTTGTTTCAACCGGTAGAACTGTCTATGAGTAGAAGGCTCAGCAATTGAGCCGACCATCCTTTTATGTTTTAGAGCTGGTAGAGCCAACCCTCCATCAATAGAAAATATTAATTCTTCGCAGCTGGTCTATTGCTGGGTGAGGCTACGACTCACTATAAAATGAATTAAACAATGGTGGTTGAACACTATATCTGCATGTTGGGCTTTTCTTATACTACGAGCAATATCATGCAACAAAGAATTTAAAAATGCTGGCAAATTAATGGTGCATTTCTATTTTAATACGGCTAGTAGCTTAAGGTGGCGAGGTCTTACCACATCCTTCCTCCCATCACATGTTATGTAAGCATGCACAATTTTGGCTAACTCTATCCATGGCTCTCCTAGTGACGCTGGCTGAACTCCTCTACCTTTGATGACTAACGTCTGTCCGTCATCTTGAAAAAATTTATAGCTTCCTGAATCCTAATCTTCTTCTGAGTCCAGATAGTTCCTTGCGTGGGAATGCCAGACACTTCTGCAATTATTTTGTCGGATATAGCTATCTGTCTCCCTCTGACCATGGAGGATCCCTCCTGTAGGTTCAGTAAGAATTCGGTGGCCACTGCTTCATGGGGTTGCTGCATTCTCATGAAATATGTAGTCCATCCCAGTCTTTCCAAAATTTCTCGTGCAGCATCAGAGATGATCATCACTTGAGGTTCACTGCAAATTGGCTATCCTCCCATCTTTGTGCTCTGTTAGTTTCTCAACACATAGTAATCACAATGGAACATCACAGCACAGTTCGTTGAAAATTTGTTATTTTCTAAAATACAGGGGTTTGGTTCGAGGAAATCTTGGAGTTTGATTTGCATGCAGACATCCGCGCCCCCCGAATGAATGAAAGGTCATCCTCATCCGTCAATTGAGAATAACATGTGTGGCACAGCAACAGTACAACAGTAAAAAGCAGCCATAATTATAATATGTTCAATCAAATTGCAGCAAATACTGAAATCAATGCATGTAATAAATCGTTAATAAATATAAAATCATTTTGTAATGATTCAAATACAAGGAAAAGGGACAGCATATGATAACCATAAGTATAATTGCATTATTTACCACTTTGGATTAATATGATCGACTTATAATGATTTTCATGTGTAATAGGTTCGGAGGTAAAGGTAAGGGGTTCATATTTTCTTTTGACATTAAATAAAGATATAGGAAAAAGGGTTAAATATAACTATTGATGTGTATAAGTGTGGCTCCAATATCATCAGCAGAGCTTTGCTGCCCACAGGTGTCCATAACCTTGACAGAGTTGCTTTCTTACCCACGGAACCATTGTCCTTTATGTATGCTGAGGAAGTGCTTTTTTATTGAATATCATGATGGAGGCCATTGTGCTGGCTTGGTGACCAGATAAACCACAATGCCATTCACTGGGAAGAAGTGAAAGGTGGGCAGGCCGGCTCGTGATGAGACCTCCTGTTCCAAGGACTTCTTGATTTTTCAATTTGTCTGTTGGACCATTTCCCTGGTTTGGTGGCCATAATGGGAATGCCACTTCACTGCCTTCCCTATGATCACAGTAGGCTGGCTCTTGGTGAGGCCCCCTATCCTCCATTTTCAAAATCATTATTAATGAAAAATATTTTTTTCTTTCGTTTAGAAATAGCATTTTTCCTCAGTTAAACATAAGGGATGGCTCAACACTCCTTAAGAGTAGGGATAGTGGAAGAAGTCTGAACATCTCAATAGAAAGGAATATACCCTTATTCTTATTCCATAGATAAACATCAAAGAAAATTATAGTATGTGGGAGAACCAATCATGATAAAGATAGTCGATCGGATTAATTCAATGGTAATAAGATAGCAAAGTTATGCTATTGATCATGCCCTTTTTCTTTCTTTCTTATCATTACTAGACAATTTTCGTGAAAAGATGACGATTTCTCTTGATTTTTTTATTACAGTAGGCTTTAATTTGTATGATTGTATATAAATGATATATTTTTGTTTAGAAAAGGAGTCAAAATTCAAAATTTTGGCTTAAAACAAAAAAACAATCCACACAAAAAAGTGTTGTTCCTTTTAAAAGGAACAGCAAAAACAATCTGTGAAACTGTTGTTCCTTTCGAAGGGAACAGCAAGAAAATACTCTGCGAAGGTGTTGTTCCTTTGGAAATGAACATCAAAAACAATCTGCGGAAGTGTTGTTCCTTTGGAAAGGAACAACAAGAAAATTCTCTGCGAAGGTGTTGTTCCTTTAGAAAGGAACAACAAAAACAATCTGCGGAAGTGATGTTCCTTTGGAAAGGAACAGCAAGAAAATACTCTGCGGAACTACTGTTCCTTTCAAAAGGAATAGCAGAGTGCTGTTCCTTTGGAAAGGAACAGCAAAACAAAAGAAATAAATAGAATTTTTTCCCTCTTTCAAAGAAATTAGATTTTACGACACAAACGATAAAAAGTAAAGAAGTAATATAAACCAAATGTCTGAAAACAAATTCCATAAAACAACAAGCAAAAAAAACGAAAAAATGCTTTATGTACAAAAACTTAAAAAATAAGTGATTTATCAAACTGGTGCCGAGGAGGATTTCTCCCCTTCAGCAAGAATCTCCATTGTAGAATCTCCCCAAAACTGTTGGTAGAAGGATTCCCGGGTGAGCAGTTTATGATACAATCGTACTCGATGACCGTTTACCTTAAAGGAATGTCCAAATCTGTCAAAGGTAACTAATGTAACAGTGCCATTATTGTGCACCTTCTGTATTTCATAGGGTTCGAGCCATCGTGTCTGGAGTTTTCTTGGGAAATCCTGGAACCTGGAATCATATAGGAGTGCCTAGTCTCCTTCGTGGAAGATCTTTCCTTTGATATGGGCGTCATGCCATTTGGCTCTCTGTTGCTGAATTAATACTATGTGCTGAAGAGCAGAGAGTATGATTTCATCCAGCTCATTGATTTGCTGCAATCTTTTAGCTTGGGCTTCATTCAAATCCAGACCCACCTTTTGAGTTGTTCTTAATGTTTGAACCTCGAATTCTATAGGGAAGATGGGTTCCTTCCCAAATACCAATTGGTATGGTGAATATCCTTTAGTAGGTCTCCACATTGTTTGATATTCCCACAATGCTTTTGGCAATCTGTAGGCCCAATCTCATCTATGAGAGGAAACTTTTTTTGTTAATATAGATTCAATTACTTTGTTCGTGCTCTCAACTTGGCCATTGGCCTGCGGGTGATATGGAGTCGTAATCTTGTGTTGAACGTGGTAGTTTTGAAATGTTTCAGCTAATTTGTTACCTACAAACTGTTGTCCTCCATCTGTGATTATATGCCTTGGGAGGCCATAGCACACAAAAATTTGGAAAAGGAATTGTATTACAGAGTCTTCTGTAGCTTTTGAAAGAGCTTCTGCCTCAACCCATTTGGTGACATATTCAGTTGCAACTAGGATGTACGTTTTTTGGTTTGATGGGGGGTTAATAGGACCAACGAAGTCGAGGGCCCAACGTTCAAACGGTTCAATCACTAGTTGGGGGTTCATAGGCATTTCATCAGACTGACCAGGTCGACCTGCCCTCTGGCAGCTATCACAGGCCTGTACGAATTTTTTAGCATCTTTAAAGATAATAGGCCAATAGTAGCCCGTTCGTAAAACTTTGTGGGCAGTTCTACGATCTGCAAAATGTCGGCCACACTGTCCATCATGGCATGCTTTCAAGATTTCAAATACCTCATCCTCCCTAATGCATCTCCTTATTTTCATATCTGCACCTGTATGAAATAGGTAGCCTCCAATCCAGGAGAAGCGGGTACTGCGATGTATTATTTGCTTACGTTCATTAAGAGACAGATGTTTAGGTAATTTACCTATTGCCAAATAGTTCGCTATATCAGCATACCACGGTGTTCTGATAGTAACAGCGAAGAGATGTTCATCTGGAAAGTGATCTTCAACTACTTCTATATCTGTTGGCTTTGGCATTCTTGACAGAAAGTCAGCTACAGGGTTCTCTTTCCCAGGTCGATCTCTGATTGTGATGTTGAATTCCTGCAATAAAATTAACCACCTTGTCACTCTTCCATTTGTAACAGGTTTATTTGCTAATAATTTAATGGCATAGTGATTAGCATATAGTACTACAGGATACCCAGTTATGTAATGTCTAAATTTGTTTATAGCATGAACTACAGCTAGAAATTCTTTCTTATTCACAGTATAATTTAATTCAGCGGGGGATAGATTTTTTCTAATATAGTAAATTGCATATGGCTTCTTGTCTTCCTCCTGCCCAAGTACTGCTCCAATTTCTGTGTCTGAGGCATCAGATGAGATTTGGAACAGAAAATTCCAATTTGGGCCCCTCAACACTGGGGCTGTTGAAACAAGCTTCTTCAGATCATTTAAGGCATTGTCACATTTATCTGTCCAAGTGAAATCAACATTTCCAGTCAGTGCATATAAAGGTGTAGCTATTCGAGAATAATGTTCTATAAATCTTCTATAGTAACCAGAAAATCCAAGAAAGCTACGTACCTTTGTTTGTGTAGTAGGCGTAGGAATTAACAAGAGTATTTGAATTTTAGCCGGGTCTACTTGAATTCTAGCTGCCGAAATATAATGCCCTAAGATAACTCCTTCGGTCATCATCATGAGACACTTTTTGTTGCTTAAGAAAAGCATAGTGTCGATACATCTTTGCAATAATTTTTCTAGGTTTTCTAATGCAGGCTCAAAGTCATCCCCATAGAGTGTGAAATCATCCATATATACTTCGAGGCCTTCATTTATTAGGTCTGCAAAAATGCTGAGAATTTCCCTTTAGAATGTAGCAGGGGCATTGCATAGGCCAAAAGGTAGGACTCAGTAGGCAAATGTCCCCCATGGACAGGTAAAAGTAGTTTTGTCCTGATCTTCAGGGGCAATCTGGATTTGATTGTACCCACTGAAGCCATCAAGGAAAGAAAAGAATTTCTTTCCTGCCAATGTGTCTAATACCTGGTCAATGAAAGGAAGGGGAAAGTGGTCTTTCTGTGTTGCTTTATTAAGCTCACGGTAATCTACACATATCCTCCACTTCCCATTCTTTTTTGGTACAACCACTAGTGGAGAGACCCACTTGCTATCAGATATTGGGTAGATGAAATTAACATCCAATAGTTTTTGTAATTCTTCTTTCACAATATCTTTAAGGTGAGGATTTAGTCTCCTTTGAGGTTGGCGAATGGGTCTTGCATATTTTTCAATGTAAATGTGGTGAGTACACAATTGAGGATCAATTCCTTTCATGTCAGGGTAATCCCATGCAAAATCTTCTTTGTATTTTCGTAATAATTGGACCAATTTCTCTTCTTGTTCATCAGTGAGATTTTTGTTAATATTTAGATTTTTTCCTGGTTCAATTTCTACAACCTTGTTATTGCTCATGGAAGTAGTAGGTATTGTTTGATCAGGAATATCTTTGAAAGGATCTTCTTCTTATTTATTATCGAATGCTGATTTGATCATGTGAAATTGCAAATGAGATCTGGTTTGTGACTTATTAATAAAATTATTAATGATATCATCCTCTATTTGATCTTTAAAATCAAGATCATTTTCTATGGTTAGAGGTGATCTCATATTTTCCATAAGTTATGATGTAGGTGGTTTTCTTGTTGTGATTATTGATAGACTTGGCTGGGCTGGGGGATATAGGGCTAAATTCTTAACATAATTTCCCCTTGTAATTGTCATTTTGCCTTGTCGGCATCCAATATAGGCATCAACAGTTGCCAACCAAGGTCTACCTAGAATTAACGAATGTCCATCTAGTCAATTCTTTGGATTGATAACCAGGAAATTAGCAGGGTATTCCCAGGAATCTACAGATACCATTACATCTTGTATTATACCTTCTGGTTTGACTACTGATCAGTCAGCCAATTCCAACAAGGTTGTTTTTGGTTCTAGTGATGTAACGCCAAGTTTTTGACAGGTGGTGGTGGTTAAAATGTTGATTTCTGCCCCCAAATCAACTAAGGCATTTGGAAATGATTTACCATTGATCTGTACTGTCACTATAGGATTTACTAGGTCTTCATATTTGATGGGTGTCTCTATTCCTGATAATAAGTCAGATAAGGTACCGACTATCTGGACAATAGGATTTGTTTTTGTTCTCCTCTTTGGCTTCTTTATGCATAATTCCTTAATAGTTTTTGCATATATAGGAATATCTTGAATAGCTTGGAGGAGAGGGATTTTTATGCACAAATTTTTTAATTCTCCCAAAAGATCAAAATTAGGTTGTTCTAATGGACGAGGTATAATCAATCGTTCTGGGAATGGTGGAGAGGAAGTTCTTACTTGTTGTTGATTTTTTTGTTGGTTCTATTGTTGGTTCCTTCTCACCTTGTATTATTTTTTCTGTAGGTAACGGATCTTCAATGTGGACATCATTGTTTCTCTCTGTTTCAACTATGCGCCCAAACCTCAATTGAAGATCATTACACTCCCTCAGCTCAGTTTCTACTTCTGGGGGTTCCATGATTTGAACAGACTGAACTGGACTATTGTTTGGGTTTGGGTTGGGTTGGGCTGGGAGTTGTGGTCTTAAATTGGTCTGGGGGTTTGTATAAGGAGCTGGTAGTGTAGGTTGAGAGAGAGGAATTGATCCAACTGGCTGATTTGTAGGTTTTTTCCAGTTTGACTTCCAGGCCTGATTCTGAGAAGTAGAAGGGGACCATTGTGTAGGCCAGAAAGGTGGATAGAAAGGAAAGCTAGGCCAATTATTTTGATTTGTTTGATTTGGCCAAGATGTGGGAGGAAATGGCTGTTGTGACCAATTAGGGAAAGATGGTGGATTCTGCCACATCCCACTATATTGTTGAGCATTATATTGAGGAGGTTGAAAAGAAAATGGATCATTTGGCATACCTGATGGTCGTGGCTGCCATTGTCGGCACTAATTAAGCAGACATACCACTTCTGATTCTTCTTCTGCCTCCTTATAGACTTCTTTTAGGCCAGGAAGCGAAGGACATCCTTCGGTAGGGTGATCCTTCGTGCAAATGGCGCAAACTTTAATCACATCCAACGGGCATTCTTTGTGGTTGTGCTTCTTTCTACATCTGGGACAGAATATTGCCAAATTCTGCCTATTTCTGTTTGGCTTGCATAATATCGAACTGTGTTGTTAGAGTCCCAAGTATGTTTGTCTTAAAGTCTTCCAGAAGATTTCCAATCTCTGCACGAGTCACACCTTCATTAGAGGTCTTATTTTTCCTTGTGATCGTATCACGTTCTGCTAATTTCAACCTCGTATTTCCCCTCGAACACCTGATACACAAATCAATAATGTTAGGATAATCTTCCTGATATATATCACCTTTTCCCATAATGTTCAATGTTTCAACCCATTGATCTTTCATTCCCCTAATTAATGCAGTTTTCAAAACATTATCAGGTAAGGGTAGAGATGCATAAGGGGATCTCTAAAGATTATATTGAAACCGTTCCACATACTCTTCCAAGGTCTCATTTGGTTTTGCTGTCATTTGGAATATCTCATCTTTTAACTCCCGAGACCTACAATAATCTTGGTATTTCTTTAAAAATGCAGCTTTCATATGATCCCAATCAGTTATGACACCCCCACCTAATCCCATAAACCATCGTAGGGATGCCCCCTTTAATGTAGAAGGGAATAGTTTTAGTTTTTGGGCATCAGTGGTGTAATCGTATCCTCTGCACAGCACATCAAACTCAAATAAAAACGCATCTGGGTCCTTTGATGTTAATCCGTGAAATGTAGGAATATGTTGAAGAGGAATAGCTTTCATGGGTGCATTAACTATAGTATCTACTATAGGATATTGCAGTCTGTGAAGATGCTGCTGATTAGGACAGTCTTGGGTATTTGATCAGAAGATCTCCGAATACCATAGGATTTCCAGGAATTTCTAGGTTGGCCAGAGTAGGGGCGGGAACGGTTTGACAACACTTCCTTTATACGGGATAATAATTTTTCTGTAGTCCTCTCTGTGTTTGAGGTGATTAGGACAGCAGTTGGAATAAGTTGAATAGCACTTCCTTATCCAGGCTACTTATTATTTTGAGAGAGTTTCAATGAGACCTCTAGATCGTGATTTCTCCGTTCCCCTTCTCCTTCTCGGAGATTGCTAGCGGTCCCTTCTTGAAGGAAACTTATGCAAGGATTCTCAATTTCTTGGGAATCTTGCTTAATTCCCTTTGTTTGACTATGTATCTCAGCAAAGGCTTCAGATGGTGACTCTGTAGCCTGAAGGTAACTAGTAGGCTATCTAGAAGTAGTTCTTTTAAATCCTACTGATGGCTGAGATTCAGTTCTTTTAAGGATTTCGTCAATAAAGGCTGTGCGCCCAAGGGTCACTGGTCCCTTAGGTTTTTTAGTTTTAGGAGGAATTTTGTTTTGCTTAGTTGATTTATTCATTCAAAGAAACAAACCTTAATTCCTACCTAAGAAGAACTCAACCTACTTAATTGTAAGCGGAGGCTGAAGCAAGTGTGTTTCTTGCCCAGTGTGTAGGTTCTTACCTTCCGTTTTTAATACCCAATTCTTCGCAAGCAGAAGAAAATCAACTGTGCATTACTCCTTTAAAATGGCATACACTCTCCCCGGCAATGGCGCCAAAATGTCGAGTCATAAAAAGGTATCTTTTGAACACCTAATTACCTCACATTAATTATCAATCCGGGAGCATCTTTTTATTCCAAGAGTGTACTCTGTCTGAGGCTTGCAATTGTCTAAGAGCAATGCTATGAAGATGTAGTATAAAATAACAAGAACAAAAGTAACCAATGCTTGAAAACAAACCTAATTACAGTGACATGAATGGAAAGATTAAACTACTTCAATCTTTGCAAAACATCGATCAGGGATACAGTAGCAGTAACTCTTTCCCTTAGAAATCGATGCAAGATGACCAATCTGGGAATTTGGAAGCTAAATCCTCTATCCTCTACAGTTGGAGATCTTAAAACAATCAATCCGAAAGAAAATTCAATGAAAGCAGCTTAAACAAAACGCAATCTGAAAAGGAACAGCAGCGTGTAACTATAACGAACAGAAATGGAACAGCAATTACAATTCTAACACACTCAAAGCACTAAATTTCTATGCTTCAACTCTGTCGACAGCTTCTCACCGCGCAATAATCAATTATAACAGATTATAAATTAAAGGAACAGCAATTCAAATCAGATACGAGTCGGTAAAGCTTTTTATAATAACAACGAAGTAATAGAACAGCGAATTATGCTTATTGTAAAGAAACGAAACAGCAGTGACTCTGTATTTGATCTGATCAACAATAAACCAATTCAAACATTAAACGCACTCCACATGACAGTAAATAAATATTATAATACAAAGAGTGAAGTAATTCCACCAGAGTCGGGCCCTTAACACCAGTGAAATACTGTTGGGCTAATTTAGAATTGCAGAAGGTAAATAAAACATGTGCTTTGTATTAAACCAACATAAAATCTTACAGAAAATTTTTCTCTCAAACAGAGAGTTAATATAACAGGGAAAATGTAAAGTTTTTCGACCAATTCTCAATAACAATAAGGATCCTTCCCCCCCGTCACTAAAGGAGGTGGTTCTATATATCAATTCCGCAACGGACCAATCAAGGAACAAGATAAGTTTAAACAGCGATCCCTCAGGATCGAAAGATCCTGAGGGATTCGCTCCTCTGTGTTTAGTCATCGTTCCGTTTGTGCTGATTGTGGCCAAGCTGCTCCCTTCCTTTTCTGGGCTATTTGTTCAGATCTCCTTGCCTTTGGCTGGATATGATTCAATGCTGATGGAGCAGCAGTTAAATTGTTCTCAACCACGCTTTTAGTACAACTGTTCACCTCTTCGAATTCCTGTTTTTCAATCAAAAAGTAGCTTTTAGTCACCTTTTTGTATTAAACATAAACCTTTCCAATTCTATTATAATTCCTATGATGAATTACCTTTCCAAGGAAAACATGAGTATATTTATGGTAAAGAATGAGTAAATGTACAATAATTTCATACCTCTTTCACTGCCCAACACTAACCACCAGGAAAAGGAGAATGGAATATTGCCATGCAAGGGGAATAGTAAACATGTTGTATTTGATAATACTCTCACATAAGGAAATATAAGTCAGGGATTCAATCCATTCATTAATCATAGGTTAGAATAACCTAGTCCACTCACACTTCAAAAGTAAATAATGAGCCTATAGTTACACACATCAACCACAATAGTGAAAAATTAATAAGAATTTTTTTTATATAAAATATGAATTAACCCAACAATAAACACATCATAACATAATGATATGTTAAATGTCCACATCATTAATTTCTCATCATTTCTAACAACATTAGAAACCATACTAAAATAACAATACATTAGGTCACATGAATTTCTCTTCATTTCTAACATGAAATTACATCATTTTTTAAGGTCACATAAGTTGTGCCAAATTTATGAGTCCATAAATGAACACCAAAACTTTTGGGGAATACCACAACTTTATTTAACCCGAAATGCCAAATTCCTATAAACCACTACTAATTTTAAGCAGAGTTAAAATTTGAACCAGCTCAATTTCACTTCCAAACTAGGCCACTCACAAATTTTGAAGGGTGACAATATACATCTAGTTGTTTATTCAATATTTTTGTCAAATTATTTTAATCAATCCTTCAATTAAGATCAATTACAAGAGATTTGAAATCAAGGACTTCCACTGGAATCCTTGTTTTTTTCTCACAGAAGGAATTTTGAGGGAAAAGATAGATTAGAAAGATGAGGCATCAAGCATATCATATCTTATCATTGTGAGGGTGAGCATCATCGACATTCTCACACGGGTGGAAGCCATTTGCAGCAACTATGAAAAGTGTGATATTTACAAATAGAAGGAGAATAAGATCTCTGACAAAGATGCCTTTGTAAAACTTTATACTATTTTCGAGTCCGACATTGAGGCTGCAAAGCAGGTTATTAAACCCTGCATTTCCCCTAGCTCAATGCTGGGAAAAATTACTAAATTTTGTGGCTTTTTCGGTACCAAAAATTCGATGATGTCGCAAATTAGAAATACAAGGCAATGGTCATGACCCTAAATGATGAAATTCAACACAAGAAGGTCAGATTATATGAAGAGATCCCCAAGCTGCAGAAATTGGCTCAGAAAAAAGGTTAGGATTATCTATCCTTCATTTTATCCAATTTCATTTTAGGGATTTCTCATTGTTTCATAGATTTTCCCTTCAATTAATCCATATTTTAATGATGTAGCAACCTTTTAATCCCAATGTTGAATGTCGTAGTTCAAGGCAACCCAAATTAGAAGCATTTTGGAACCTAGGATAAATGTGGTATTCCTTTATTTAAATTCCACTTTTTTGTATAACCACAGCCTTGCTAATCAGCTAGGGTCTTCTACATGAATTTAATTTCTAGCTAATTATAAGTTGGACTAAATGGAGATTTAATAAATCTTAATGATACACATGGTTTTTATTATAATATAGTAAATTTATTAGAAAAAATTACCTTGACATTTTAGGGTGGCTTTATTAGGGAATAATGAGTGTGTATTCATGATCCTGGCTCAAATATGAGCCACTGAATAAGACAAGGAAATTAATTTAAACTTAGTGTCTTGCTCTCTTAGTGACCAGGTTGAACCTAAAATGATATGGCTCAACATATTTTTAATTTTGAGTTGTCGGAGCTGAGGGCTCAAACATAAATTCCTGCTATTATGAACCCACACACTCACTGGTGCTTAGAAGTTCTGCAATTTTAAAATGATATTGGCATATTGGAAATTACCACTTTCAATAGTACCAAATTAAAATTCCAGTTGAATAAGGAACAAAAAAATAAAAGAAACATTATTTTTTTTCCTAGTCAATATACCTACCAGTTGCTTTGCTACTAATGGGTTTTAGCCACGGTTAACATTTGACACCCTAATAGTAGAAATATATAATACTCCTCATTTCACAGTTTCACCTATAGTTTCTATAAATAATTTGTATTCATGTGCAAGGATTTTTACTATAGGATTACTACCAACATAGTTGGTTGGAAGGGTGTTACCTGCTATATTATCTAAGAAATATAGTAAATCCATCAAGTAACTCAACATATCTAAGAAATCAAGTAAATCAGGTAAAATTTACAATTAAATATTTCTCTAAAAAGTATAACATTAAGTACTTGCAATCTTTCTTCCTTGTTGATGAGCCACATCTGGTCCAAACTGTAGTTTTCTAGGGTTAATTTTTTCTTAGGGTTTTTATTATGCCTAGGTTTCTTGAATAAATTAGTGTTACACATTCATAAAAAATATATACGCATGAATAAGATAAGAACTTACATCAAAAATATAACTCTTCACAAAACCACAATAAGTAGGGTCGACTATTCAATGAAACCATGTAATAAGTCCACTAGTACAAAATTGTTTGCAATATCAGCAATTTAGGAAACTAGATCCAACTGCAATTATTATATGCTAATAAAAACTAGGTGAGATAAGTTAATCTAATATTTGTTTTGTTATTTTGTCTTACTATATAGGAGTCTGACTGTATTGAAAATAATCCGTGGGCTTAGAGAATAGGATCCCGACTACCTTTCATGTGGGTACCTGCATTCTAAACGGGTAGCCTGATTAGCTATGTACAATATATAGTCATAGAATGACTATTGGAATGGATCATATGTCTATTGTAGGATATATTTGCCCTAATATGGTTACCCATAGCCTAGGAGGGATTGATTATAATGTTGTTTCCTTCAATACAATCCCATACTAACTTTGTTCCTTTGTTGTCTGCTTATTGTGCCTAGAATGAGCCTCAATTGTACCTTGTTTATCCTCAAACAAATCTTAGAAGATTAACAAACCAAATTCTTCTTAATTGGTAAGTGCATTTATATTTGGTTAGGCTTTGTAACCTCAAGGAGGACTTCTTCTGCCATATCTTCCCTTGACCAAACAAAATGGAGCTTAGATGCACTGCCACAAAATATTGTAACACATTGCCTTACCATCCTGACCCAGAGAATGTGGTTATTAGGTTGACCTGACTCCCTAGTTGTAGTTAAAATAATGGGGTCTAATTTTTTTTCTAAATATAAAATTCTCCAAAATATCAAAATGCTTAGGGATTTCTCCCCAACTCCAAACATGAGTACCAATGAGGAAATGCATATTTATTTATAAAGAGATGGTAAACTAATATTTCAAGGGAAGTACACTAATTTAAACAATAGAGAAATAAAACATAGTTCTCTACCATTATCCAATCCAAAATACATAAATTATGGGTTTCTCAATCCACGTGTATAGTAATCAAGTGAAACAAGCCCCAAATAGAAAGTGATTGGATCCAATTGCATTGTTATAACTATCCTATTGGAATTGGATGTACAAGGATCCATTTAGTTGTATCTAGCAGTAGTCCTCAAGCATTACGAGAGACATCTCTATCATCACACCAACCAATAATTTTTAATACAATGGAAGGAAATACCACTTTATGTGGCACCTTCCAACCTGCTAACATTCTACACCAATTTCCACGTCCCAAATATCAAGGATAAGGTTGTTCGGGGGAGGACATGTTAGGGTCCTAGCCTCCCTAACCCTTAACAAATAGATTAATATATGGCTATGTAATAAATGCCATCATTATTAGACAATGATGGCAGTAGTGTGACTGCAACTATTATGAGAGGACTTTCTATAAGGTTTTCCTCCTCTAGAATGATCTATAAACATGGTAAAAGATGCCCTTGATAATTATTGTAACTAATATTAACTCTAAGAGAGGTTCCCCCCTATAAAAGTTAAGTGAAAATTGTGCTCCTAATAATCAAGGTATCTTATTTTGCTTACCATTACAATTGTATAGATTATTTTTATTACTCTATACTCAGTATCTGGATGTTATTTGCATTTATTTTTGTTTCTATAGGGTATATTACACTTATATCATAATACAAGCTATGAAATATTTAAACTCTACTTATAGATCATGTGAATTCCATTTACCCTTACCACACTATACCATAGATATTTGTATCATGTAATGTGTATGAATCTTTCCAGATGCTCCCTTTTTGTAGCCATCTCTTGAATCAAGAAACTACTAACATAAGTTTCTTCTTTTTCCTTGCACCAATAAAAAAGTTTTGAGAATACTTTCCATTCATAAGTAATGTATTTGGGAAACAATCCAACATGACTAGTAGGCATGTATAGTTAGCTATCACTCTTGAACTGTAGCCCATCATAGGCCTCTTCGTATCATGTGTTTATTATGGAGCTAATTCATCCCCATTTGGGAGGGAATCCTCACCCATTCCATGTTTATTATTTGGTTTGCTAAATGAATATGAATATCCAAATTGTAGAAATATAACATTTTTTTCAAAATTGTGGTTGTAATTTGCTTGACAATTACTTCAAAGTCTACCTACCACAATCACTGTTCACTTGTTTTAAATTTTCTTCCTAATAACTTTATATATGGATCCACCGAATATGGAAATTATATAGATATATCCATCATATTATTTGAAGATAGTCCAATATGAAAGATGTTGAACAACAATCTTGACCTTCATATAGTCTAGGAACCTATTGATGGTAGATGTTGTCATAATTATCATGCTAGATGATTGATGGATGAACCTGCATTGTTGAACTTCTCCCACCTTCACAAACAAATCCCATATTTTGTAGTTCAATGGAATATAACACCACAAGAAAAGCATTCTTCATCCTATTTCACTATATCTCGCATTTTCATGGGCTTATATTATAGCATGAAATATAAAGTAGCTGAGAAAGTGTTCAACATGTAGCAATGGTGATGCTACAATCTTCTAGTTGGAAATATAACTGCATATTGATTGAAATGGCATCTAATTTAACTCATTCCAAACAGTTAATTTGAATGAAATAATTATGTTGATCTCCTCAAAGTGACATTTTTTGACCCTCGCCAATGTCCTTTTCCTTGTAGTGAATACTACTCATTTTTGTTTTAAAAAAAAAAATGACTATAGGGTTTAAGATTTATAGGTTCATGCATTATGGGATATATGTGATAGGTTATCTGGTTTAGTGAGGACTTTTTATAAGAGTGAAAAAATTATGTGCTATTTTGATTAATAAGTAGGGTTGATAATTTTTTAGGATAAGGAGCTATAAGGGTCAAGTTATAGGTGCTACTGGTTACAAACAAAAAGGTATAAAAGTTATTTAATTTATGGGTATATTGGGGTATATAGGGGTTTACATGATGTTATTAGGTTATAAAAGCTAGGTGTTAATGATTATAGTGGTTAGCAATTATGGCTATAGACATAGACATTACCAAATTTATATTAGAGCCTATTTATGATAGTGGCTATAACAGAGATTATATGGTTAGGGGTTATAAAATTTAGATGTTAAGCTATAGATGCTTTAGGAATTTAGAGGTTAAGTAATTATCTCCATTTTAATACGAACATATATGACTAATTATAATAATAAAAATAACTCCATTTTTAAGGTCACACTCAAGGGAGACACCAAACTGGTGTATGAGACCCCCGTGTTTATGGGACAAGGGACCCACCTTTGTGCAACGATTTGACTACTAAATTCTACAAAAACATACATATGCTATCTTTTCAAGTGCCCTCTTATGAGGAAACATGCCCCTAACTATTAGGCCCACTTAACTTATATTTAAAATCAAAGTTAAAAATCCTTCTCACTTATAATAACTTGAACATAGCTCTCTTGGGCTTTTGGATCACAAAGGAACATTATCATGAATTGCAATTGGACTCTTGCAAAAAAAAATTGTGAACAAAACAAATGTTGTAAATAAATACCTCATTTAGCTTTCAAGTAAATGATTCAAATTCATTTTTTTATGATAAAACTAATGGATGTTCATTATGTTAAATTTATATAGATATATATATATATATATATATATATATATATATATATATATATATATGGAGAAATCAAAATTTTATTAATTTTTTCTTCCAATAATCATCACCAAAATTTGAAAAAAAAATCATAATTTTATATTATTTAAACTATATTTTCAAATATATAAATAGATTAAATCTTTAAAACATTTATATTATACATCCTCAACAACAAAAATTATAATTCCAAATCCCCCCTAAAAATATTTAATTAAAATAAAAAAATTCCCACTAAAAACATTTAATTAAAATAAAATTATTTTAATATCAATAAAAATAATTAAAAACAAAATAAAAAAGTGTTGGTGTACAGGTCAAGTTCTTGATTTTACCTTGCTTAATCACTTAAACCCTAAACCATCTAACCCTAGTCTAGAATGGTTAAACCCCTAGTTAAGGGTTAGGAGAACCCTAACACATATAGTAGCATGAATATTAAACTTAAGGATATTTCTTGCTCTCGTAGGAGGCAAAGGAAGAGACAGATCATTGAATAATAGAAGACTATCTCTTGGTCACATATACATGCAAAGGAGGGAAGGGTGTTGAAAAAATCATCTAGGAAGGGAGGATTTCTACAAAAACTAGGAGGCTTCATCATTATCTCTATATGATTCTCACAAGTAAGTGTGACTTGGTTTCTCTACAAAAAAAAAAAATTCATTTCCAGGATGCTCTTTAGAAGGGAACATTCTAAATAAATATTTGATCTTTTTAGTTTGTAAATAAAATTTGGAATATTTATTTATTAAGGTTTATGCAGTTGCATCATTTAAAATTTATTTCTTTGTTGAAGAATTACATTTTCTCCAACTATGTTCTATAGTGATGAAGATTTCCCATATTTCGCAAAAAAAAAATTATTGTTGTGGGTATAAAGAAATTGAAACAGTATTTTTATCAAGACTGGGAAACCCAACAACACCCTAACTCAGATCTCAGTATTGAACAACACCCTGACTCATATTTGAGTATTGAACCTTTTCAGTGAACTACAGATCTTGCCCTTTCATTAAGTTAACCTGCATTGGTGAAAAGATCCATGCTCCACCACAAATAGCCCAGCAGTAGTATAAATTTTTGTTGGCATCGATCATTAAAATTCCTATAGAAGGTTTGTCTCACTAAAATTGTTGAAACAAAATCGCACATAAGGAGGATAATTTAAACAGGTGGTAGATAAAATTACTAGAGACTTGATGTCCTCAACTTGTAGTTGGAAACAATTGTTCATACTGAATCTCATGCCTTCCAACATTATTGGGTATCTAAACAATGGAAAATATTTCAGCATTCTGTGACTTTATTTCCAATACCACAGACTTGGGTATCTGATTCTCTTCCATGAATTTTATCAAGTTCCCTTGGATCACTCACAAGAACCTGCACTCCCATCTCTAATTTAGTCCTCTTTAGATTAAAATCCAAACATGCAATTTTTGTCAATGCCACTCTTGTAGGCATTCCTTGAGTTTCACGACCATTATTTAAAGCATACCCATTCAATAGATAACTATCTTTTTAAATTTTCCCATGTGCCTTCAAAATATTGATGCCCTTGATTGGATATTTTATTTCACCCTTGTTGTTAGTAGTTTTGACAGCTTGAATGACATCCACAACCATTTTTGAAAAAAAAATTATTCTCAGTACTAATGATTTTTTATGACATGCTTGTCTTTGCACAATTAATAATAGAATCCTTGCCAATCTTCTCAACCTTAACAACCAATTTATCATCAATGTATTTTCAATATTCCCTCATTGCAAGTCTATAACCACTGATGATAGAATTAGGGTGAATCTTATTACGAACAAGGTCTTTGGCCCACTTGAGTAGCTCTGCAACTATAATAACAATTGAGTTTGTGCCATCACCAACTTCTCGATCCTGCAATTTTGTGAGTTCCACTAAAACCTTGGTAGCAGGATGCTCCACCTCCAACATCTTCAATATAGTTTCTCCATCATTGGTTATTGCGACATCTCTAATGTCATCAACCAAAATCTTGTCCAGACCGACCGCGGGTCTGAGAGAAGTCTTGACATGTTCGCAACTGCTTAGCATGCCATCACATTTTGAGTGCGAACATCCTAGTCGTACTGGTGTTCTCCCATGGGGTGAAAATTATGTGTTGAGACTATCATTAGTGAACCCAATTTAGTGCTTCAGGGGTGGAAAATGTGAAATACAAAGGTGTTAACAGCTTCACCATGATGCAATTGTATTTCCATAATGATTAGTATTAGTATTACTCTTAATATTTGGCCAACGCAACACATAATGGTACCAAAAAAAAAAATTTATCTTTCGATAATGATTAGTATTAGCATTGCTATTATAGAGGGATCATAACTCCATTTCTTGCCAAGACCAGTCTCCCCTGAAAGTTATGTCAGTGTTACACTTTTCCCAAAAGAAACAAGCTAAAAGATAATATAATTTGTGGTTTAACAAATTCCATTGAAAATAACTTTGTTTTATGAATTGAATCTTAATTTTGAATATGGGATCCAAGGAATTAAATACATCACGAGAGATCTTGAATTCCCATCCAGTTAGAATAATATTTTAGAAGATCACTAACCATAAAATAAAAATATTTATTTAGGCTACCAAGTTTCATGGTTGATGTATATTGGATCTTTATTTAAATAATATAAAAGATAAAATTAGCAAAGTATAATGTATTGGGTTTGTGTAATATTCTTTCCATGACTAATCATGCGCAAGGGGGTAATAGGGGGCGTGATAGCCCCCCATGTACATTGCGCCCAGCGCAATGTTGGGGGGTTCAAAGGGGGGGTGCTAGCCCCCCCTGTCAGGGTCTGGGGCAGCGCCCCAGGAAAAAAATTTGGTCCTTATTTTCAGGTGGGCGCACCCGCCCATGGTTTTGTGCATGGGTTTGCACATGGTTTTTGGGCATGATGGTTTTCGGCCCCTGGTATTTTGTAGATCCGGTCAAGGGAACTACGGTTATGTTCTAATCCAGGGTTAATGGATTGGGGTTTATGTATGCTTTGGCATGTATATATGTGTTGTAACACTAAAAGGAATATAATAAAAAATCAAGTTGGTCGTCCCGATTTGGGATCCAGGGGAAAATATCTATGTTTATCTATTTTATGTTCTATGATCTCGCTATTGTTTATTTTATGTTTTAAGATTCATTTTCAGATAATTTCTGTACAGGGTTAAAACCTACATTTGGTATAAGAGTAGTTTCGGCTTCAAGGGGATGCCTTTGTTGCTGAGGGGTTTTTTTGCTCGGGACTGAGGTAGACCCTGTTCAATGGGAGATCTGTGGGATCGATTCTTGCGGTGAAAGAAGATGGCGAGCAGCGGGAAGATAGAGATCAAGAAATTTAATGGTCAGAGTTTTGAGTTGTGGAAGATCAAGATGGAGGATCTGCTGGTGGATAAAGATCAGTGGATCGCGGTAGATCTGGGTACTAAACCAACAACAATGTTAAATGAAGACTGGAAGAAGCTAGATCGGAAGGCAAAGAGCACAATATGATTGTGTGTCTCAGATTCAGTATTGTTGAATGTATCTGGGGAAGCTATGGTGAAGACCTTGTGGGACAAGCTAGGGACTTTGTACCAATCTAAGTCTCTGGTGAATAAATTGTTCCTGTGGAAAAAGTTGTATAACCTGAGGATGAAGGATGGAGACTCAGTGATAGAGCATATGAATGCCTTCAATACTATGGTAAGTCAGTTGTCATATATTGATATTAAAATCTCAGATGAAGATAAGTGCATCAGTTTGTTGTGTTCTCTACCAGACTCGTGGGACAGTCTGGTTATTGCAATAGGTAGCAATACAACTACCTTGAATTTTGATGACATTGTCTCAGCCTTGCTTTCAGAGGAAATGATATGGATAAATATGGAGGGTCAGAATGGAGATGCCTTATCTGTACGAGGAAGGTCCCAGAACAGAAAAAAGAATAAGGTTTCGAGTGGGAGATCTAAATCTAGAGGGAGGTTTAAATCTCCTGGAAATTTTGTAAAGGTGTGCTAGAAATGCAGAAAGGAAGGGCACTACAAAAAGGACTGTAGATCTAAAGCTCCTGAGAAAGGAAATGGATTTGATGATGCTCCTTTTGCAGAGGCAAAAACCACCTCGAATGAAGGTGGGGATGTGTATTTGGCTTCTTCTTCAAATACACATGTAGATCATGAGTCATGGTTGATTGACTTGGGTTCATCCTTTCACTTCACTCCCCATAGGGAGTGGTTCTGCAAGTATGAGAAATATGATGGCAGTGATGTCCTCTTAGGTGATGATAGGAAGGCTAGAATCGTCGGACATGAAAAAGTCAAGCCGAAGCTTCAAGGTGGAAGGATTAGAACACTTCCTAGTGTTCTGAACATTCCTGCATTGGCCAGAAATCTGATTTTTGTAAGTAAGATGGATAATGCAGGTGTAAAAACAGTGTTCGAGAAAGATACATGTAAGATGGTTCGGGGAGCACTAATATTAATGTGGGGAGTTCAGATTGGAACTCTGTACAAGCTTCAGGGCAGCACTGTTATTAATGGGTGCAACAATTCTGTGGTTCCTAAAAGTGGAGCAGAAAGCCTAGCAGTCTCTGGAGAAAAGACCATGTTATGGCATCAAAGGCTTGGACATATTGGAGAGAAGGGCCTTCGGATACTGCATGGAAATGGTATGGTAGAAGGTATGTCTAATAGTTCTCTGGATTTTGATTTCTGTGAACATTGTGTATATGGGAAGCAGAATCAAGTAAGTTTTCCTTCTAGTGCTAAGAGGGCAAACAAGATATTAGAGCTTGTGCACAGTGATGTGTTTGGACCTGTGTCGGTTCCATCACTGGGTAAGTCTATGTACTATGTTTCATTCATAGATGACTTCTCAAGGAATACATGGATATATTTCTTGAGGAATAAATCTGAAGTCTTTGACAGATTTAAAGAATTTAAGGCTCTGGTGGAAAACCAGACAGAGAAGAAGATAAAGGTGCTGAGGACAGATAATGGTGGGGAGTCTTGCAAGAATGAATTTGAAGAGTTCTATAAGAAGTGTGGTATAGCACGGCAGAAGACTACTCCATACAAACCTTAGCAAAACGAAGTTTTAGAAAGAATGAACAGAACACTGATGGAAAAGGCAAGAAGCATGCTCAGTGGTACCGGGTTAGGACAAGAATTATGGGCAGAGGCAGTGGTGACTGCATGTTACTTGGTTAATAGATCACCTTCATCAGCGTTGGAGGATAAGACTCCACATGAGGTATGGACTGGTAAGAAACCCTCTCTTTCACATCTGAGGGTATTTGGATGTGATGCATATGTAGATGTTCCAAAGGAGAAAAGGACCAAGTTGGATAATAAATCTGAAAGGTGCATCTTTATTGGGTATAAAGATGGTTTAAAGGGTTACAAGCTTTGGAACCCAGAAACAAGGAAGGTTGTGTACAACCGAGATGTGGTGTTTAGAGAGGTGAAAGATGTTGTTAAACATGAAGTCCTACCAAAGGAACTTGAGAAGATAGAGTTTGAGCTAAAGGAGGATGAATCAGAATCTACAATAGAAGAAGACTCAGAAGAGGAAGAGCCACAGACTCCAGCTGTGAGAAGATCAGCTCGGGAAAGAAGACAACCAGAAAAGTATAGTCCATCTGCCTTCTGTTCAAATTTTGCTTTAATTATAACTAATGATGATCCCAGAACCATCACGGATGCAGTAGATTCAGAGGATGGAAAACTCTGGAAGGAGGCCATGGTTGATGAAAAGGCATCCTTGCATAAAAATGAGGCATGGGATCTGGTGGAGTTTCCAGCTAGAAGACAGTCCATCGGGAGAAAATGGGTGTTTAAGAAGAAGATGAATGTATAAGGAAAGGTGGAGAAATACAAAGCTCGGTTGGTAGCAAAAGGTTATTCCCAGGTGTCGGGAATTGATTTTGGTGATATTTTTTCTCCTGTTGCCAAAGTTACTTCTATTAGATTACTTTTATCTGTTGCTGTTGCATTTGATTTTGAGGTATAACAGATGGATGTGAAGACATCATTTCTTCACGGGGATCTGCAAGAGGAGATCTACATGAAACAACCTGAAGGCTTTATGTTGAAGGGGAATAAATAGCTGATATGCAGGTTAAATAATTCTTTGTATGGGTTAAAACAATCACCAAGGATGTGGTATCAGAAATTTGATACCTATGTACGCATACTTGGCTTCACCAGAAGCAAGGAGGATCACTTTATTTATTTTAAATTAATTGGTGACCGTGTTATTTATTTGGTCTTTTATGTGGATGATATGTTGTTGATTGGAAATGACAAAGAAATTATCCAATATTTGAAGACTCAGTTGTTCTCCAAATTCGACATGAAGGATCTTGGTGCTGCAAACTATATTTTGGGCATGGAAATTAAGAGAGATCGAGTAAAGAGGAAGCTCTGGTTAAAACAAAGGAAGTATGTCGAGACTATATTGCAGAGGTTCAATATGCAAGATAGTAAACCGGTGAATGTTCTGATTCCTGTAGGTACAAAGCTGTCTGCTGAACAATGTCCCAAGACACAAGAAGAAGAGGAGGATATGTCCTGTGTTCCATATGCAAGTGCAGTGGGTAGCCTGATGTATGCAATGGTCTGTACTAGACTAGACATTGCACATGCAGTGGGAGTATTGAGCAGGTTTATGTCAAACCCAAGGAAGGAGCATTGGACATCAGTGAAGCAGGTTTTCAGATATTTGCATGGCACTAGTGATTATGGCTTGTGCTATCAGGGAAGACAAGGATTGGAAAGAGTGTTGGACATTCATGGTTTTGTTGATGCTGACTTGGCTAGAGATCTGGACCAAAGAAGATCTACAAGTGGGTATGTGTTTAGCCTATTTGGAGGTGCAGTCAGTTGGATGAGTAAAAGATAGTCTGTAGTGGCTCTTTCAACTACAGAGGCAGAATACATGGTAGCCACTCATGCAAGAAAGGAAGCAGTTTGGTTTCATATATTGTGTTCAAGTATGGGGTTGGTGCAGCAAGCTATAAGGATAGACTATGATAGCCAAAGTGAAATTTTATTGGCTAAGAACCCTACTTATCATTCAAAGACAAATCACATTGATGTTCAATATCACTTTGTGAGATATATGGTTGAGGCTAAAAGGGTGTTGCTGGTAAAGGTGGACACTTGAAGAATGTTGCAAATGCATTGACAGAGTCTGTGAGCACTCAGAAGTTCTCTTGGTGTAGAGAAAAAATGGGTGTTGCAAAGTTGGTCTAATGACTCAGCTCTCCTATGGCCCCCTGCGGAAAGAAAACAACAAGTGGGAGAATGTTGGGTTTTCCGGTGGGCGGACCAGCCCATGGTTTTGGGGCATGATGGTTTTCCACCCCTGGTATTTTGTAGATCTGGTCAAGGGAACTACGGTTATGTTCTAATCCAAGGTTAATGGATTGGGGTTTATGTATGCTTCGACATGTATATATATGTGTTGTAGCACTAAAAGGAATATAATAAAAAATCAAGCTGGTCGTCCCGATTTGGAATCCAGGGGAAAATCTATGTGTTTATTTGTTTTATGTTTTATTCTCTCGCTATTGTTTATTTTCTGTTTTAAGATTCGTTTGCATATAATTTTTGTACAGGGTTAAAACCTACATAATGGAAATGTGAAAATGAGCAATTCTACTATGGCTTTTTTTGCCTTCCAGAAATCCATCCAGCCCTTTTTTTTCCAACCATCTATGCTCTTGTCAACATCCTTCTGCTAATGCTCTTCACTCAGTGTTTAGTTCTCCTTCCAGCTATACCTTTGCAAAGTGCAACATGTATGTCATAGGACTCGGGCTCAAGTGATGGATCTTCCATTGAGAGATACATTGGAGGAGTGGATTAGGTCGATATGTTAAAAGTTGTCTATTTAAAAAAATATGAATTAAATTACTATGTTATATATTGTATAGAATAAATTTGTTAAACTATTTTTTATATAGATATATGCATCATTGTAATTGAAGATAGTCCAATATGAAAGGTGAACAACAATCTTGACTTTCATATATTCTAGGAACCTATTGTTGATAGACGTTGTCATAGTTATCATGCTAGATGATTAATGGATGAACCTGCATTATTGAACTTCTCCCATCTTCACAAATAAATCCTAGTTTTTTGTAGTCTAATGCAATATAACACTGCAAGCAGAGCATTCTTCATCCTATTTCAATAGATATGAAATTTTTGTGGGCTTATATTATTGCCTGAAATATAAAGTAGTCGAGAAAGTGTTCAACATGTATCAATGGTGATGCTGCAATCTTCTAGTTGGAAATATAACTTCATACTAATTGAAATGGCATCTATTTTAATTCATTCCAAACTTTTAATTTGAATGAAATAATTGTGTTGATCTCCTCATAGATATATGATGTCCCATATACTATATAAAAGAAAAAAAGTTATTGGATTTTTTTTCTCTCTTTTTCACTTCATTCTAACTCAAATCCCTATTTGCTTGGTGTGTTTGTGTGTTTGGTGCACGAATGTATGAAATCACTTTCTTAAGAGAGGTGGTTTTCCCCTATTAAGTTCTTGGTCACAGGAAGAAAATAGATGGAGTCAAGCAAGTTAGTGGAACATGCTAAAACATAAACATGCTAGATAGAGAAATAGCATGCATATAAAAACTAAACTAAAACTAAAAAAAATAAAACAAAAGCTCTAAATAGAGTCAAACAACTTCAATAATCCAAACGGCAGCACTTACATCCCCTCTTATTGAGTGCTAGTATGAAATGAGGATGAAACTTTTAATCACTTGCCAAGGGGCCCTTAGAACTAGGGGTTCTAGGTCTCAATGCAAGGATGTCTTTACTTCCAAGCTGCATTGGCGCAAAGTCTCCTTCTCTCTACTATGGTGGACTAGATTTGTTGGATGGAAAATAACTGAGTCCCCTCTATATTTGCTCTAGATCACACACTGCTAGTATTGCTTGGGGAAATTTTGGCCAGCATAAAAATGTAGTCTCCTGTTGTTCATCTCTTGGTGGCCTTTTATAGTAGAATTCAAATCCTCCTTGCCTCTCTTGGTACATTGTGGATAGTGACCCAAGAGAGGAGGGTGATTCCATTGTGTGCTACATTTATTCCATTGTGTGCTCCCATGAGGTCCTAAGGAGGCTTGGGTGGCTATCCTTAGGCAGCTTCAAGTGTGGAATCAATGTCCTGAAGTGTGCTTTGTGGTCCCAGAAAATGACTTCCTCCACTCCAAGTATTCCGCGGCATTTTGAGTAAAAAGCGCGCAAAGGCATGCTTATCGAATAATTTTGCGTGTAAATGCGCATTTGACTGGTTCTTTCTATGCGCAATTTTATTTTTCCTTTCAAACCTTAGATATTTTTAAATACTTTTAGATTCTCTAATGTCTTTCAGCCCTGTAAATCCTTCTAACTGACATTAAATAAGGTCACCTTTGCTTGTCCGATTTTCCAGTGATAATAGTTTCCCCCTAATGTGTGAGGTCTAGGAAGAACTGTATAGCTGAAATACATTATAGTTTATTTTCTGTATACTATGTGGAGAGAGAGAGAGACCTGCGTGTAGCTCGGAGTTGGAGACACGCTGCACCAAGTCAAAGAGCGACCATGTCCTTTGGGATCCCTGCAAGCAATGGTATAATAAAATATATACAAATTTTCTACAAGACAGGCGTGTCCCATGCTCATGATGCTTTGGCTAGTTAAACAAATCTATTTGACAGATACAAATTATGTTTGTGTCACTAGTATGGTAGTGATCTGTTGGTTGATGACGAGATTGTTGACGCCCTCGGGGGCATTTTTTCTTTGAAAATAGGTGGAAAGTGGTACCCATATGCGTAAAATTGGTATGGCATATAAATTCACATTATATGCATAGGCGATGGTTGTGATCTCCTGTGTAAGCATTGCTAAAAAGAGACACTTATAAAGGCATGGGTCTTTAAAAAATTCGATCAAAATGCAATGGTTGTGAGGTACGATATCATCTTGACATGAAAGCTTGTGTTGTAGTCGAATTTCAGGAGGATCGATGACATCTGTGGTCAATGATGTTTTCCACAGTGCCACTTGAGGATGCCCTTTTTGTGGAGAGGGGTGATCCAAGGTACCACTTCCTTTTTGGAAAAGAGGTGTTGATGTCGAAAAAAAGGAAGCCTCAACCGAACTAGGGAGTCACTGATACGAAGGATAAATATCCTGGATGTGATGGGTTTAACATAGGCATGATGGTGAGGGGTGACTGAAAACTAATAATGGGGATTCAGTGGCCTAAGGTTGGATTATAAAAATCACCTTGGTGGCATTCATAACTATTGCTGATGGGGAAACCCCTGGAGTCGGTAGGACTTCCAGGGTGGGTATAAACTGGTTATGAATTTCATGGTGGCTTTTGCATGGGGGTTTGATACTCCGACCAAGGGTGATGAGGGACTACTGCCATGGGAGAAAAAATGAATGGGTGGGTGGGGGAAATAGTGCACCATTTGTGGTCCTCATACACTTACCAAAAGAATAAAATAATGGAGTTTGGTTTGTACAAAACACAGAGATAGTTGCCCACAAACATGAAAGTGTTCTCCCACTGATGATGTGAGGAAGGTGTTTTTTCTGAGGGTGGGGGCCCCATTAGTTGGTCTCATGTGTGAGGTTGATGAAGCGGATGTAAAATGTCACAGATGGGATATGTTGATGGAGGTATGGGGGACCAAATGTGAGGCGCGGTAGTGCACTTTCAATCTGCTTGCACAACCTAGTCGTTTGGGAAAGGGGTTTTATTTCGATATGGTAAAACTTGACCTGATGCATGGCGGGTGAATGGGCATGAGGTGCTTCCCGGACTACAGTGGTATGGCCATGGAATCACTTTGGTTGTGATATATGATCTACTTTGGGGGACGAGTGCCATGGAGAAGAGGTTCTACCGACCAACGAGGATGCTTATCATGTGCAAGTTGAGGTGATGATAAAAATGGTCGGGTGTTTGGAACCTATGGATGATTTATGATGGAGAAATGATGTCAAGATATGCAGATTTTTTATGGGAATCTATCATGTTGGGGGTAGAATGATACCTACTCTGGACCTTTCATTGGATGGAGCGGTGGATGGTTTGCACACTACCTGCCAAAACAACTACCCAAAGTGAAAGCATCTTATTTATTCAAATATTCTTGAAATACATGTTCTTTAAAAAGAAGATGAGAGAGGGCATACCTGCCAGCACCGAAAATTTATTTTTTCGAGGGTGAAAATGTGTGGCACCGCCCTTGGGTGTTATGAAGTGTTGATCCCAGTGTTACAGATTACTACTACCTAGGTGACCTTGGGCCGAAGACTCGATGAAACCTTCTGCAGTAATTGACGCACGTGGTAACTCAAGAGGATGAGGCAACCAGGTTCCCCTATCCCTGGTAGATGTATGGTGGCTTGGGGGGAATCTTCGCGATGGGATCTTGTGTGAGCGCAAGGCTAGATCCCTCGTTAGGATGGGCAATTTCCTATCAGTGGAAATTGTGCCTGGTGCATAGGTGCTTGAATGTTTCCATTATCGGGCATGCCTCTGGTTCTTGGTTATGGCCAATGAAAATGGTGCATGGTACCACTGTGACAAATGAGTAGATTGTGTGGGAATCAACACTACTCTTCGTCCTAGGTGTGGATGCTTGGAAAGGATCTGTTGTAGAAGATGAGGTCTTTTTTTTCCATTTTCATGTCGTTTTCTTAGGTGTGTCTAACTCTTTTGGGGAGCATAGACTCAATGATGCTCTTGTCACTCTTAGCTTGGGGAGATGCTCACATTTAATTGTATGATGAAAGTGTGAACAAATCCAACAATAAGTATGTGTGATTTTCTCTTGGTTAGAGAGAAGTCTTTGTGGGAGAGATGAGACTGCACGAAAACTGTTTGTGAGGTGCTTCAGTTCTTTGCACTGATTGACTCGGTGGCCAATCAGGTCGCATAGTCCACATGTTATCCTAGGTTGGACCTGGGTCATTGGTTGGTGTGCCATCCCAGTTTTCCCATCATGCCATTGTGGGTGCGGGGTCGATGGCCTAGGGGTGATATAATTTCTATATCATTTGATGAGATTGTCTTGTTTCCTCTCTAATGTATGAATCATATCAATTAGAGGATGAACTTGCGGCATATAAGTATAGCATTTTTTATGGTGATTGCCCTGAAATACTAGGCAAAATAGCCCAGATATGGGGTGCCCATCGTGCTCATTTGGTGGCATAAAGGGGTACCAATGGTGTAGTGGTTCTAAGTCAGGGTAGGTGGTGACCACATGATTGGGAATTTTATATAATGCACATGTTGGTCTTCACTGAAGAGAGTTGTTGGGGATAACTAAGGGTTCCCTGACTGGTCATTTTTTAGCTAACAGGAAGAGGATGGGAATTCTTCTGAGACATGTAATCCTGCTGTAATCCTGTTGTAATCCTGCTGTGACTTATGAATAACAAGAAATACTCTGCAGATACTGGTCAGGTTGCTTCTGATGTCTAAATATGCATAAAGGTATTTTTAACAGCAGGATTACATGTCTCAGAAGAATTCCCATCATGGCATATTGTCAATTTGTCACTTTTATTTTCTTAAGCATGAATAGGCAGTGAAAGGAAAGATGACACTATTTGAAAGCAGATGAAATGGCATCACTGAGAAAACCTCCTCCATACATGAGCATAGGGTTGAAATGACTGAGAAAATCTCCTCCATACATGAGCAGAGGGTTGAAATGACTGAGAAAACCTCCTCCATACATGAGCAGAGGATTGAAATGACTGAGAAAACCTCCTCCATACATGAGCAGAGGGTCGAAATGACTAAGAAAACCTCCTCCAAACATGAGCAGATGGTCAGGTCATTGGTTGAAGGCCTCCTTCATTTAATAAGCAGAGGGCCAGGAACAGAGGTATGGCCTCATTTAAAGGGCACAAAGCTAACAATGATGCAAACTGCCTGAAAAAATTGTTTAAAACCTTGTCTCCAGTAGATTCAAAACCACTAACACAGCAGTGGTGTCTTAAAGATTGATTATAAGTTTTCACTGATTTAAAGGCAGAGTCTAAGTGCAGTGGGGAACAATTGAAGTCTTATAAATAGAAAAATGGTGTTAAAAACAGAGGGAAAGCAGTGGTGTTTTGATATTCAAAGAAGGTCTGCTCTTCCTTTCCATGAAGATATTTTTCAAAAAACTCATCAACAGTGACAAGAAGGTAACCTAAGCCTGGTTTCTGGAAGAGGCTTTGCAAATAGACACATAGAGACAGTATGTGTAAGAAAGGATATAGCAAGTGTTTTTAAATTCAGAGACAAGCACTCAAAGCAAATGAAGCATGCCTCTATCACAGTCAAAGGCCCCTTTATGGACATGTGAAAATGACCTTGCTATTGCATATGAGTCCCAAGGTTCCCTAAAGGCCTTTTTTCCTTAATAAACAGGTATAGGTAAAATCTGGGGAGTACAAATGAGGTTTTTTGACCCACAGTTAAAATAAAATCTCAAAGAGCACCTGATAGTTTGATTGACTCCACAATGAGCATGATTATCATCAAAACACCAGGAGAGCATAAATTTTCAGAGTAATTTTTAGAGTGGTGATTTATCTCCTTCCAAGATATGGCAAAGGATGCCTCACAAATCATCTATATGTCATTGAGCAAGGTTTTTTCCTTTAAGGGTCAGAAATAGTCAGAAGTGACAGAGTTTTCTTCTTTAATAAGAAACAGTGAAAAGGCAGTAGAAGGGGTTGGTTGTTTCTTAAAAGAAGCCTTTTTACTTCATCAAGAACCATCACTATATTGTCATTAAAAAATCGACCGCAGCATCTTGTCAAAATACTTGATCGAAGATTAGCCTTTATAATGTTTTAAAAATGATAAAATGGCAAAGCAGTGCTTCATGTTTTGGTTAAAACCAAAATCCTTTTCAAAAGGCCTCCAAAACCATCACAAAGCAATTTCAAAAAATGGTTGACTTTCTCTCAATTTTAAAAGGGGTGGGGAGACCGTTGCAAAGCCCATTTGAAAAATTCAAAGCTCAAACAAGCGTTCACAATCGCTCTCCTAGTTGTTCACCGAACCAAGCAAGAATTTCGAGCAAATTTCGAAGTGTTTTGAGGCTTAAAGCCTGTGCGACGCGCCTAGAAAATCACGCGGTGCATTCAGAGCAGGAAATACACATGCGTTCAATGGCTGCATGGCGCACCTGTAGTGGCGTGCAATGTGCCTGTAGCACCAATCACCACTGCCCAAAGGCCGACCCAACACCTTTTCCACTGTGTGGCGTTCTTTCTAATAAATGTGTCGCTGACTCCTTGTGCCTTCCAACAAGATCTAAACCTACTCAACTCATCAAACAAGGGCCATAAGCCATCTTCAAGGTATTCTCCATGCTTATTGCTAATTTTTCGAAATATTAAAAGAAGTGGGAAGGTTTTTTTCACAAGAAAAAAAACAGTGGTTGGAGAGTAGGGTGTTTGAGAAAAATCCAAGGTTTTGTTGCTATGATTGCCCAAGATTAGAGATAGTGATTAAAGGGTGGGTGTTTTTTATCAATTTTAAAGGGCCTTAAATACTGTTGAGAACAGTGAAACCATACACAAATTACAAGACAAAAACACAGAGTTGTAGAGATTTAAAATTGCTGGAAAGTGTCCTAACAGGGTTAATAGAAGAGAGCAAACCTTGTCTGCTAAAACTCAGAAGAAACAGTGTTTATAAGGTGAAAAAAGTGATCATGATGTGAATGCTTGGTCACTTCAAAAGTGTCCTCTTTTTATGGTGAAACAGTGAAGCCTAGTGCAACCTCTTTTGTTCCATAAAACAGAGTATGCTATTAAGATATTTTAAATCAATTTGAGGGTGTTTTTGTCTACCTTTGTAAGGAAACAGTGAACAGCAGAAGAGCATTGTTTGGGGAAGGGTGTTTTTGTTTTTGTCTAAACATAAGGAGATCCTTGTTCTAACAAGAAAACACAAATACCTCTTTTCAATACCTTGCCCAAACACAATAAATTGACTGTGTGCTTTTTATTTAACAAATACTTGTTGTTTGGCATTAAAGAGGACAAAACAATGATTTATAAGGAGCAAAAAGTTGGTGTTGGGGGACTATCTCACAAACATTTGAAGCAGCTTGTCTTGGTCAAACAGTGACTGACAAGGAGGACAAGGTGTGTGCTTGAGAAGCCATTCCAAAGGCCATTTTAGACAGCTTTTTTTTTCAAAGAACATTCAAAACAAAAATGCCTCCTAGGCAGGACAGTAGAAGTGGCCTTCATAGGAGGTTTGAGCCTATTTCCACTGAAGAGGTAAATGCTCATCCATCAGTCCTGTTTAACTTTCATGAGGTTGGGTGTCTAGAGTTTTTTCAAAGGGTGCAGGAGGTGAAAATATATTCCACTTTGACACATCTTTGTGCTTTGAGATTTCAAGAGAAGCACTTTTAGCTGGCAGGCTTGGATTTCAAGTTCTCTCTTAGGTCCATTTCCAAGGCCACCAAAATCCCTTATGTCAGAGAGAAGTGGTTTAAACAAAGCCAGCTAGACACAGAACAATATAAGCCTTTTCTGAAGCCTGAGCATAGAGATTCATGTCCATCTATTTTTCCCTTCTCATATCTATTGACTAGTTATTCCCCCCTCATGAAGATAATCATGAAATACTTCACTTGCGAGGGAAGATTCTCCCGAGTCTATGCTTACCATGTCTAATTGCTCATGCATTTCACAAGAGCCAAATTGTTAAATCTCCCTTTCTTCCTACATATAAGTATTGAGAAAATGGCCTCCACTGTTCAGAAAATACCTCCTTCTCAGCAGTCAACTTGTCTCTTCCATCACTCCCTCATCAAGGTTATCATTCTTCATCAGCTTGAGAAGAAATAAATCTCTTGGGATACTTTCATTACACATCCGGATTTCCCCACTGTCCCTTCATTTCATACATCTCCTTCACCTTCCACTCACCATCCTTCGCCTTCTTCAAGTAATCCCATTCCCAAGAATCTCAAATTTCCCATTGAACAAGAAGAAGAGCATGAGCAAGAGGAAGAAGATGATGATGAGCAGCATCATGATGAAACAGGGCAGCAAGGGGAAGAAGAGCACAGTAAAGCAGAGCGGCAAGGGGAAGAATGGCATCATGAAGAGCATGATGATGAGCATAAACATGAAGATGAGCAGCAGCATGAAGATGAGCAGCAAGAGCATGATGATGAATAGGTGTAGCACAGTGAGGAAAGGCAGCCTCATAAAGAAAAACACAGTGATGAAGAGGTGCAGCACAGTGAGGAAAGGCAGCCTCATGAAGAAGAAGGGCAGCATGATGAATAGGTGTAGCACAGTGAGGAGGGAAGCCCTCAAAAAGAAATGTAGGAGGACAGTCAAGGCATCCATGAACAAACTCAAGACAGTGGCAAGAATGATGAGGAAAGTAAGGGCAAAGAGCCAATAGAGCATGTGCTAGCTGCCTCTCCTAGGAAAGGGGCCATGCTCTCTTCTCCGAAAGTGGCCAAGCCCCAGACATCAAGGAAAAGGGTGCCTAAAGCTGTAACTCCAAATGTTACTAGGGCCCTCTGAAGCAAGGGGAAATTGCCCAAGAAGCCCATTGTCGAATTGCCCAAGAGGAGGAAGACTAAAAGAGCCACCCAAAGCAAGGGAAACGAGAAAGAAGAAAGCAGCCATGAAAAGGAAAGGGACTTCGACATAACTCAAATCCAAAGTGATGATAGCGACAATGAAGCCCAAATCCTAGAAACTCTCTTGATCAATAGAGAAAACCAAATTGATGCTTTGAGGAGTGATCTAGAGAGGGCTAGAAACTTCAATCACTTTTTGCAAATTCAAAACAAACAAATGAGTGTCCATATGGTGGTATATGAGACACGGGCCATCAAATACAAAAAGGAGGCCTCCAAGGCACAAGTGAGATTGGAAGAACTCATGGGTGAGTTCGATGAGAGAGAAGATGAAGATCAGCCCAAGAGAAAAAGGCCAAGAACCATGGGGCTCAAAAGAGCCCTTGAGAAACAAAAGGAAGAAGAAGCTACCCTTCTCCAATCTACCCCTATCACTACATTGTTCACCCAAGAGATGGAGAAAAATTGAGAAGTATGGCTTGAGAGGGTAAATGATCACTTGGAAAATAATTTGGAGAAGTCAAATAGGGATTTGGACCTTCAACGAAGGATGACCGGGCATTATAAGAACCTCAATCAGTTTGCCCGATGGAAATTGAAGGCCACACAGGAAAAACTCAAGGAGGCTCAGAGGCGCCCGACACAAAAATTGAAGAAAGACACCTCAAAGCTCCAAATTTTGGCCTCAGCTTCACAGCATGTTTTTGAAAGCCATTGAGGGTCATGCACACCAAAATTGGGCGAAATTCAACAAGTTTTGGTTTTTTGTCATTTTTGGATTTTTGGCTAAAACTCATGGGCATCACCATTTCATTTTGGGGCATCTTCAAAGGATTAAAATGGTATCATTGGATGCCACAATTTTAGGGGCATATACTTAGTGATTTTTAGATCAATTGAAGATGATTTTCTCCCCTAAAATGGCAGAAAACACTCACTTTTCCACACTCTGCCCCGTTTATCAGCAAGGTCTTTTTTTTGGGTTTTTACACATAGGTCTGTTTTTTTAGGACTTCCAATGGTTATTTTGGAGAAAAATAATCATTTTCAGAAAATAGACATTTATATATTTCCAACGAGCCATCACGGGCCTTGTTTCGACATCAGGAAGGCCTCCAAAAGTTGTCGGAAAGTCAAGGGACTTTCTGCTGATGTATTTCTTAAGTATTTTTGTAAAAAATGCACCTTTCAAAAGTGACTTTTCCTCATGTGCGTTTAGCTATTTTTGTGCATGGTTAGTTAGGAAAAGTCAATTTATTTTCCTTTTTTAGCATTTTTGAGATATTTTATTAGATATTTTGTGCCTTGGGTTTTGCAAAGCCTCAAGGACAAAATCAGATATTTTGGATAGGCCAATGAGATTGCAAGTTGAACTAGGAGGTTTTCCCTCATGTTGGCCTATATATTCCAAAGGCTTTCATTGTAAAAAAGGCTAAACTTGATTAATAGAAGCAATATATGGTTATAAAAGCTTGAAGAAACACTTGTCTCATGTATTTGGAGAGTTTCTTGAGTGCTTTTGGATGATGAAAGAAGATTGTTGTTGGATTCCATGACTTGGTAGAATGGTATAGTGTCTCTCTCTTTGTTTTGTTTCTTAGTTTTCATTCATAATTCCATGTTCTTTCTTGCTATTAAACAGTAGAGAATAGATTTGAGACATGCCCTTGGAGGCACCTCAAATTTCCTGTTTCTTAATAGCTTCTATGTTTTCTTCCTTTTTAGTCATATCAAAGAATCCTTGATTGCTCTTTGATAACTGAAGAATATTGTTTACTTGTTTCATTTATGGTTTTATGCATTCTAAGTATAATTCACGGTATGCCCTAATTACTCATGGCTAGTCATATTTCCACCTCTGAAACTTCTCATTGATTGTTTGATTGTTATTTGTTGAAACAAGGAGGTCTTGTACTGATCTTGCCCTTTGCCTAAAACTATGTGATCTTGCTCCAAAGTGCCCTTGAAATACTATGCTTAGGCATTCCTTCATAGTGATTTAAGCTGTTTTTTTGTCTTAAATTTATTTCCCCAAAGTCTGATAGCCATTTCCTAAAGTTAGAGAGTCATATATCTCTATGCATGGGTTGAATGTTTATTTCTCTGCATTGATCAGTTTACAGTTACATTTCTCATGATTAATGGTTTTCCCTACTATGTTTATGTCAGCTATTTAAACTATTTATGTTTCAAATCATTTGTTCTTCACAAATTTAATGTCCATTCCACACTATTTTACCCAAAGATCCTTTTTACCTCGCTCAAATCGGCCCTTCAACAACCTTGTATCACCACCTGAAATCTTTCTTGACCTTTTCAACCCCATAGCCCAGTTGATCTGACATCTTTTTACCTATATTATGTCTTTGATGAGTTCATCCCTCACAACCTAAAAACGAAAACCACAAACCTACCTCATAACTAGCCTAAAATCAAGAACACAATAATCAAGCACACAGATATCCCTTACACAAATAGAGAGAGCCTTCTCTGAGTCCAGGAAGGCTAGGTCCTTGGGCTCCAAAGATTGGTTTGATGTTACACTGTCATTTGGCTTGCCAATCAGCCAAATCATGGGACCCTAACATAATGGCGATCACGGTGGGACTTTGAGTCAAAACATCCTCGGTATCCCTTAGGATCTCTCAAAATCTCAGTCAAAATTAGAAAACTTAGGTATTGTCTGAAGAGTAGCAACTAACTCCTTCACCATCCTAGAAAAATGATGATTCAGTTATAGGAAACTCTTCCAAACCTCAGGGCTACATATAGGAAACTCAGAAAACCCCAAAATATTTCTAGATTGGTGTTTATCAATATTGGTGGTGGACCATACACATATACTCTCAAAACAACTAAAAATCCACCTGATGACTCCACTAACCTCTAGTAGGCCTAAAAACTCCATAAAAAACCAAAAAATTCATAAACCATACCTTTCTGTTGACTCATCATTTCCAAAACTTAAAAACTTATGGTGCAAACCCTGTAATCAGTGACAAACTAAGTATAACTTAGCGATTCAGAAGACTTCACCTAAACATAGGAGATAAACATAAATAATCTTGCAAATAGAACAATTAGCTTGTCCAAACAGCCTAGCAAACTATTGAAACCAAGTGAATCACTCTTCCTTGCTATTCTTCATCTCAAATTTTGCTAGAAAACTTTTTCCCCAAAGCATCTTTGATAGTGTTGGTGGTGGACCATAGTTCTCACAAAAATCCACCTAGCGACTCCACTAATCCTCATTTTTGTTTTTGACCATCCTTCACATTAGTAAACCCCTAGAGAGGACATCCATCTGAAACAATCACAAATACCATCCTCTCTAAACTCTAGAGTCAAAATCTGGCTTCACGAAGCATCAACACCAGATCTCATCCAGACCCAAATTCCCCTATCGTAGTAGATGACCCAGAGAAGATTCTGTGGCAAGCTTCTGAAACTGGAAATTTAGCTACCGATAGGTCCATCCGTAAATAAAGATCAGTACCTGAGCACCTCACAGCCTTACAAGATTCCCCATTTGACTTAAAATCATCAAAAACCCTTTTTAGAAGAAAGTCAAAAAGTAAGGTAAACTTTGATGATCTTAAGCCCCTAGATCTGCCACAGAGTCCTAGTAGAGAAGCCTTGCCCACTACACCTCCAGAATTTCATCTTCTCCATCACTTTGGCTCCTACCATCCCAGATCTGCTCAAAATCAGATCACTAGCCCAAGTACATCCACCACACCCAGCCAAACCACTACTGTTCAAATCACCTCAGCTCATCCTACAAGCCCTCATTTTGTACATCATCCATTGGCTCCCACCATGGCAGCGTGGTATGCACCCTTGGTGTTGCTACACCCTTTGGCTCCTTTACAAAATGACTATCAATCCAAAATCCCACACTTTACCAAAGTTGAGGCTACTACAGCTCAACAACATTTAGATAGAATTAACGATGCCTTTGAATACATGGAAATAGAAGACGAGACCATAAGAATGAGGATGTTCGCCCAAAGTCTGGGTGGAGAACCCAAAAAATGGTTTAAGAGCTTAACTCCAAACAGCATCCACGATCTCCCAGAACTCTACCAAACCTTCATAAATAAGTGGGAAATCAGAAAGAACCCGATTCAAATCTTTTCGAAATATAACAATCTAAAACAGGAAAGTGGGGAAAGTGTCGAGGGATACTGCACTAGGTTCAACAGTTTGTATAACACCCTCCCACCTCACTTCAAACCCCCACTTGGCTTAGCCTTAGCGAAATTCCTCGAAGGATTAGACCCAGACATGACTTATCAACTAAGAGACAAGGACCCCCCTACCTTAGAGGAAATGCAAAAAGTGGCCATAAGTGCAGAAGCCAACTTAGCAGAAAAGAGAGCTAGGACTAGATCAGAAAGGAAAGTCACATACCGGGATGAGGTCTCCACTTCATCCCCTTCCTTAGATCCTAGAATAGACGACTTGGTTAGATCCATGGCAAAAATGTGGGAAAAGATAAGTGAAAATACACCTCTTAGGGGCAACTAGCCAAACCCTCCAAACAGAAACCGGAACCAAAATTTTAGGAGGTAACAGCCTCAAAACAAACCAAGGGAAAATGACCAACAAATTAGGCCACCCTTTAATGAAAATTATGTGGAAGAAGATGAAATGGATACAGAACCCATTGATGAAAATCATTTGAACCTTATAGGTTCTGATAACGAGAGTGAGGTTTACCTCACAGAAGAAGAACAAGCATTCTTCTCTCTGAATCAAGATGAAACCAACTATGAAGATCCTGAAGATCCTGCCACAGATTTTTAGAATGCCATAATAGAAGCTCACAGGCAGTATGACCTTAGAAGCAGAAAAAACCAAGACAACTCCAAGAAAGGTAGCTCAAACACTGCTAAAACCCTTGATACCATCCTTAAAAAGGCAGTGGATAGCAATAAGACCGTAGTCAAGAAAACTGACGAAAACTAAGATAAATCTATTCAAACAAGTCTTGGCTCAGATGCTCCTAGTACCTCCACACAGATTCCCGAGATGGCTGTGTCAAACAAAATCCCGAAACAAAGTCAGCAAACTCAGAACATAGAGAAAGTCATGGCTGAAAAAACTGAAGAAAACCTGTCTAAACTACAAGCACCCTTCAGTTTTGAGGGAGAAATCACCAAAATAAAAATTACCGTGCCTCTCACTGAACTTATTGCCCAAGGCTCTTATAAATCCCAAGTGTTAAAGGTCCTGAATATAGGAAATGATGCAAACACCCTTAATCTTGTTTATGACACTCCTGAAGTATTGTTTGGTCTAAAAATAGAAGGGAAATTCCAAGAAGGAACCACTCTTCCCTTTTACATCAGTATGAATATCCATGACCAAATCTTACACAATGCCATGCTAGACTCCGAGGCCTCGCATAATCTCATGCTGAAGGTTGTGATGGAAATATTAGGCCTAGAAATCACAAGACCATATAAAGGCTTATATTCGTTTGACTCAAGTGGAGTAGAGTGTATGGGTTTAATCAAAGATCTTTGTTTCAGTTTGGCCCAAGTACCTGCAAAACACCTGATCATGGATATAGTGGTAGTAGACATCCCTCCCAAGTATGGAATGCTTTTATCTAGATCTTGGGGAGCTAAGCTTCAAGGGAATATTCAACTTCATATGTCCTACATCACCATTACTGTATTTGACCAAACTAGAATACTCTATCAGGAATCACACATGAAATATATGATCAACAGCCAAGAAAGGCTAGATAACATCCCAATGTACTCCTTGCATTCTAATCTGAACTCTTTCATTTTACACACTGATGAAGACATTGAAGAACAGTCAGAAGGATTTGAAACAAACTTAGACCCACCACATCAGCTGCCCCAAGTTCTCTATGATGAACTAGACACTCAGAATTATCATGACCATGATCAGTTATGTCTTGAGGAAATAGATTTTGTTCCTTTTGAAACAGGGATAGAGCAAGAAGCACAAACCATTATGTACCATCAAGCGAATTTCTCAAACCTTAGGCAAACATCAGCAGTAACATCAGGGGAATTTTTCAGAACAGAGGCATTAGAAGACTTGCATATCACAAACCTCTTTGGAAATCAAGGGCCAAGAAGCTTAATGTTCCTACCATACCTTAAGGATTTACCATCACATAACCCTACCCTTTTAAGTGAAACCTTGACTGTAGCCATAACAGCTCAAAATCCAAAAAAAATGTGTGATAAACTTCTTAGGAAAGGATATGATGACTGCAGTCCAAATATACCTGAGTTACTTGAACTGGCTAACATTCTGTCACTCCACCAAAGACTGAGAACTGCTAGAATTTGCAATCTTGTTCAAAATACTACTTCATATAGAGAAAATAATGAGAAACACTATGCCACTGCCATCACTCCAAGAAACAACTTTGACAAAAGAAAATACAAAAATCTGGACCAAACAGTAATAGTCAAAGATAAAATAGTTGGTCATAGGATCTGTTTTGATTTTAGAAGCACTAATACACACCCTTGTGATAGAAAGTTTATCCTTCCTACCCAAGACCATGATATACCAATGATAAGTGCTTTTAATCATATGTCTTTGCAAGATGATGTTCCAGGTTATAGCCAAATGATTCCTTTACAAAGCGAACAACTCAAAGAATTTTTCAAGTATGCTGGAAGTAGTCCCATTTTCAAACCCAGAATTGCAAAACAACCAGACACCAAAAATATGCTCCTAAAAGCCATGTTTCCAGTCCTGAATTTCTGCATTTTGATGTACCTTGATGATGTCATCATATACTTCAAAAATGACAAAGAATATCTGCATTATTTGAAAAAGATGTACAGCAAAAGAAGGAGTGGAAATAAAAAGTATAAAGAGGTACAGCGGGAAGATACGGGGTTGTTTAGAGATCCATGCATGAATCCTTATGTCATGCTTGAAAGAGAAAATTTTCCAATTTTTTATTTTCAAGAGCTGAGTGGACCAAGAGTGGTAGGAGATCCTTATGAAGATAAGATGCTTAAGTTTCACCATTTCCAAGATTTCTGAGTCAAAACTTTTTCAATCATTGTATATACCATTGTTTGAAAAATAGATCAAAAACAAAAAATTCAAAAACAATAGAAAAATAGAAAAAGAGGGCGATTGAAAAATAGAAAGGAAGCCCCATTTTCAAAAAATAGTCATTCAAAAAGCGCGCAAGTCTAAATGTCGCTACTAGTGCTCAAATGTCTTGTTCAGTTATCTAGCCTAATCATAACTGAACATGTTTTAAATTTATTTGTTGATAAGTTAGTGAGAGGAAAAGATAGTCAACATTGTGTGAGATTGACTTATCAAAGAGAGTAGATTAGGAAAATATACTGGTTCCACATGCTCAAAACAGAACCAAAGAGGAAAGTAGGGATGAAAAACAAATTGTGTATCCTAGTCTTGTTTTTCTAGATTTCATTTTATGCAAAATAATATTTGTGTGCAGCTTGTCTTTCATGCCACAAGTACATGAAAAATCAGACTGTCTAATCCTAATTTGGTCATTTTTCAATTTCATGTTTTAGATTAGAGAATAAAATCCTGTCAAACAGCTTAACCTTGACAGTCAATCTAGCATAGGTAGAGAAATGAAGGAGTTCATCAGCTTAATCTGAACTCCCGGTGGATATAAGTGTAGAATTAGATAGTATCATTTTTCAAAAATATTATGTCAAAGGGTTGCTAGTCCAAATGCACCCAAAAGAAGAAAAAATGTTAGGACATATAGTGGGGTAGGTAGAAATGTCATTGATGCTAATCATGTTGTCAATTTTCAGAAATATCATCAAGGAAGAAAGAAATTTGCGCCAATGGATAAAGGCACTGGTCTTCAAAGAACTGAGATCTGAAATTCTGGACACCTCCTAAAAAGGAGCTGCCCTCTCCAAATGGAGCCACAGTTATTCATCAGTATTTTTCACCTATTGATGATGACTAATTTTTAAAGCCAAGTTTTCTAGCAGCTGACCTCCAATTTGTCAAATTTGCCAGCTGGAAAACACCCATAAACATTTTTCCCTCCTACCTTTTTCAATCAGCCCATGATGAGATAAAACCTAATTTTCAAGTCCTATCTAGCCTCAGTCATACAAACTTGTCCACCAGCTCCAAAGAGAATACTCCAAATCTGTCCAAAAAGCCTCCCCTAAGTTAGGTAGTGGCGCTTTAGGCGATTTTCCCTTGGCAAACTATCCTAAAGCCAAAAGAACCTCTATCTAATATCAGCCAGTCCTAGATGACCTTCCTATTCTGCAAACAAAGCTTGATTACACCCTTAGGTCGCGCCACTAACAAGCCTTCATGTCTCAGCAATACATATGCCATAGGTCAAACTAATATTAGGTGGATTTACAGTGTTTCAATGTTTTTTTCAAGAGAATAAGTGTACCAGTGTTCCAGAAGACATTATTAAACTTAACATGAGAAGACAGTTGCTTCTCATGTGGTTTTGAGCCTAGAATGCAAGTACTGGATAGAGAGTTATTTCAATAAGCTCCTGCAAACATAGTCAAAGGTTAGTGACTTATGAATAAAAAGAAATACTCTACAGATACTGGTCAGGTTTCTTCTGATGTCTAAAGATGCATAAAGGTATTTTTAACAATAGGATTACATGTCTCAAAAGAATTCCCATCATGGCATATTGTCAATTTGTCACTTTTATTTGCTTAAGCATGAATAGGCAGTGAAAGGAAAGAGGACATTGTTTGAAAGCAGATGAAATGGCATCACTGAGAAAACCTCCTCCATACATGAGTAGAGGGTTGAAATGACTGAGAAAACCTCCTCCATACATGAGCAGAGGGTTGAAATGACTGGGAAAACCTCCTCCAAACATGAGCAGATGGACAAGTCACTGGTTGAAGGCCTCCTTCATTTAATAATCAGAGGGCCAGGAACATAGGTATGGCCTCATTTAAAGGGCATAAATCTAACAATGATGCAAACTTCCTGAAAAACTTGTTTAAAACCTTGTCTCCAATAGATTCAAAACCACTAACACATTAGTGGTGTCTTAAAGATTGATTATAAGTTTTCATTGATTGGAAGGCAAAGTCTAAGTGCAGTGGGGAACAATTGAAGGCTTATAAATAGAAAAATGGTGTTAAAAACAGAGGGAAAGTAGTGGTTTTTCGATATTCAAAGAAGGTTTGCTCTTCATGTCCATGAAGATCTTTTTCAAAAAACTCATCAAAAGTGACAAGAAGGTAACATAAGCCTGGTTTTTGGAAGAGGCTTTGCAAATAGACACATAGAGACAGTATGTGTAAGAAAGGATATAGCAAATGTTTTTAAATTCAGAGACAAACACTCAAAGTAAATGAAGCATGCCTCTATCACAGTCAAAGGCCCCTTTATGGACATGTGAAAATGACCTTGTTGTTGCATATGAGTCCCAAGGTTCCTAAAGGCCTTTTTTCCTTAATAAATAGGTGTAGGTAAAATCTGGGGAGTACAAATGAGGTTTTTTCACCCACAGTTAAAATAAAATCTCAAAGAGCACCTGACAGTTTGATTGACTCCATAGTGAGCATGATTATCATCAAAACACTAGGAGAGTAGAAATTGTCAGAGTAAGTTTTAGAGTGGTGATTTATCTCCTTCCAAGATATGGCAAAGGATGCCTCACAAATCATCGATATGTCTTTGAGCAAGGTTTTTTCCTTTAAGGGTCAGAAATAGGAAGAAGTGACAAAGTTTTCTTCTTTAATGAGAAATAGTGAAAAGGCGGTAGAAGGGGTTCGTTGTTTCTTAAAAGAAGCCTTTTTACTTCATCAAGAACCATCACTATAGTGTCATTCAAAAATTGACCGCAGCATCTTGTCAAAAGACTTGATCGAATATGAGCCTTTATAATGTTTTAAAAATGATAAAATGGCAAAGCAGTGGAATCAATGTCCTGGAGTGTGCCTTGTGGTCCCGGAAAATTACTTCCGCCACTCCCAAGATTGCGCGGCTTTTTGAGTAAAAAGCACGCAAACGCATGCTTATCGAAGAATTTTGCGTGCAAAGGCGCATTTGACTGGTTATTTATGTGCGCAATTTTATTTTTCCTTTCATACCTTAGATATTTTTAAATACTTTTAGATTCTCTAATGTCTTTTAGCCATGTAAATCCTTCTGCCTGACATTAAATAATGTCACCTTTGCTTGTTCAATTTTCCAGTGATAACACTTAGGATGCATTGACTATAGTCCTATATTTATAAATACAAAGAGATTTGACTGAAATTTATATAATAGAAATAATAGCCACTGCACCCAATACTCTTCCAGTTCCAATCCAAACTGATACATTTTAAAAAGATATGCTCTATAATATGACTTTCAACGTTTTCAATGGTATTTGCCTCAAAATAATATCCAGTGATGACTTGGTAATTTCATTAATTGCACCATTTTTTTCTTTCTCAAATCCTAAACCTATAATTTCCATCAATGATTTAATGACTTTCCTTCAAGCATTACTTCTTGAAATGACATCCATAGTAATGTTGGGAAACCCTTTTCAAAATGGTATCAAAACTATCCACAACACTAATATTCCACAAACAGTCTCTTCACGCTAGATTTACAACCACCAATTTCTTAAGGATATAATTGACAGTGTAAGGTATATCTAATTTTGTACACTAGATCATGATGTAGTTGGATAAAATAATGGTACATTGCACCACAAGACTTCGCTACTAACTCAGTCATAATTTTGTAGAATATTCTATCACCACTATTTATGCTCTCAACATTTGTAGAAATTATTAATTTTTTAGCTACCCTAATTGTTTACATCCCCATATATTTTCTTATTTTAAAATTTGGAGGTATATCTCAAATGCTTATCCCCGTTCTTTTCCAACAACCTTTCCTAATTGTAGAGCTTCAAATTCCATCATTACCAATCAAGAAACCCCTTGTAAAATCCACAAAATCTCTTTCAATATCTAAGAAACCTCATGCCTTGTAATGATACCTTCTATGTTAAAATATTTTACATAATTGATGATTTCATGCAGATTAAATGGTCCCTTGATGCTTTGTGGATTCCTAGCTTGTTCCATCATATTTTAATTTGATATTTGATGACAGATTTTTTTTCCTGCTTCAAGTTTGGTAAATTAAAGCTAATGTAACATTATGATGTGTTTCATTTCTAGCCTAAATAGCATAGACTTATTAATACTACCAAAACACCTTTCATTAGGCATTACATTGTGGGTACCATCAAAAATTCGAATATGAGAAAGAACAATCATTGCAGATTTTCCCACTTGGACATTTTTCTCCTATAGTTCTGATATTTTTTTAATATTAGACCATTGAAAACAATCCTTTAATACCTTTATCCCTGGGGAATGAAATATTTTTTATAACATAATATGGAGCATGTATTAACTCCCTTCCCTCATAGCTTGTGAAATTCTATCTCTAATTGGTCTTTTTCAATTCCTAGATTCATTGCAAACTCTAACAAACCACGTGTCAATATTTGTATCATGTAATGTGTATGAATATTTACAGGCCCTCCCTTGATCCAAGAGGATCTTATTAATTCCAGTTCAGCAGAAAAGTCCAAATCAACTACCACAGTTTGATGTCCAGTTCATTTTCCAAATCCGCAGTTTCATCAATTCTCTAGTGAAAAGGTCCTTCAGTATCATGGTTCAATGTCAGGTTCATGGTTTATAAAGGTTTAAGGTTCATGGCATGATCGTCATGTGTGTGTCAAGAAGGTGAATTTTTGGGCTGAAATGATGATGTAATATCCTAAGTACTAAGACCTAATCCTAAGGTCTAATCCTAGTACTAAGGATCTAAGCATTATGTTAAAATCCCTAAGTCTATCTCCTAAGAAATTAAATCCTTATCGTAAGTTTTAAACATATGAAAAAATCCTATGCATTAAACCTAGGACCTAAAATTCTATGGTAATAGGTTTATATTGATTAAACCTAAACTTAAAGTCCTAGCGCAAAACACATATCAAACTATATATTAAAAACAATACCAAAAACATTATTACATAGGGTTCGGGTGATATATAAGTTTTAAAAATTTATAATAAAACCTTATTAAAACCCATAGCATTATGATAACTACATGGTTTATGAAACCATGTCGGAGGTCTTCAAACAGCATGTGACGAGACTTGAAAACCGCAGCAGAGAAATGCAGTTGTTGATAAACCGTAGCGCTAACCACGAAGGTAACTGTGTCGGGAGATTATCATGTGACCAGGTCACGCCGAAACCGTTGGAGTCAAGACGTAACCGCCAGATCCGACTGCAAACATAGCCACCAAAAAGCCTATTCACATGTCGACAGGTGTTTGTTTCTGCCCGGTTAGACTAACCGCTAGGGTTAAGGCCTATCCTAAGTTTATTTATGGATTTTTATGATTAAATCAGTGCTAAGTTTTGGGAAATTAATCCCTAAGGTTCATGAATGGAGAATAATTTGAGACCCTCATCACAAATTTTTCTCAACCAATTCCTAAATGAGGAAAATGGATGTTCGATGCAGCTTATAAAGCCATGGAATTTTCTCATGAAGTTCATCTTGGATTATTGTGAAGACATTGGAGTTTTTTAGATCAATTTCAGAAAGTTAGAGGTGAATTTGTTTGCAGCATTCCTCAGCCATCGGTGGTTGGAATTGAGCATGGAGATAGGCGTCGAAAAGGCGAGGAAGAGTAATTTCTATTTATAGGTTTTAGAAGTGCTTGTGAGCACATTCTATTCCATTTCAGTGTAAATTTTCTTCAAGAAAAATCCTAATAAAAATGGATGCCCACTTAAAAGCGGACCCAGAGATGTAGTCCAGGAGGGATGAACTCCGTCATCAAATTTTTTGCCTCTTCTTCTCTCTAATTATTGCTGTTATTTAATTCATTTATGCTGTTGGTTTATGTCATTATTCATTAAATCATACTTCAGTTAATAGTCAATCTAAAGGACAAACTAATGAAACTGCTTAAGCACTTTATTTGATCACATTCAGATCATTTTTGGTATCAAAGCAGGTTGTGCTTGTAGTTTGTTTATCAGTGGATGTCAACCAGGTTGGGATTGCAACGTGGAAAAGGCAAGCTTGAGGAATTCAATTCAGAGATTGAAAGGCGGAAATTTGATCATCAATCAACGATGATAGGGACTAAGACCATTGAGACTCCTGAAGCTACTGAAAAGAAACCCATGTATGAGAATCAAATCCAACAGATGTTTCTAAACATGCAGCAAATGTTGGCATAATTATATGAAGACAAGAAGACGAGGGATCCAGCCTCATCATCGAAGGCATCAAAGAAGGACAAGGGTAAAGGCAAGGCAGATAAATCTCCTTCTCCTCCGTCATCTCCATCATCTTCTTCTTCCTCTTCTACTTCTAGCTCTGAATCAAAAAAAGAAAAGAAACATAAGAATCCACTTTTGAAACTTGATGTTAAGTTCGAATTACCTATGTATGATGGTGAAATAAACCCTGAGAAACCAAATAATTGGATAAAAAAGTTAGAAGTCTATTTTCATATTCAATATATTATTGATGATAAGACAAAGATCTAATTAGCTACTCTTATAATGGGGGGTATTTCTTTGATCTAGTGGGAAATTAAGACACAGATAGATTTAAAGCGTAAAGGAAAAATTATAACCTCATGGAATAAGTTTATTAAAGCTCTAAATAAACAATTCTATCTGTTGGTTCACACACAGCAAGCTGTAATTGATTGGCAGTGCTTGCAACAAGGTAAGGGACAAAGTGTTCAAGATTTCACACAGGAATTCAGAAAGAAAACATTAGCACTCAATATTTATTTGGACACAAAATAAACTTTGTTAAAATATATTGGCAGTTTGCACTCATATTTGCAGCATAAATTATTAATGTTCAGTCCTAATGATTTTGATGAAGTTTATGTTCAGTAAATTCATGTCGAATCAGGTGGTATACCATTCAATTTTACCCCAAAGACATCCAAGCAGATGGAAACTGAAGACAGCAAAAAGAAGGGTAAGTCAAAGGGAAAGAAGACTTCCACAACTCAGAAGAAAGAAGATATACCTACTTGTACACATTTCCAAAGGATCGGCCATGATGAAGCTAAGTGTTGGAAACTTCAACCGGAACTGAAGTCAAAGAAGTTTCAATCGAAGAAGGCTGAAAAGAAGGCTGAAACAGCAGTCCATCAAGGCTTGGACTTGGGATCCGATTCAGGTGATGAAGGTAAAATCACTGCTATGGTTACAACAAGTAAAATTTCTTATGCTAGTACTTCTACTTCTTCAAACATCAAACAACAGAATGAAGATAAAAGAATCGAGTTATTTCATATAAGGGTAACTTCAAAGCATACTAAGATAGATACATTGTTCAATACGGTATCACAGGAAAATTTGATTTATGAGTCATTGGTTAAACAATTGGGTTTGAAAACACATAATCATCCAAAGCCACATCCTTTAGGGTGGTTAAAGGAACAAAGTCAAATTCATGTTACCAAACAGTGTCGGTTAAAATTTGAAATCACAGCTAACTATATTGATGAAGTAGAGCTAGATGTGATACTGTTAGACATTTGTGGAATTGTCTTAGGTAGCCCTTATCTCTATGACCGTGATGCAATATTTTATAGAAAAGAGCATGTGTATCATCTCAGGAAAGATGGGATTAAGTACATCGTTCGAGCACATAAAAATAAAGATCACTTGAATTTAATTAATGCTAATCAGATGAAGCGCTTAATAAGTTCAAGTAGGAGATACATACTCATGTAAATAAAAGAGCAACATAAGGATCTTATTGATACTTGTTCAGGTTGTGAAATTCGGTATGAAGGTAATTTCGTTAAAAAGGTAGATTCATTTCAAGATCTAATTAAAGAACCAAAACATCTACATGAGATGCAGTTGATGTTTGATGCCTCTAATAATGGAATGTATCACAAGTCTGTTATAGAGCATAAAAAAATAAAGAAAAAAGTTTCAGGGATGGAATTCATGTGACACAAATCATCTCCATACAGTTCACCCATTATTTTGGCTCATAAACAAAACAGGGCATGGGGAATAAGTGTCGATGTTAAAATTGATTCAATTAAGCAGAAACATTTTACAGCATTGATAAATCATCAACAGCCATATGAAGTTAAAATAGATGTTAAAGGATATGAAATTAAAACAGTGATTCACATAGATTATCAGTTGCTTCAATACTTTTAGTCATATACTAAGATGCAACAATCTCACTACAGTTGGATGGGATTTCTTCAGCAAAATCACTTAGTAATGAAGGACAGGGAAGGTGTAACAAGTAAAGTAGTTGATATGTTGTCTTTGAATGCTTTAGTAGTACTGCATAAAAGTTCATTGGTTTATGAAATTTATGTAGAACAGTATAGTACTGATAATGATTTCAAAGATACTTTTGAATCGCTAACTCATAATGCTCAGATAGAAAGGTGCAGGTTATTCGAGAAATTTATCTTTCTCAGATTGCAGGCGTAAGGAAGACTACGACACAAAGTAAAAGGTATTGTTACTGGCCTCATATGTATGAAACAATTGTCAATTACATAAAGGGATGTGTAATGTGTTCGAAAAGCAGGCCATGCAATCGAAAGATTGGTTTGCACATGCCACTTCTAGTTCCTTTGCAACCATGGGGCAGCATGGATTTGGTTCAAGGACAGACAGAAATGGTGAAGAGAACCGAGATACATATTCTTCGAGGTAACTGCAGTAAACATCCTAAGATATGGGATGAATTTGTAAATTATTTGTTTCAAGCTTACAATCAAGCCTTACATTCTTCCGTGCCATGACAAGCATTGAGTCAAGTCAGGTTCAAGTTGCGCCATGATAAGCATCAGTTTCAGGTCAATGAGCAGGTATGGTTGTATGTCATCAAAGTCAAGATGAAAGTGAGAGAGCTATATTCTCACTTATTTTCAGTTTAAAATTAATATTTCGTGGTCCAAAATATTTTTAAGTGGAGAGGATTGATCTAGGAGGATCTTGATCATTCCAGTTCAGCAGAAAATTCCAAATCAACTCCAGCAGTTCGATGTCCAGTTTAGTTTCCAAATCCGCACTTTCATCAATTCGCCAATGAAAAGGTCCTTCAGTATCATGGTTCAGTGTTAGGTTCATGGTTTATAAAGGTTTAAGGTTCATGGCATGATTGTCATGTGTGTGTCAAGAAGGTGAATTTTTGGGCTAAAATGATGATGTAATATCCTAAGTACTAAGACCTAATCCTAAGGTCTAATCCTAAAACCAAGGATCTAAGCATTATGTTAAAATCCCTAAGTCTATCTCCTAAGACATTAAATCCTTATCCTAAGTTTTAAACCTATGAAAAAATCCTATGCATTAACCCTAGGACCTAAAATGCTATGGTAAAAGGTTTATATTGGTTAAACCTAAACTTAAAGTCCTAGCGCAAAACACATATCAAACTATATATTAAAAACAATACCAAAAACCTTATTACATAGGGTTTAGGTGATATATAAGTTTTAAAAATTTATAATAAAACCTTATTAAAACCCACAGCATTATGATAACCGCATGGTTTATGAAACCATGTCAGAGGTCTTCAAACAGCGTGTGACCAGACTTGAAACCCAGCGGAAAAATGTAGTTGTTGATAAATCGCAGTGCTAACTGCCAAGGTAATTGCGTCGGGAGATTATCATGTGACCAAGTCACACCGGAACCGCTGGATTCAAGATGTAACCGCCGGATCCGACCGCAAACATAGCCACCAAAAAGCCTGTTCACATGCCAACGAGTGTTTGTTTCCGCCCGGTTAGGCTAACCGTCAGGGTTAAGGCCTATCCTAAGTTTATTTATGGGTTTTTATGATTAAATCAGTGCTAAGGTTTGTGAACTTAATCCCTAAGGTTCATGAATGGAGAATAATTTGAGACCCTCATCACCAATTTTTCTCAACCAATTCCTAAGTGAGGAAAATGGAGGTTCGATGCAGCTTATAAAGCCATGGCATTTTCTCGTGAAGTTCATCTTGGATTATTGTGAAGACATTGGAGTTTTTTAGATAAATTTCAAAAGGTTAGAGGCGAATTTGTTTGTAGCATTTCTCAACCGTCGGTGGTCGGAATTGAGCACAGAGACAGGCATCGGAAAGGCGAAGAAGAGTACTTTATATTTACAAGGTTCATAAGTGCTTGCAAGCACAATCATTCTATTCCATTTCAGTGTAAATATTATTCAAGATCAATCCTAATAAAAATGGACGCCCACTTAAAAGCGGACCTGGAGATGTAGTCCAGGAAGGACGAACTCCATCATCAAATTGTTTGCCTCTTCTTCTCTCTAATTATTGTTGTTATTTAATTCATTTATGCTATTGGTTTATTTCATTATTCATTAAATCATACTTTAGTTAACAATCAATCTAAAGGAAAAGCTAATCAAACTGCTTAAGAACTTTATTCGATCACATTCAAATCATCCCTTTTCATAGCCATCTCTTGAATCAAGCAACTAATAACATAAGTTTATGCTTTTTCCTTTCACCAATAAAAAAGTTCTAAGAGGATTGGCCATTATTAAGTAATGTATTTGGGAAATAATCTAACATGACTAGTAGGCATGTATAGTAGTTGGCACTCTTGAAGTGTATCCCATCATAGGCCTATTTGTATCGTGTGTTTATTAAGGGGTTAATTCATCCCCATTTTTTAGGGAATCCTCAACCTTTCCATGTTTATTATTTGGTTTCCTAAATGAATATGAATATCCAAATTGTAGAAATATAGCATTTGTCAAAAAATTGGTTGTAAGTTGCTTGAGTATTACTTCAAATTTTGTCTACCACAATCATTGTTGAATTGTTTTAAATTTTCTTCCTAATCCCTTGATATGTGAATCCACTAAATATGGAAATTATATAGATATATGCATCATTTTATTTGAAGATAATCCAATATGAAAGATGGTGAATAATAATTTTGACCTTCATATGATCTAGGAACCTATTATTGACAGATGTTGTCATAGTTATTATGCTAGATGATTGATGGATGAACCTACATTTTTGAACTTCTCCCATCTTCACAAAAAAATCCTAGTTTTTTGTAGTTAAACACAATATAAAATCACAATCAGAGCATTCTTCATCCTATTTCATTCGATCTGGAATTTTCATGGGCTTATATTATAGCCTAAAATATAAAGTAGTCCAAAAAATGTTCAACATGTAGCAATGGTGATGCTGCAATGTTCTAGTTGGAAATATAACTTCATACTGATTGAAATGGCCACTGCATTAATTAATTCCAAAAATTTAAGTATAATGAAAGAATTATGTTGATATCCTCATGGATGTATGTTGTCCCATATACTATATAAAATAAAAAAGTTTATTGGGTTGTGTTGTTCCTTTATTCACTTCATTCCAACTCAAATCCCCATTTTCTTGGGATGCATCAACTGTAATCTTGTATTTATAAACATATAGAGAGTTGACTGCAATTATATAATTGAAATAATAGCTACTTCTCCCAAGACTCTTCCAGTTCCAATCCAAACAGAGAATTTTTAAAAAGATCAGTTCTATAAGATGACTTTCAACATCTGCAATGGTAGTTGTCTCAGAATAATATCCAATGTTGACTTGATAAGTGCATTAATTACACCATTTTTTGCTTTGTCAAATCATGAACCTATAATTTCCATCAATGGTTTAATGGCTTTCCTTCAAGCATTACTTCTTGAAACGAAATCCATAGTAATCTCTACCATGTTGGGAAAACCTTTTCAAAATGGGATCAAAACTATCCACAATGTTATTATTCCACAAACAGTCTCTTCACGCTAGATTTATAGCCACCAATTTCCTAAGGATATAATTTTTTTCTTTTTGTAAGATTGGTAGGACTACATCTTCATCATGTCCAATATATCACCCTGATCGGGGCGGGGAATTGAACCAATGACTTCACATCAAAGAGTTCCTTAACAGAACACTTGATCACCCTTTATCCAAGACCCCATGGACTTCTTAAGGATATAATTGATAGTGCAAGGTATATCTAATTTTTTACACTAGCTCATGATGTAGTTGGAGAAAATAATGCTACATCGCACCACTGGAAATGAGAGAACTAAAGAAACAATAAAAAATTATAAAAGTTAATGCCCCTCTATGTAAGTCAACTTCCCTTATATGACTTTTTTCGTATTGAAGAAAAGTGACCTACCAAACTAGTGAACAGTTCAAACTCCTAAGTGATGGACATCTTAGATTTTGTGAGTAGGGAGGGGACATTAGAATATTGTGGGATCTGAAAGCTAAAGATTATATCTAACTATCTAGACCCAAAACTTTATATTTGTTATTCCTATGATAATGGTTTATGTCCCTTATGCCATCCCATGTACTCTTTGGATTCCCACTGAGTCTCTGAGATTTACAGTGCTATAGTTAGGGACAAGGAGGGAGTTGGTCTTATATATGTCTAAACATGAACTTAAATGCCCTAATTATTCAATGTAGCATTCTTTATGTGGTTATGTTTGGGCCCAATTTTTAAAGTAATGTAAATTAAGAAAATAAAAAATGAATATTTAAAAATAAAATCATACCTATAAATGAAATATGTCCTATAAAATAGGGAAAAGAATGAAAGCACTAAAATAAATATCCTTGTTGAAATGAATACCCAAGGGGTTTGGGGACGGTGGAGAAAAACCCGCTTGTGGAATTACAAATAATTTCTCAATATTTCCCTTCAAAAAACATTCGTCAGATAAAATTTGGTTAGGCATACAATCCAGATGACCTGTAAATTGACTTTTTGTTCAACCACTCAAAATAACAAGGGAAACCAGAATTTCTGGCCTGAAAACTAACAAAAATAATTTTTTATTTTATGTAATTGCAAAAAATATATGTTAACGTTTTACAATCCATATTAAGATGTCTACAATTGTGGAGCAATAATGAATCTTCTTAGCTCACCAAAAATCATATAATTTTTTGACACCTTTTAAATGGTTCCATCGAATAATTTATTGATTCTGAGAAATGTTACAAATATCTTGAATTTCTCTCAATAATTTCAATTATTTCCAAGATTTTCCTATTGCCAATGTTTCTAATAATTTTTTTAGGCTTTCAAGCCAATTTTATGTTAGCCAATCATTTTCAATAACTTCCAATATTTTCCCCAACATTTTTGGTTATTTTACTTTTGGACCCTTAAAGATACATTCCCGAAAACAATAATTGCAACATTGACTTTGAAATCACAAGGATTTTTTGCTTTAACTCAAGCAGCAACTTAGAAAAATATCATAAAATATGTAGGTAGATGGAATGTTTTTACTACCATCCAAGGTCAATCCCTCTGCTCTGGAAGTTAAAGAATTAGCGATGAAATGTCGAATTATCCTTCTTGGCATGCTCCATAAATGTTCCTACTAGGATTTTGTATCTATTGCCTCTTAGTATTTATAGATGATTTATATAGATGTGTATATATTTGAATGTTAACATAATTTAGAGCTTAATCATTCGAATTAGGGGTGAAAGTGACTGAAAGTAGGTAGAAAAATAGTAAAGTACATTATCCATAAGGGAAACTTCTCTGCATATGGAAGAGAAGCTCTACATTAAATAAGGAAGTATTATTATGGTCCTATAATATTATAGAGCTTTAAAAATAGTAATATATTTACACAAGTGACATTCAAAGATGGGTAGTGTATAAATTGTGCCCCAAAAGTCATAGAAATGGCTTTCTCTTGTTGATTATGTCTTTGACAGGTACATTACTTTGAAGTTGCCTAACACTACCTATTCCATATTGGTGTAGGATACAAATATTCATAGCACAAATATACATTTATCAGTCTTGATTTATTCATTGGAGCATATGAATATTTTACACAGAATAGTTAACGTAGTTCATAAATATTACAATCTAAAACTTCTTTTAAGACTTCTTATAGAATTGAATAAATGTATTCTACTTGTATGTTTGGTACTTCCCAACACTTCATTTACACCTCCACCCACTTTTCATAACTTCCATAACCATTAAGTAGTGACTTGCAACTTCGATGTTATTTTTTTTGTTTAGTAAAATATTTTCCAATACTTTACAAATTTTTATAATTTATCGAAAGTTGTATAATTTACAATCTATAAAGTTTCAAGGTTTAACTTTTTAAAGTCCAGTTCTTGAAAGGTTTCTAGCTCAATGGAATAGCACCTTTTTTACAAGCATGAGGTTGGTGGTTCAATTCCATCGTGCCCTAATATTCATATGCAATGGTGATGATTAGTTTTTGGTGAAAAGGGCTCTTTTGACCATCACCGATGAGCTTATGGTGACATTTTTTGACCCACACCAATGAACTTATGGTGAAATTGTTTGACCCTCACCAAAATATGAAATCGTGAGGGTCAATGACCACCACCATAAGTTCCTCGTCATAAATCGTTGTTGTTCAAATGAAATGGTGGGGATCAACGACCACCACCATAAGTTCCTCGCCATAAATCGTTGTTGTTCAAATAAAATGGTGATGGTCACTATCCATCATTATAATCAGTATTTTTGACGAACCTTGAATGTCACCACATCAACTATACATTTGGTGATGCCACCTTTGGTGACATTCAGTTTTTTGGTGACGGAGGCTAAGGTTTGTCACCATTGATCATATAAAATCATGATCATCAATATCATTCATTATAAATCATTATTGGTGAATAACCTTGAATGTCACCACATCACCTATACTTTTGGCGACGCCACCTTCGGGGACGTTCAGTTTTTAGTGACGGAGGATCTTTTAACCGTCACCAACGAGCTTATGGTGACAATTTTTGACCCTCAGCAATGTCCTTTTTTCTTGTCATGATTTTTTCATATTTTTTTTAGTGAGAATGGTGTATTAGCGGTAATCATGATTCCAGGCCTAATGTGGTGTAATGCATAAAAATCAAGGGAATAATGCTATTTTTGAGAAATATTGCACAATCAAGGCTCAGAGTAGACAGCAAGGAGTGATTGTAGGAAGGTTGACTATCTTCTTAACTCCTAAAGGCATTCAATGTATCCTCAATATTCTCCTCCAACAACTCGAAATCAAAAGCAGCTAGGCAAGTGATTGATCAAAGGGAGCCAAGATCCACTTCTCTTCAATTCCAAGGGAACAAATACCTACTTTTAAGGTAGTTGTTGGTAGCTACCCTCTAGCATAAATAGGCTAGAGAAAGAGCTCAATAGGATTTTATTTTTGGATGTAGCTAGAGAGCTCTTGGAATTTGTATTAGACATTTCTAACTTTCATGTCTCATGTAAAAGACTGGTTATGAAATAAGATGAGCATTTGGTTTCTTCTCCACTGAGTTAGTTTTAGGGAGCTGAGCTTGTGGGTTAGGGACCAATCCATTGGCCTCAGTCTCTCTTGTGTATATGTGTTTTTATTTGATGTTATAGTATTTGATTTCTTTCATTTCATGTTTGGTATCATATAAAGCATCAAAATTGTCTCCTTATAAGACTCCCTCTCTCACCTCTTCCATTTGAGCTTGAGGAGGAAGGTCTTCCCCCATAGATCAAATATATTTTTAGTTTATGATTTCTTGGAAAATTTTAGATAGTTTTACTTTTCTTATCATGAACATGTTGTAGGTGCAAAGGTAGAGTTATGTTTCAATTGCATAGGTAGGTTTATTTCAATTCAACTCATCTTTTTCACCATTTTTATGATAATTTTGTCAATGATGAATAAATGAATAGGTTTCTTGATTGCAGGTTTGAATAAAGCATCATAGGAGGACCCTTTTAGCACCATCATCTTCAGTCTTCACCCTTCATCAACCACCTTCCATCCAAGTCACCTACAACCCTGTTTTTGAGGTCACCACCGCATCACCGAGAACAAACTTCAGGGTGCAAGACAGGCTTTGTGAATAGTTCTGAGCTTGTCCAAGGGGTTTTCTACCCTTCATATACCAATATCCACTCTAACCAACCTCCCCTAACATGTTTCTCACCATTTCTAGCCTCAAAATCTACTCGGCTTGTTTCCTGTAGCTTTTTAGGACATCATGTAGCACTATAGGAAATCATGTAGTGGCTTCCTATAGCAATGCCAAACACCCTTTCCTTCAACCCAAAATCATTCTTCCACCTTATCTTATTCTAGCCAAGCCACCAATATACCTTCATCTTTGAACCTTTGGTCCAGGGACCCTCTTATACCACCTAGGCGCCTCCTTTTTTTACAAAACAGAGTCATTTTGAAGTGTGATTAGTTCATTACAAGTTGCACCATTAAATATGGTAGTTAAGCATAAGTTAAATAGAACTTAGTTAGTCATTGATTTATTATGTGTGTTCTAGATTAGTTTCCTTTTCTACAATTCTTCAGTAATCTAGACTATGAATTCCACTTAATGTAATTTCCTTTCTTGCATTAACATAAGTGTGAATCTTTCTTTCTTGAAAATAGTTAGATGAATCAGTGTGATCTAGACTAGTTTCTTTCCTTGTTGATAGAGTAATGGTTATGATCTATTTCCAGCCTTAGATTACATTTAGAGGTGTGACAGACTTCCTTTCCTAGAAGCAACCCTAGCATTAACACCTCATTGTAGAACTAAGATGAGTATAGCATGAGTAGAGCTCATCTTCTATGCATATAGCATTGTCACCTCCAATTTTTTATGAACCCTGGGTTGATAAAGTAAAGTTGAGTAGCCTCTGGCAGTTACAACACTCTTGGTGCAATACCAAGGCTCACCACTTTTTGGCATCGTTGTCAGGGAGGTGTCTAAGTAGATGTTCGTTTCTTCTTTAGCATTCTTTTCCTGCCTTTTGTTTTACATTCAACTCCAGAATATTGAAAAATATCCAAATAGGTTGACTTTCATGCCTCGCAGGAGTAGGGATAACGAAGGAAAATTCTTACCAAAAACACCCACATCCCCACATAGTCACCCTTCACTCTTCTTTAGTGATTGTGAGGTATAACACCCTATAGTTGAACCACTTGAAAACTTTTAAGAACCTATTGGGGAAGAAGAGGAACTTGCTTCACCTGAGGAACCTGCTTCACCAATTCAATCCATGGCTGAAACTAGGGCCCAAGGAGTCTTTCCCATTAGAGAAATTGATGGAGAAACTAGAATTAAGAACATCAGTCCCTCAACCCTTCCACATTTTCACCACCTTACTTCTGAGTATCTTGACACCTTCATGTTCAAGTTTTTTGTTGTCTACAGGACTTATGACTAGGCCTCAAATGACCAGAATCTAAAATTATTCCCATCCACCCTCGAGGATGTCGCCTTGCATTGGTTCATGGGCTTGCTTGGAAATAGTATCACTACTTGGGCACAGATGCAAGAGTCCTGCAACAAAAAATATGGATACTATTGCAAGTCGAAAGAGACCAAAGAGGAGATATTTAGGATGACTATAGGACCTAATGAATCCCTGGAGGATTATGAAGAAAGATTCTAGCTAAAATATAAAAGATCCAACTGCACCCTTGATCCTGGATCACTCAAATTGGTACTTCTACAAGGAATCAAGGAAGAGCTGATAGAAACCTTAATATGTTGTCTAGAGGATATATCTACTAGCTATCTTATGAGGACATCAAAATTGTCTTTAGAAACCACCCTAGGGAAGCTAAGAAGAAAGGTACAACTATCAAAAGCATTACCAACACCCCTTCCTCTTCCACCTCCATCAAGAATGAGATTAGAAATATGTTGGAGGACTTCAAAAGTGAGATGTTGCACACATTTCCTTTGAAAATGGACACAATACAGATCAAGAGGAAACAGAGAGGGCCTTAGTTATCTTCTTCCCTAGATGTACCAGAAAACACCCTCGAAATGAATGTCCCCTAAATGTCATAAAGGTTTTCCTAGTCTCTGAAGAGAATCATGCCATAGAAAAGTGTCGCTCATTACCTGGTCTCAAATTTTTATATCAAGGTGGGGAAGGAGGACCAGAGCAACTGTGTTTCATAAATCAAAGGAGGCCTCAAGGGCCTCGGTCATATCATCACAGCATGCAAGGTGCACCTTACTCCTACTACCATGAAAACTATAATTCACCTATGTAGTATTGGTACACATCCACTCCTCCATCATGGCCTAGACCTCCTACTTGGCCTTATACCCCTCCATATCACCCTTAGCTTGTAAACCCACCTTTCCAATAGTATTTTCCTCAACCACCTTAGTGGAGCAAACTATCACAAGGGTGGAGGCCCCAACACAACCAACCACCTACTTTACTGCCTCCACCCTAACCTCAACCTCAGATCACTCATTATAATCCACCTAAGTTGCCTCATATTCCTACCCAGCCAATACAAACCCGAACAACAAGCATTCATAGCAGGTTTACAGTAGGGAAACATCCTATCCATCTTATGCTATGGAGATACATGAAATTAACCTCAAGTTTGGAATAGTACTCTCAGAAAATAATCCTCCATCTCCACCTGCATAGGTTAAGGAGGAAAAGGAAGAGAGCAACCCTTGAACCAATAAATCTCCTTTTCTTGACCGCTTGATCCAACCTAGTCAACACACCCCATAAGAGACTGAACTGTTGGGAGAACTGAAAAAATTGTGTGTGAAAATACCCCTTCTCCAGGCCATTAAAGATGCCCCTATTTACAATAGGCTCATCAAATAAATATGCTTTAAAAATCCTAGGAGAAAGAAGAGAGACACCCCCACTATCAATGTTGTAGGACAGTTGTCTGACTTAATGTTGGCAAGAGTGATCTTACTAAAGTACCCGGACCTTGGAAGTCCAGTAGTAGATGTACACATCAATGGTGTCATATTCCCCCACACCCTGATTAATCTTGGGGATACCATCAATGTGATGACCAAGGAAACCATGCTTAAACTCAACCTCCAAGGAGCCTTGAGAAAGACCACCACTATTCTGCAACTTGCAAACAAATCCACAATAGCTCCAGAATGAATTGTTGAGTATGTTATGGTCTCGATTAACTCTTGGGAGTACCCCACCGATTTCCTGGTCCTCCAACAAAAAACCAAGTTTAATGGATACCCTCTCACTTTAGGAAGACCTTTGTTGGCCATTGTTGATGTGTATATTAGTTGTAGGGCCAAAAGCATGACTATCAAGAATGGGTTGTTGTCCAAACAGTTGGTATTATATCCTCCTACCCAATCTTCCATTGACCATGACCTACCCTTGTGGTTAGAGGATGAAGAAGAAGAAGATGAAGTGTACAGCACCACACCCTACCCCATGTGTACCATAGATATTGTTCTTAGAGGGGGGGAACCCAATGAGGATGATCTCATTGACCACATCATTCAAATCCATCCCCCCACTGTCATTAGACTCAATGACCTAGTGACAGAATCTGAAAGCCACCCTTGGATTGAAATGCACTCAGTTGACTCAACCTATGAAGCCACCAAGACTATGGAATTTATCCCATCTAAATCCCTTAATATTAATGCACTCCTCTCAGCCAAAGAAGAGGAGAAACTATTCTAGACCCTGAAGGAAAACTTAGATGTTTTTTCATGGGACTACAAGACATGAAATGGGTGCATCCCTCAATGTGCACACATCATATTTACATTAAATATGGATGAAATCTTGTGCACTAGCCCCAGAGGAGGATTAACCCAGCCTTAAAAGACATAGTGAAGGATGAACTGCAGAAGTTGTTGGACGCAGGATTCATCTACCCCTTATCAGACAGTGAGTGGGTGTGTCCTCTTTTCCTAGTCCCAAAGAAAAATGGGAAGTGGCGAATCTATGTTGGCTACCGAGAACTAGACAAAGACACTAAGAAGGACCATTTCCCTTTTCCCTTCATTGATCAAGTCCTAGATTGTCTTGCAGGAAAGAATTTTTTCTTTTTCCTAGATGGATTTAGTGGATATAACCAGATTTAGATCAGCCCTGAGGACTAGGAAACATCCACATTCACATGTCCCTGGGGAACTTTCGCTTACATATTCCTTTCCTTTGGCCTGTGAAATGCCCCTGCTAATTTCCAAAGAGAAGTCCTGAGCATTTTTTATGAACTAGTCCATGATTCTATAGAGATATACATGGAGGATTTCACACCTTATGGGTATGATTTCTAGGAGGATCACTCCAATCTAGGAAAAGTGTTGAGGAGGTGCATTGAAATGAATCTCTCCCTGAGTCCTGAGAAGTGTGAATTTTTGAAGAGGGAAGGGATAGCCCTAGGCCACTCTATATCCCAAGAATTAATATAGGTAAACCCGAACAAAATCACCATCATAAAAAGGGTTCATATTCCTCAAAATCAAAGAGATGTGAGAAGTTTCCTAGGTTTAGTTGGTTACTATAGATGGTTCATTTAGGACTTCAGTAAAGTGGTTTCACCGTATTTGGATTTTTGGCCAAGTATTCTGATTTTTTCTAGTCTATTCTTTGTCAGGAGGCTTTTGATCTCATCAAGGAAAATCTAACCACTTGCCCTATTCTCCAAGGTCCCAATTGGGCTCTTCCCTTCCACAATCATACAAATGCATCAGATAAAGCTATGGTCGCACCCTTGGGGAAATTGGAAGATAAAATAACCTATGAAAATTATTTCATTAGCAAGAATCTATTCAAATATGAAATTAACTATATTGTCACTAAAAAGGAGCAATTAGCTATTTTCCATTCCCTAAATCAACTCAGGCACTATATTACTAGTTATCATAATTTTGTACATACTGACCATGCAGCAATCAAGTACTTAATGAAAAAACCGGATGTCAATGCTAGAATCATTAAATGGTTTTTGTTGTTGCAACAATTTGATTTGAAAGTTATTGATAAACCAGGAAAGGAAAATTTTGTTGCAGATTTATAATCGAGACTAACTTTATCTGCAGATGAGGAAGGAATGGTGGATGATCAGCTTCTCAATGAACATCTATTTCTATCTCAACACTCTCTCCTTGGTTTTCTGACATAGCAAATTACCTGGTTTCTAATAGGTTTCCTCCAAACCTTTTATCAAAAGAAAAGAGCAGAATTATAAGAAAAAACACCCCTTTCACCTGGATTGGTGTCAATCTCTTCAAATTGGGTCTGGATCAAATTATCTGAAGATGTGTGAGGGAAGAAGAGGTCTCTAACATCCTCTCAGCATGTCATGATGGTCCCTGTGGGGGTCATTTTTCTGCTAAGAGGACAACCTTTAAAGTCTTGTAAGCTAGCTATTATTGGCCTACCCTCCACCAGGATACCAAGAGATACACCAGTAGATGTGATGAGTTTCAGAGGATGGGGAGACCTACACTGAGGTATGATATTCCTTTACAATATCAGGTGGATTTAGATCCATTTGAAAAGTGGGGCATTGACTTCATTGGACCCATTGATCCATCATCTAGGCAGAAGAGATATATTATCATAGCCTGCATTGATTACTTGACCAAGTGGGTGGAAACAAGGGTTGTAAAGGCATCAACATAAGAAAAGGTGGCTGACTTTCTGAGAGATGATTCGTTGTACAACTTTGGATACCCAGAGAGGTAGTCACTAATTAGGGGGCTCAATTAGCATCTCACCTCATTGATAACCTTGTGAGGCAGCACAAGACTTCCACTGCCTATCATCCTCAAGAAAATGGTCAGGTGGAAGTGAAAAATAGAGACTTGGAGAACATATTGACCAAATTTGTGAGAAGTAGCAGGAAATATTGGGTAGACATATTGGTGGAGGCCACTTGGGCTTACAATACCACCTGGAAGACAACTATAGGGTTTACTCCATATGATATTTTTTATGGGAAGAGAGCTTTGCTTTCCATTTAGTTTAAGTATAACACCCTTAGAATGGTAGATCAGTTGGACTTGGACATAATAAAGGCACAACCAGAAAGACTGCTTCAGCTGAATGGTTTGGATGAATTCATAATCCAAGCCCTCATTCACACAGAAGTAATCCAACTGGAAAGAAAATTTTGGAATGACAAGCACATCAAAGAGAACACATTTTAAGACGGATATTGGGCTCTACTCTATGACTCCAGATTCAAGGACTTCAATGGCAAGTTAATATCTAGATGAATATGACCTTATCAAGTGGAGAAATTCCATTATAATGGTTTTGTTCAGATTATAACCATAGATGAGGAGGGGATCCCTGTACTTGTCAATGGTTACAAACTAAAGATGTACAAGAATCCCATGTCTAAGGATGAATTTATAAATACAATAAATAGGGAAGTGAATGTAATTGGAATTTGCATAGTTTCCAGCCCCTCACCTTCCTAGAAAAAGAAAAAAGAAAAACAAATAGGCCTGGGTGAAACCCTTTCTGAGGAATTCAAGGCCAACTCCTAGGTTGAAAACCTCCATCAGGAAATCCTAGAGAAAAAAAAAAAAGGAACAAAGAAAAAAAAAAAGAGAAATATACGATCCTTGGTTGAAAACCTCTTTGAGTCGCCCAAGGTAGGCTTGTGCAGTGAAAATATCTGCTGAGGTAGCACACCTGTCTTCAAAAAAAAAAGGAAAAATCCAAAAAGAATAACACAACACCTATGCACTAACCTGCTTCTATTTTACAGGTTGATGTTCAGGGACAATTTGGATAAAGGGAGAAATAGTCCTACTATATTTCCCTCTCCCCTCTACCTATCCACTCCATTTCCAACTCCAACATGCATTCCTTCATCCATTTCTACCACCAAGTGAGCAAAAATTCCAATTTTATCCTATTCTCTACAATGCTACATAGTGTCCTAGGCTGCTACAAGATTTCTTGTAGTGCTACAGGAAACCCTGTAATGCTATAGGAAAGTTACCTGAGGCTGCGTAAGATCACCTAAGGCTCCATAACCCTCAAAAAGAAATTAAAATTTTTTTTCCCACCTATGGCTACCATCCCTAACCATCACTCCATCCCATGCATGAAAATGAATGATGAAGATCACCAAAGGACTCCAGAAGGGAAGCTACACTAGCAAACACATATTAAGGTCTCCATGAGGTACCTACAGAAGAATCAACAAGCAAAGACAATAAGCACCTCACTCAGAAAATAATCTCCTCAAAAAAAAAAAAAACAAATCACGTGTGACCATCACAATGCTCCAGCTCCCTACATCAAATATTCCTTCCTCTCAATAGCAATCAGGTAGGCTCAAGTATGGCTCCCTCACCCTCTCGCTATGCATCATTTGAGTTTAATAGGAAAAAACAATGGCCAGTTAACTTAGCCACCCTCGAATAGTTAAAGTGAAAATTTGGTGGAGTTTGCATGCGACATGGAGCTGTCACATCATTTAGGGGAAGGATAACAAGAAGTAGGAGTTGATTACAAGGAAAAAGGGAATGATAGGCCCAATTGGGACCAATGGTCAAAATATGGAAACCTCGTGCCAAATCCACATCACCAATACGCTCCAAGCCCGCTTGATTTGGAATAAAAAACGTACTTTGGAGCATTTACCCTCATTTTATTATGCATTTCGAGATCATTTAGAGTAGGAAAGTGTTAGAAAATTAAATATTATGGAGCAATGCAACACATAAAATATGTGAAAAATACAAGCGCACAAAACACATAAAACCAGAGAGACACATATATACGTGGTTCACCCAGTTTGGGCTACGTCCACCCCGAACATCCAATCCTTCCTTTCTATTATCCAGCAAAAATTGAAGATACAAAACCTACAGCAGATCCGCTATAATATCCTCTGTTCTCTCTCACAATCTCCCTGTCTGTTTCTCGCTCTGAGAATACACACATAATACACATCTGCAATACAATACCCTCATACATACAAGGGGGTTTCCTTCTAGGGAAAAAAACCCTAAACTAAACATAACTTCTACTGTTAGATCATTCGCCTATGAACGACCCAGATTGACTAGAAATTACTATACTTTTACAAGGCAATTTTACATATGTTTTTAGCTTCGGGGGCGCTGCCCCTAAAACCCCCCGCCAGGGGGGGGCTCCGAAAAGCGCTGTCGCCCCCCCCTGGACCCCCCACGGCAGCGATTAATTATGGGTGGCGTTGCCACCCTTGTTAAGGTACAGGGGTCCAATGTTGTGATACAAAGTAAACAAGATAATCAGGCTCCACACCCAACAATCTCCCACTTGGAGACTGATTGTAGCAACTCCACCGCTGCTTCATTTGCTGGACAATGACTCCTCTTTGCACCTGGTTGTTCCTCATCTTCGTCGTCATCCTTGAAGACCAATTGAAACTGAGCACATTCTAAGTTTCTCCCTGGTTACAACTTTTGTTAGCATATCTGTAGGATTTTGGCTAGTGTGTATCTTTTCCAGCTTCAACTCTCCATCTTCCAATACTGACCGTATGAAATGGTACTTAAGATGTATGTGTTTAGTCTTGGAATGAAATGTTGAGTTCTTTGCAAGATTAATGGAACTTTGGCTATCACTGTATAACGTGCCCATATCATGCTTCTTACCCAATTCATCCATAAACCTTTGTAACCAAATTATTTCTTTACTAGCCTCTGTAGCAGCAACATACTCTGCTTCTGTTGTTGAAAGTGCAACAACACTTTTGATTTTTGAAACCCAACTGACAGTTGTTCCACCTACAGTAAACACATATCCTATAGTGCTCCTCCTATTATCTCTGTCACCTGCCATATCTACATCAACATATCCCTATAGAGCAATGTTTGAACCACCAAAGCATAATGCTAGATTTTTGGTACCTCTCAAATATCTGAGAATCCATTTTACTGGATTATTCATGTACCTGCTTACAACTCCCACTGCATGTGCAATATCAGGCCTTTTGCAGACCATTGCATGCATTATGCTTCCAACTGCTGATGCATATGGAACTTTAGACATATAATCCATGTCTTCTTGGATCTTGGGGCACATCTCCTTACTAAGTTTGAAATGGCTGGCAAAAGGCGTACTAACTGGTTTTGCATTCTGCATATTAAATCTTTTCAACACCTTTTCTATGTACTCATTCTGAGACAGTGTTAATTTGCGATTTTTCCTATCTCTAGCTATCCTCATACCAAGGATTTGTTTTGCAACTCCCAAATCCTTCATTGCAAATGAATTTGCCAATTTTCTTTTGAGCACATTTATTTCCTGCATGTTAGACCCTGCAACAAGCATGTCATCTACATACAATAAAAATATAATATAGCTACCATCATTTTACCTTTTCAGATAAACACAATGATCAGAGTGACATCTAGTATAACCTTGTTCAGACATAAACTTATCAAATTTTAGATACCACTGCCTTGGAGCCTGTTTTAAGCCATACAAGCTCTTCTTTAGCCTGCACACTAATTTTTCTTTCCCTTTGACCTCATATCCTTCTGGTTGCTCCATATAGATCTCTTCCTCTAGATCTCCATGGAGAAATGTTGTCTTTACATCTAACTGTTCAAGATGTAAATCTTCCGCTACTACAAGACTTAAAATAGTTCTGATTGAAGTCATTTTAACAACAGGAGAAAATATTTCATCAAAATCAATACCTTTCTTCTGTGCAAACCCCTTCACCACAAGTCTAGCTTTGTGCCTCTGTTTTCCTCCATCTTCTTCCTTCAGCCTGTAAACCCATTTATTCTGCAATGCAATTTTACTTGCAGACAACCTGATTAAGTCCCATGTCTGGTTATGCATTAAGGAGTCCATCTCTTCTTCCATGGCTAGCTCCCACTTCTTCCTACTTTCAACCTGCATTTTTTCTTCATAACATTCGGGTTCACCAGAATCAGTCAACAACAAATAATATAATGAAGGAGAGTATCGTTTAGGGGGTCTACTTATCCTGGTAGATCTTCTAACACCACTTTCAGGTGTTTGAGGTGCCTGTTGCTGTTGTGGTGGTTGTTGTTGCTGTGGTTGTTGATTATTATTATTACCAGGCACCTTTACTTTTTCAGTTATCTCATCAAGAACCGTGTATTCCTTGCTTTATTTTTCTTGTTTCTTTTCCTGTAACTGATTCTTATACAAGACCTTTTCATTGAATATTACATCTCTGCTCCTAATGATTTTGTGATTTTCATAATCATATAAGCGATATCCAAAATCATTAACACCATATCCAATAAAGGTACATTTCTTTGATTTTTCCTTAAGCTTTGTTCTATTTTCTTTATTAATATGGACAAAGGCCTCACAGCCAAAAGGCTTTAAAAAAGAGTAGTTTACCTTTTTACCTATCCATGCTTCCTCTGGAATACCACCATCTAAGGAACTTGAAGGCCCTCTGTTTATTAGATAAACAACAGTATCTAGAGCATCTGCCCAAAATTGTAAAGGCAATCCCGCATGCAATATCATGCACCTTGCATGCTCCATGATTGTTCTGTTCATTCTTTCTGACACACCATTTTCTTGTGGTGTTCTTGGAACTGTCTTCTCTCTAAGAATTCCATGCTCTGAACAGTACCTATTAAACTCTTTGCTGCAATATTCACCTCCATTGTTTGATCTGAGACACTTCAACTTCTTTCTTGTCTCAATCTCAACCAAAGCTTTCCATTTCTTGAAAGTATCAAATACATCAGATTTATTCTGAATACAATAAATCCATGTTTTTATATTTGCATCATCAATAAAAGTAACATAATAACAAGAGCCACCGAGAGATGATACCTGAGCAGGTCCCCATACATATGTATGCACAAGCTCCAATTTTTCGCTCTTCTTTTCTTTCCCAACTCTGAGAAATCTGACTCTCTTTTGTTTTCCATAAATGCAATTTTCACAGAAATCCAAATCAACATTCTTCAAACCTGGCAACAAATTTCTTGAGTGAAGAATCTTCATTCCCTTCTCACTCATGTGTCTGAGCCTATGATTCCATAATCTTGCATCTACTCCTTTGGAAGTTAAAGCATTAACAGAGTTAGAAATACCATTGCATAAATACAATGTACCAACCTTTTCACCTTTTTCTATTACTAGCGCTCCTTGGTGACCTTCCAAGTTTTATCTGTGAAAGTTGTCACACAAACTTCACTTCCTAACTGCCCTATTGAAATCATATTTTTCTTCAGATCTGGAACATGCCTTACCTCCTTTAGTAGCCATTGGTTTCCATTCTGTTGTTTTACAAGAAATTTACTCATTCCAATAATTTTACAGGGTTTATCATCACCCAAATGAACTTGTCCAAAATCTCCTTAAACATAGTCATAAAAATATTTCTTATCAGGTGTGGCATGGAATTAAGCCCCTGAATCTACAACCCAAGAATCAGTAACATTTTCGAAAGAAAGAATCAAAGCATCTTGTAACACATCACCTGTCACATTTGCTTCATGATTGTTTTCTTGCTATGCATATCCTTCTTTTCCCTTCCAAGATCTACAATCTTTCTTTAGGTGTCCTCTCTTTCCACATTTCCAGCACATTATCTCCAATCTGGACTTGGATCTGCCTTTCCTTGATTTACTGCGATAACCCGAGCTCTCTCCTCTTTCCATTCTTCTTCCCCTAGACTCTGCACTCAAAGCATTACCCGATGTCTCACCAGAGCTTTTCCATCGCATTTCCTCGCTAAGGATAACACCAACAACATCATCAAAGTTTAAAGTACTAGATCCACAGACAGAGTTACTAATGGCCATAACTAAACCATTCCAGCTTTCTGGCAATGAGCACAGAAATAAAAGAGCCTTAACTTCATCATCAAAGTTTGCCCCTACAGAACTTAACTGACTGGTAACTGTATTAAAATCATTTAAATGGTCTGCAACAGATCCACCTTCCGACATCTTCATATTAAATAATCGTTTCATAAGAAATACCTTATTTGAGGCTGAGGGTTTTTCATATAGTTTCGCCAACGTCTGCATCAAACCCTCTGTTTTTTCCTTCAAAATATTGAAGGTGACTGACGCTGCAAGGCACAACCGTACTATTCCAAGTGCCTTTCTATCGAGAATGTTCCATTCCGCGTCTGTCATGGCCGCCAGCTTCTTTGTTTTTCCGCTCAATGGTAGATACAGATCTTTCTAATACAGATAATCTTCCATCTGCATCTTCCACAACAGGAATTTTTGGTCGTTAAATTTCTCGACCCTAAATTTACCATCTTCCGCCATTACTCCCACTCGAACCAGGAACCCTTCTTTCCTGCGAGTTTATCAGCCAAATAGACCTTTGGCTCTGATACCAGTTGTTAGAAAATTAAATATTATGGAGCAATGCAACACATAAAATATGCGAAAAATACAAGCACACAAAACACATAAAACCAGAGAGACATAGATATACGTGGTTCACCCAGTTTGGGCTACGTCCACCCTGAACAGCCAGTCCTTCCTTTCTATTATCCAGCAAAAATTGAAGAGACAAAACCTACAGCAGATCCGTTGTAATATCCTCTATTCTCTCTCACATTCTCCCTATCTATTTCTTGCTCTGAGAATACACACATAATACACAGTCACAATACAATACCCTCATATATACAAGGGGGTTTCCTTCTAGGGAAAAAAACCCTAAACTAAACATAACTTATATCGTCAGATCATCTGCCTATGAAAGGCCCAGATTGACTAGAAATTACTATACTTTTACAAGGCAATTTTACATATTTTTTTAGCTTCGGGGGCGCTGCCCCCGAAACCCCCCGCCGGGGGGGGGGGCTCTAAAAAGCGCTGCCACCCCCCCTAGACCCCCCATGGCAGCGATTAATTATGGGTGTCGTTTCCACCCCTGTTAAGGTATAGGGGTCCAATGTTGTGATACAAAGTAAACAAGATAATCAGGCTCCACACCCAACAAAAAGAGGTAGGAGACACCAAGGAGTTTCGATCCATTGTCGATATTTTCATGCAACTCGTGCTACAAGAAACTCTTCTACTGCTACAGGAACTTTCCAGAGAGTGCACTGAGTGTTAGAAAATGTCATGCAAGCCACCATCAAAGTATATTGACACCCCAACACCATCCTTTAATTCAGAGACATCATATTTTCAGAGGTAATTGGTCGTCACCCCATCAAGTTGCAAGAATATTTCATGGTAATTTACACACATTCAAGCCATAATTTAGTAAACTAAGGGGTTGTTCAGAGGAATAGGGGATAATAAAACCACATTTATTGTAAATTTAAAATATTTTGGGTCCCATATCACATTTCTTTTGGATAAAAACCACAGACAAACACATCTCTAACACAGTCACAAGATGGGGAGAGGTTTCAATAGAAGGGAGCCCACAAACATAAAGAAAATTAGACTACACCCTCCTATGGTTGAAATCTTCAAAAATCACTAGTGGTTGGGGTTCTTTGAGCTCTTCAAGGGGTATGATGATGAAGTGGCTCGAGAATTTTCAGTAGCCTTGCACTCTCAAACAGATGACAAGGCCACTACATTGGTAAGAGGGCTAGAAAATACCATAACCCCTGAGCTCATTAGCAGAGTTACCACCTTATATCTAGGAATTAAATGGAACAGAGAGGACAGAGTCTCTATTACTACCTCTAAGAATATTTTCTTATTTCTCGATGAAGAATACATTGAAGATAAAAATGGGGTAAGAAGGGAAATTCTACCTTACCCATGGGATGAGGTAGTTTACCATATCATGAAGTATATCTCTTGTGAGGGCAGACTAAGTTTGGTCTATGGATACCATTTTAGATTATTGCATGAAAATAGGTTCAAATAGGATCTTCCCTTACATTAGAGACTAAATATCCTATATTTCCTCCTCCATTCAATCATAGATATGATCCAGAGGCTAAGGGAGAGGAAATATCAACACCTAGCTCATCATGGTATCATTAAACTCATAGTGGCATATTCTCTAAACATAATCAACATCCCTATACCTTGGTCCACCTTCATTGACATGGATAGATAAGCATTCATTGGGACACAAACCATCACTCTTAGAGAGACCCTTGCATCTATCCTTGGAGAAAGGAGCATTAAAGAAAAAGAAGAAGGGACTAAAGGGATAGAGGAAGAAGATGAAATGAAAACAGAGGCAGAACCCATAGAAGATGTAGAAGAATAAAATCAAAGTGAAGAGGAGGAAGAGAAATATGAAAAATAAGAAGAAGAGAAAGAAAAGGAGGAAGAGTAAGATGAAGAATAAGAAGGAAATGTAGAAGAGGAGGAGATCCTAGACCCCAAGCTTACCACTGATATCTCCCCTCAACAACTAGCCTTTCACTAGGGACCACTGAAAAGGAAGTGGTTTCCACTTTAACCACTCTAATCGCCCCTGTGAAAGCAAAAATTAAGAGGCAAACCCACATGTACTTCAAGACCAGGAAGAGAGCCAAGGTGAGACAAGAGATGCCTCAAACTCCAACCAAGAGCCCCATCACAATTAAGGAATCACCTGATAAGAAAGGATAAATAGGGCCAGAGGAGGGAAATATTCAAGAGGTCACTTCACCCAAAAAGACACCTATGACCTACAAAAGAAGGTACTTCTCAAGGCTATCATCCCTCAATCAATCACAATCACCCACAGACCTCCAAGAGGAAGAAAAGAAGGTGTAACATGAAAAACATGGTATGTTACAAGAAACATAGAGGAAGATAAAAATGTCAAGGGAGAAGAAAACAAGGCACCATTAGAAGGGCAGGATGCCCAAGGTGATGAAATTGAGGCAGAGGTTGAGGGGAAGGATACCAAAGTTGAGAAATAAGAGACAAAAGAGGAGGAATCAAAGGAATAACCAGCCTCTCCAAAAATTTCCCCAAAATACATTATAACAATTCAACATCCTAGCCCACATCCAAACTTAAGCTCCTATTACATATTCATTGAAGGAGTTCAAAAGCTCTTCATTCCCCTGTTCTATGAGCTAGAGAAAGAGAGATGGTACACCCACCACTAGATGCAAATTACAAAAAATAGGAACGTGGAAGATGTGGGGATCATGGAAGAGAAACTCACTAAGATGGGGAGAGATGTGGCTGATGTTAGAATTAGGGAGGAAGTGTTGAAAGAGAAGCTACAAGAGGCACAAGCAGAGAATGCAAGATTGAATGGCCAATCACAGCAAAAATAAAAACATATTTCCACCATGGCAGACCTATGTATGGAGGAAATCCAATGCAGGAATCCCTCAAATTCTTATGCCATTTACCATAAAGAGCAGTGGCTACTGTTCAAGATCAAAACTTTAGCATCACTTGGGTCATTGCCTTTCCAGAATTATAGTAAAATTATTGATTTTTGCAGTCAGTCCAACATGTTAGCGCTCAAATCTACCTTAGGCTGAAATAAGGTAAAACTCAAGGCTACATCAAACCACGCTCAGCCTCGTAGCTAGCCCTACGAGGACAGGAGAGGGCTCTCTCCGGGTCTATCTAGGCAAAAGGTCTTCAAAGGGGCTGAGATGACTTATAACGAATACTAATTTTAGGCTAGTAAAGAGATAGGAAAGTTTGATTTTGATTTTTGGGTTTTTGTTGGAGAAATGGGAAAAAACAATTTTTGGGTCCGGGGATAAGGCCAGATCTTTGCAGAATTCGAGTTGGGGCGAGGTAGGCAGTAGTCTTGATGATTTTTATTAAGTGTATGGATGGATCAGAACGAAAAGGAGCTGAAGAGGGCAAGGGAGAACATGGATCCTCTCCAAACAGGTGAAAACATGTAAAACTAAACAAATTTAAAGGCAGAGCACTGAAACAATGGATTCAACCTCATTTACTCATTCATTTAGTTTCAGAAGCATAAGAAGGGAATGGCATACATTAAACATGAAAGAAATTACAATAAAATGAGAGAAAACACCATCAAGAACTGAAAGCCACAAGAATCCCAACAGGTGCTGCAAAACCTCTGATCTTTCCTTAGCCAAAATATGAAAAATATGTACAATAGTGTGCCAAAATCTTTCCCAAGAGTCCAACCTGTAGAATGCCTCAAAAATTACATCATATAGACCTCCTAACCCCTTCCCACACCTCTAGGGGTCGAATTCCTCCTTCTAGGAGCAGTTCCAACTAATTCTAAACAAAGAACTAGAATATAGGCATCTAAACAACTTGCCTCTAAAAGGGAGGAAACTGATTCTTACATTTGATTTTTACTTTTTTAGGAGTGAATCATCTAGAATAGGTAAAAGTGAGTCAAATTTACATTCCAACCATCAATTTACATCATGATAACTCAAAAATTTCATCCACAAGCAAAACTGGTTCAACTGGCTGAATTTCTGAGCTGGAAGGTGAAAAAGTGACCAAAAATCCATATGCGTAGCGCGCCTGAGCCATATGCGTAGCACGTCTTTCATCCTGATTTTGGGGCACTTCCCGGCATCCAAATTCATCTCATGATAGCTCGTTGGAAATCCCTAGATGTTGGCTATCCAACCCAAGTGGAATTTCCCAATTTGGAGCTCATTTTCCCCTCCAAAACTTCATTCTACCAGAAGTACTTCCTGCTGGTGCAAAAGGTGGCAGCAAGGTGGTTTTCATGGTGTTTTTGGGCCTTTTGATCATCCAGAACTTGATGAAATGCTTCAAAAATACTTGAGCATGCATAACTTACCATGAAAAACCAAAAAATATAAATTTTTCCTCCAGCAAGTGTCCCAATCAAAAGCGAGCGCGTCGACGCGCTACTCGTATAGCTGAAAAATCTGTTTTGAGACCAAAATATTTCAAAATGACAAAAATTTCTTCGAATTTGCTCAAATTTGGAGCGAAGACCCTCCATCATGTATCATGCCTAGCCAACGAAGCCTCGACCAAAATCCGGAGCGGATCAGGCCTTTTCCGCCGTTTTAGTGCTCTGCTCAACCTCCTCTTCAAAATCTTCATTTTTGCTTTGCAGACATGCATGCGAGCCCAATAATGACCTTTCATGTAACGAAGCATCTCTTTGTCTCTATTGGCCTTTGCCAAAAATTTCTCCAGATGAATTTTAACATGCGTGAGGCAAGAATCTTGATCAGCCGGTGTCATATCACCAGGTCTCTTCCGGGCCAATTGTCGATCCTCACGGATTCGCCGCAGCTCATAAAGTGTATGCTCATCCTCTAGCTGTTTGTTATGCTGCTCCAGGTATTTTATCACCCACTGAGCCCTCTGCAATTTCTCCTTCAGCGTGTCATTCTCGGCCTTTTGCTCCTGGATGATCTCTTTCAGCTTCGAGCTAGGAGAGCTCGCATCAACATCAATGATCGTGAAATCAGTGTCCCGGCCTCCTGATGGGCCCTCATCATGCATGGGCCTCTTGCCCCTGTCCTGAAACTGTACCTGTGTTGAAGAAGAAGGCGAGACCCCTTCCACATCATGTGGAGATAATACTCGCTCTGCTGATGGAGTCAACGAGACCCCTTCCACCCCGGGTGGAGATAGTACTCGTCGTGTAGCTGCAAATAAGGCCCTGTGGCCTCGCTGGTATGTCGCATACAATGGAGCACTGATATGCTCGATCTCAGGAATGTCAGGCTAGTGTGAAGGCTCTCCCTCATCATGAACTACCTCGAGAAGCGGTTGTGGCACTTTAAATAAGTCACGAGAGATGAAATCCTCCCAAGTGATGCCCTGCTGTGTTAACTGATGTACCACTACGATCTTGATCAGCTCGTAATGATATATACTTCTATGCTGCTGTGCTGGGGTCTTCTTCTATACAAAAATCATCATCCTTTCTATGTTGCGATACATGAAGTACGGAATGTTCATCATACGTACCCTCGTGAAATGCATCAACAAACGGACATGGTACGCATAGAGATGCGAGAATCTGCCCTCGCAACTGAAATACCGAATGATGAGTTTCATCAATGGTGCAAACTCATCCTTCAGGAATATGAAAGGAAAAACCCTGCTCAGGTGCCTCATATACCCAGGTTTGATGTATGGCTCATAGTGGAATTTCTCTAACTGCTGACGTTTGTTCCATTCCTCTCCTATATTTGGTATCCCGGTGGCCTGTGCAATGGTCTCTGGTGACAGAATGAAATCTACTCCGGCGAGGTTTACACGGCCATCATGTAAATGTAGAAAAAATAGACGAGCCAGTTCACGATGATGCTGGGTTTGTGAAATCATCTCATAGTATTGGAAACATGACTGACGCTGAAAACAATCCATTGCAAGTGGGCAAGCCTGCAATTGAGCCAAAGAAGTAGGCTCCTCCCTGAGATGCTTACCACCTTTGCCACTTTTGTGAGACCTCCATGGTGCATTACCCTCTGCTGTGGAATCACTGTCATACTCCTGCTCATAAACTGAATCCGTCTCTGACATGGCTTTGAAAACAAGATGTCTGCAATATGTATGTTGATATAGGTGTAGTGAAGTCAAAAGTTTTAATGTATTCTCAAAACCCAAATATGTTGCATATGTACCAAAGCATCATAAGAAAATAAGTCACGGTGGTAATAGCTCTATTTAAGTGGATTGGCATAAAAACAATCACTGCTTTGATCACAAGGGAATTTTGCAAATGAGTAAAAAGTGTAATGTAGTGTGCAGCCTTTGTAATGCTGGCTAAAATTTGTCAAAGGGGAAAATGAGTATGAGACTGTGTTTGTCAATGGGAAATGGGAAACAATGTGACAATGACCACAGTGAAACAAATAGCAATGACAGTGGTAATACAATGGCGATGACAGTAGTGGTGAAATGACAAAATGAGAGTGTGAGGGCAGTGACACTTTGACAATAGATGCATAGGTATATATATCAACAATACAAGCTGGGAAATTCTTCACAAGACCATCAACATGTATTCAAAACCCTAAGAAATGAATCTGCTATGAACCAAGGGTTTCACCTCTCCACATCAAACACACTAATTTCCCCACTTTAAAAACACCATAATATTATTCAAAAATCACTGAGCAACCATTAAAAACCTACTTGCAAACTGATTGTGCTGATTTGGTGTGAAATTGGACGCAAGGGCAAAAATTTTAGCTCTGAGACTGTATGGGTAGCGCGCCCACCCAATGCATAGCGCACTTCAAGTGCGTAGCGCCCGTGGTATTTAACACTGGCTGGTGATGTTATATGCATAGCGCGCCCTATATGGGTAGCGCGCCTCCTCTGCGCGTAGCGCGCACCTCCAATGCCTGTCCACAACTTTGCAAAACACGGTTTCGGCCTTCAACTTCACCAGCTCGATTTCTGCCTTGAGGATTCGTGCAAATGAATTGTTTACCATGGTTTATATGTGAAGAAAAATATCTCATAAAATCAGATTTGATTTTAAATTTACTCCATGACCCACTTTTATAATGTTGGCACTTTGTCATTCGATCACTTAATATAATGCTGTTCTTTGGCTTTTCCTTGCTTTTTATGAATCTTGGACTGATGATACCTTGTTGTTTTTTGCAGGGATTTGGCATTTGACTTTGAAAAAGATCAGAGTCTTGCTATGAAACTTCTTATGGTGAAATAAATACAATTATTACAAAAAATGAAGTTTGACAATTTCTAGTTCCAAAACAAAGTTTTGGACTAGAAATGTCTTCAAATGTTTTTGATAATAAAAATGTGAAATAGAAATCTTTTGAAACCAACCTCATGGCCTGCGGGCCTTTATTACATGTATGCAAAGGACTGAAAACCCTAGACTCTAGGACTAAAGACTCTTTTTAACGACACTAATCATTTATGACCATGAATGCAATGACCATGAACTTCAGTGATTTTTGAGGAATTTTAATTAACCCTGCAGGTACAAGCATGAGGAAACACAAGACAACCAGACCCCCTCATCAGTCAATGGCATGCTCCTAGCGAAATGCAACGAAGTGGAATGAGCGAGACACCTAAGAATGATATGCAAAAAGCGAACTGATCTCTAACGGAGGGCTGTAAGGACCGACTCTAACATTGGCTCCAATGGGGGATGGTGGCTCCGAGGAGATGCCAAGAACGGCAGATCTCTGGGGGAGTCAGACAGTGCCTTCATCCATTGGGCGATGGAGTCATTATTTCAACAGATAACACAAAACTTTTAATACATTTATTGACTGCAGACTTGACTAAAAAGCGACTGAAACTTGACCAAAACTAACTCGACTCTAAAACTGAAAAGACTGATAAAACTGACTTGACAAACTTCAAACCAACAAACCTCCATATCCAGAATTATAGCCTTCGCTCCGGGCCCCAGACTGAAGATGAGAGATCAGTACACACTTGCAATAGAACAAAAATAAAACGATATATACAATGATGATGAAATCAGCAGAAAATACTTAGAAGTGGTATCGCTTTAGCAGCCGACCATTGATCGTCCCTCCAGGACAATCATCTCCATTCATTTCCTTGAGAAGAAAAGCGTTTTGACCACGATACGCTGCAATCTTAAAAGGACCCTTCCATAGGTTTTCAAATTTTTCGTGCTTTCCCTTATCTTCATTCCGAGCATCCCATTTCAAAACCACCTCATCTAGCTGAAACTTATCTGCCTTTGCCTTCCTGTCATAAATCTTCTTGATGCGCTCCTGCAACTTGAAATTATTTTGAAAGACCTCCTCTCGTGTCTGTTGTAAATGAATCATCTGATTAATCCTCCACTACATGGGATCTTCCTCACTACCAGCCTCCTGAAGCAATTTGACTACCAGGACAGCAAGCGAAGTAGGAAAAACCATGTCTATCCCGTACACCAACTCGAAAGGAGACATGCCAATAGACTTTTTCTGACTTACCCTATCAGCCCACAGTGCATTCACTAATTTCTTGTGCCAGCCCTTTTGTTGATTTCCAGCAATTTCTTAATGATATTTACCAAGGACTTATTTGAAGATTCCGCCAAGCCATTTCCTTGCGGATGGTAGGCAGTCGAATGTCCCAAGCTGATATTGTACTTATAGAAAAATTCAACCATTATCTTAGACTTGAAGGCCGCTGCATTATCTATGATTATCTTACTAGGACACCCAAAACGTGACAGAATATTATTTTCAAGAAAAGAGATAATTACCGCATCCGTGGCCTGTCGAGTGGGGATGGCCTCGATCCATTTCGTGAAGTAGTCCGTAGCTGTCAATATCCATCTATGCTGCCCGAAAGATGCTGGGTGGATTTCCCTAATGAAATCCAGTCCCCACTGCTGGAATGGTGCACTGACTTCAATTGGTTTGAGAGGCAAAGGCTGTAGTTTCTGCTTCCCTTCAAAAATTTGACACTCGTGACAATTCTTAACAGCCTTATATACATCCGAAAACAAAGAAGGCCAATAGTAACCTGACCTTAGAATCTTATTCGCTGTGGTTTTCCAAAACAGATGGCCCCCGCAATCTCCTCTATGAAATTCCTCCAAAACTCTTTTGGCTTCCTCCTCTACCAAACAATTCAACAACATTCCGCCAGGGTCTTTCCAATACAATGAAGAATTCAATATGCAAAACTTTGCAGCTCTCAACTTCAATGTTCTACTCTTATTTCTAGGCATCCCGGGAGGTGGAGATAAATTTTAAAGTACGTATAAAATGTCAGCATACCAAGGGGAAGAAACAAAAATATCAGATACCTGAACTGACGTACTCTCCTCATCTTCATCAGACATGGCAGCGATCAAATTTATATCTAGAGTATGAAGATTTGTTTCAGCCATGAGCTTGGCGAGTCCTTGTCCTTTGATCAACTTGGTCAGTTTAATCTCCACATCGTATTCTAACAATGCAGCGATCCACTTACCCCGTCTTCCTTCTGGATCTGCCTGTACCAAAACATCTTTAACTGCTGCGTTAGGAACATATGCTATAATGTGGGAATGCAGTATATACACACGGAAATATTTCAAGGCCTTTACAAGCGCAAGTGCTTGCTTCTCGATAATATTGTATTTCAATGCTCCGTCCCTTATAATCTGACTGAAAAAAGCAATGGGCTTCTCAACTCCATCCCTTTTTTGCATTAAAACAGCTGCCAAAGTGTGCTCAGAAGCAAACGAAAACAAAATGAAGTCCTGCGTGTAGTCCGGGCTGATTAAAATAGGGGCTGAAGAAAGAGCTATCTTTACCAAATTGAATGATTTCACCACCTCTTCTGTCCACTTTACCTAACTGTCCTTTTTCAGCATATTCGTGATTTCTCTAAGATGCTCAGCAAGATTTGGAATGAAACGATGCAGAAAATTCATTTTACCGTTAAAGGACTGTATTTCTTTCTTGTTCCAGGGCTGCTCAATCTGCTGGATGGCTTCAACACGTGCAGGGTCAACACGGATGCCATATTTCGATATGATGTGGCCAAGGAGCTTGCCTTCATCCATGGAAAAAAGACTCTTTTTCGGATTCAGCGAAATGCCATATTTTCTGCATTTCTGGAAAACAACTTTCAAATGATATAAATGTTCCTCATCAGAATTTGAAAACACAGTTAAATCATCAAGGTAAACAACCAAAAATACATCTTTCTCGTTGGCGAAAGCCATGTCCATTGCACGCTGAAAGGTGGCACCTGCATTCTTCAAACCAAATGGCATTTTTGCATAATGAAACGTTCCCCATGGAGTGGTGAACGCAGTCTTTTCACGATCATCTTCATGCACTAAGATTTGATTGTATCCTGAATAGCCGTCGAGTAGTGACATCCTTGATGCTCCAACTACTCGCTGCAATATATGGTCCATTTTTGGCAGCGGATAATTGTCTTTTAATGATACCTTATTCAAATTTCTGAAGTCGATACATAAACGGATCTCACCTGTTTTCTTTCTCATGGGCACCAAATTTGATATCCAATCTGAAAATCGGATAGGCACAATGATTCCTGACTTATACAACCTGTTTACCTCCTTTTCAATCGATGGTAGCAGCTTTGTATTGATTCTCCTCAACTTTTGACGAAAAGGCTTCTGATTTGGTTTAATGGGGATGGTATGCTGAATGATATTAGTATCATATGTTTTTAGATCTGAATAGTCCCACGCAAAAGCATCAGAAAATGAAGACAACAATTTCACATACTCTGCCTTTACCTTTGGTGACAATGACTTTGATAACTTTACCATCTTGGGATTCTCAGCTGTCCCAATATTTACCTCTTCAACACCTTTTTCAGTCGGCCTCAATGTCGGTTTGCGGGATACATCATTTTGGTCAAAAAGTTCCTCCAAAGGAATCAATCCCTTAGGAATGATGTTATCTTTAAGTTGCAGCACTTCCATTTGATTTATTTGTATATCATCACTACCATCATCATGTTCTGTATCTATGGAGGTGTCTTTAAACTTACCCTTATTCTACAGAAAATCACTAATCTCCTCGTCATCCTGAAATACTTGCCAACATCGTTGATTGTCTGGAACGGTGGGGTGGTGTTTCACATGAATCTCGAACTTGTTGCTGGAATTCACTGGAATTTTTAAATTGCTTGCTGCCTTAGCAAGTCCATCAACAACACCATTTTGTATGCGAGGCACACATGTCAAGGTATGATCATAAAATAACTTCAGAATATCTAAAACTGCATTACGGTAAGCCCTCATGCGAGGATGCTTGGCCTGAAACTCACCCTTAACCTGCTTTATCACCAACTCTGAATCACCATAGACTGCAATCCTTTTCGCTTTCAGCTTTCTAAGAATCTTAAGGCCAGCAATTAGAGCCTCATATTCCACTTCATTATTAGAACAGTCAAATGCTAGCTTGTAGGAACACACTCTCACGTTACTTGGAACCTTATCCGGAGCGGAAAATGGACTACGAATCCAAACACCAATTCCAGCACCGTCACTACCCACTGCGCCATCAAAATCCATGGTCCAAAGACCATCTTCATCGTCCTCTAAATGCTGAAATTGCGCCAGCTCTGTTTTTCATGTTTGCTGCCCATTGTCTTTAGCCGATTGCTCCACAATAGCTTTCTTTTCTCTTCTTTCTTTTTGCAGAACTTCTCTAAAATTCTCAGTGATTTCTGGTATATCTTCCGCCTGAACTAATTGACTATCTATATCGTTAAAACTATCAGAAAGCAACACAAACGACTCTAAGTCGGTATGTACATAATTTACAGGATGATTGATTGGCTTCTCTTTGCTGGTTATCATGTATTTCATCTTCTGCTCTCGATATAACTTTCTCATTTGACCAAAGACTGGAATTGTTGCATAAGAGAAATCTAACTGTAGTGTACCTTTCAACTTTTCCCCCCAAGATCTTGAAAGTAGCATCCCAAATCGCGGAGGAATGTCCGACACAACCACATCCATCAGGACATTCTTCGCTGGAATTTGATCTAAGCTTACAACCAAATCTTTGATGAGTCCTATACACCTCACACGGCTGGAATCAAATGAATACAAATCATGATATTTCCTTGTAATGTCTAGTCCCAACTTTTCCATGATCGCCTTTGGCATCAAATTGTGCGAAGCACCCGAATCGAACATGGCATTGTGCAATACATATTCATGCAACCTCAAACTAATATAAAAGGGAGGAACATCACTGTCAGGGGACTCACCATCTAATGCAGGCCCAAATATCAATTCTAGATGATCATCTTCAACATTTACCGTGTCAAACATTGGATCAAAATTCAAAATTTTGGAGACTTGACCACGGTAGCTGCTGTTCTTCATGATTTCTGTCAAAGGAATAGATATTTTTAATTTGGAAATTTAATTTTCCAAACTAAATGCTGAAACTCTTTCGACTTCTTTGACTGGAAATTCCTTCTTTTCAGCCTTATCCTTCATTATACTTGACTGATTTACCTTTTCTGCTGATGATACTTTACTAGCTGCGGGATCAATTGTCTCTTTTCCTTTCTTCTGTGGTATAGGTGAATCTGTCTTCGGTGCTGAAGCCTCTTTTCTTTTCTGAATTGGATTTATGGGCACATCTCGGTTTCTCAATGAGTATTGCTTCTGTTGAGCGGACAAAGCATTCAGATATCCTCTTTGGTAATCATCTGATTCTTCCTCTAAATCTGCATCATTTGCTAAAATGAAATCCTCATCTTTCTGTGCAACTGAACTTTCTCCATATTCTTCATCCTCAGTAATGTAAATAGGAAAATCGTAGGGAGTAAAGAAATGGTTTTGCTCACCTACTACATCATCATCACCGTCTGAATATTGACTCGCAAAATTCTGCAAAAGAGGAGTTTTAATCTGCTTCTGGACTGCCGGCTCTTGTGCTCTCTGTTCATGCTACTTAATTCTGAACTGTGGCTGTTGTTGGCCATGGTAGTTTGGATTACGAATCTACGTTTCTGGTTTATCAAGGTTCATTCTTTTGAACATTTTTTCCATCTCACGAAGCCAGGGCGGTTCTGATGATGCAAATGTGGAAGGCTCTTCTTTTATGGTCACTCTTTTTTCTGCTTTCAACCTTGCTCTTTTATCATTCAGATTCGCCTCAACACTAACAGCAATCTTCTGCATATCTTCTAAGGTAGGCGGATCTCTGTCTCGTAGTGAATAAGCCATCTCCGAATCGAAACCATCCAGCAATTTAAGAAGAGCTGACTTTTTAGACGGTCTTAAGTCATCTGGGATTGCATTATAAACTGTATTGAATCTGATAATATAATCCTGAACGGACTCACCAGGATTACGCTTGATGTTAGTATACTCGGAAGTGATTTGCAACGGATCTTTCTTCATCTCCCACCAATCTAGAAACTGATTCTGAATTTCCTGTAATGTGTTGATACTCCTGGCCTGTAAAGCTCTGAACCATTTACGAACCTCTCCTCCAAAAGTCTGGGCAAACAATCTCATTGAAACATTTTCTGCATCAACTTCATGCAGGTCCAAAAAGTCTGTCATTCGAACAATATGCTGCTGAGCTGATATACTCTGTGGTGTGCCATCGAATATAGGAATCTTGCTCTGATAATCAGCAGGCATAGGATCCAAATTGGTCGGCAAAGCAAGAGGTGCAAATCTGGCAGCCATGACTCTTGGCGGATTTATAAACTGTTGTCTCGGAGAAACAGGAGGAATAGGAGCAATAAGTGAACGAGGTGTATGCAGTGGAGACGGAGGAGAAACTACTGCTGATTGCTAATCAGAAAACTCAGGCTAAACGGGAATGGTAGGGATAAAGGAAAGTTCAGTGGGAATTCGTGAACTAGATGCAACTTCAGACAGTCCAAGAGTTTGTGAAGCGGATTCAATGAATTCATGAATGTTGGTTGCCACGATGGAATTTTGCAGATTCAGAATATAATTGTCGATAGATCTATTTTCTTGCTCAACTTCTAAATAGTTGATGAACTCAGGATTAATAACGGTAGAACCAATGGCACTTTCAGATTTGGTTTCAAACAATGATAACTCAAACTGATCGTCAAACTCAATATCATCAATGTATTCAAAAACAGTGGGGTATGAGTGAGATTTGACCAATGGAATAATAGGAGCTTCTCGATGGTAAATTCTTGGGATTAGGTTGGGGTTTTCATATACTGGAGGTGGGTTTGGATCAGGATTTGATCTGGTATGCCTTCTTGAAGCCAGTGTATTGATCTATTCGAGAAAAATTTCAAGGAACACAATCAATTATCTTCAGCCTATCGACTTCTAGACTCAATCATCCAAAGGTCTAGAACGAACAAGTATACTGGGGTGATTTTGCAAATCAAGTGTTGCGTTCACAAGCTAACCAGAGATCAACTGAAGCAGCGTTTATCTACTTCCGCTTATGCATGGCAAAAGCGTTTCGAAAGCTACCTGGCGTGACTTCAGACTCCGTCTAAGACTCATGAAACAAACACATCAACATGCAAACCATTGAGATTTTCCCCAGTATGGTCGCCACTATGTTAGCGCTCAAATCTACCTTAGGCTGAAATAAGGTAAAACTCAAGGCTACATCAAACCACGCTCAGCCTCGTAGCTAGCCCTACAAGGACAGGAGAGGGCTCTCTCCAGGTCTATCTCGGCAAAGGATCTTCAAAGGGGCTGAGATGACTTATAATGAACAATGAATACTGATTTTAGGCTAGTAAAGAGATAGGAAATTTTGATTTTGATTTTTTGGGTTTTTGTTGGAGAAATGGGAAAAACAATTTTTGGGTCCGGGGATAAGGCCAGATCTTTGCAGAATTCGAGTTGGGGCGAGGTAGGCAGTAGTCTTGATGCTTTTTGATTAAGTGTATGGATGGATCAGAATGAAAAGGAGCTGAAGAGGGCAAGGGAGAACATGGATCCTCTCCAAACAGGCGAAAACATGTAAAACTAAACAAATTTAAAGGCAGAGCACTGGAAACAATGGATTCAACCTCATTTACTCATTCATTTAGTTTCAGAAGCATAAGAAGGGAATGGCATACATTAAACATGAAAGAACTTACAATAAACTAAGAGAAAACACCATCAAGAACTGAAAGCCACAAGAATCCCAACAGGTGCTGCAAAACCTCTGATCTTTCCTTAGCCAAAATATGAAAAATATGTACAATAGTGTGCCAAAATCTTTCCCAAGAGTCCAACTTGTAGAATGTCTCAAAAATTACATCATATAGACCTTCTAACCCCTTCCCACACCTCTAGGGGTCGAATTCCTCCTTCTAGGAGTAGTTCCAACTAATTCTAAACAAAGAACTAGAATATAGGCATCTAAACAACTTGCCTCTAAAAGGGAGGAAACTGATTCTTACATCTGATTTTTACTTTTTTAGGAGTGAATCATCTAGAATAGGTAAAAGTGAGTCAAATTTACATGCCAACCATCAATTTACATCATGATAACTCAAAAATTTCATCCACAAGCAAAACTGGTTCAACTGGCCGAATTTCTGAGCTGGAAGGTGAAAAATTGACCAAAAATCCATATGTGTAGCGCGCCTGAGCCATATGCGTAGTGTGTCTTTCAGCCTGATTTTGGGGCACTTCCTAGCATCCAAATTGAGCTCATGATAGCTCGTTGGAAAGCCCTAGATGTTTTCTATCCAACCCAAGTGGAATTTCCCAATTTGGAGCTCATTTTCCCCTCCAAAACTTCATTCTCCCAGAAGTACTTCCTGCTGGTGCAAAAGGTGGCAGCAAGGTGGTTTTCATGGTGTTTTTGGGCCTTTTGATCATCCAGAACTTGATGAAATGCTTCGGAAATACTTGAGAATGCATAACTTACCATGAAAAACCAAAAAATATAAAGTTTTCCTCCAGCAAGTGTCCCAATCAAAAGCGAGAGCGTCGACGCGCTACTCGTATAGCTGAAAAATCTGTTTTGAGACCAAAATATTTCAAAATGACAAAAATTTCTCCGAATTTGCTCAAATTCAAAGTGAAGACCCTCCATCATGTATCATGCCCAGCCAACAAAGCCTCGGCCAAAATCTGGAGTGGATCAAGCCTTTTCCACCGTTTTATTGCTCTGCTCAACCTCCTCTTCAGAATCTTCATTTTTGCTTTGCAGACATGCATGTGAGCCCAATAATGACCTTTCATGTGATGAAGCATGTCTTTGTCTCTATTGGCATTTGCCAAAAATTTCTCCAGATGAATTTTAACATGCGTGAGGCAAGAATCTCGATCATCCGGTGTCATATCACCAGGTCTCTTCCGGGCCAATTGTCGATCCTCACGGATTCGCCGCAGCTCATAAAGTGTATGCTCATCCTCTAGCTGTTTGTTACGTTGCTCCAGGTAGTTTATCACCCACTAAGCCCTCTGCAATTTCTCCTTCAGCGTGTCATTCTCGGCCTTTTGCTCCTGGATGATCTCTTTCAGCTTCGAGCTAGGAGAGCTCGCATCAACATCAATGATCGTGAAATCAGTGTCCCGGCCTCCTGATGGGCCCTCATCATGCATGGGCCTCTTTCCCCTGTCCTAAAACTGTACCTGTGCTGAAGAATAAGGCGATACCCCTTCCACATCAGGTGGAGATAATACTCGCTCTGCTGATGGAGTCAACGAGACCCCTTCCACCCCGGGTGGAGATAGTACTCGTCGTGTAGCTGCAAATAAGGCCCTGTGGCCTCGCTGGTATGTCACATACAATGGAGCACTGATATGCTCGATCTCAGGAATGTCAGGCTGGTGTGAAGGCTCTCCCTCATCATGAACTACCTCGGGAAACGGCTGTGGCACTGTAAATAAGTCACGAGAGATGAAATCCTCCCAAGAGATGCCCTGTTGTGTCAACTGATGTACCACTACGATCTTGATCAGCGTGTAATGATATATACTTCTATGTTGTTGTGCTGGGGTCTTCTTCTGTACAAAAATCATCATCCTCTCTATGTTGCGATACATGAAGTACGGAATTTTCATCATACGTACCCTCGTGAAATGCATCAACAAACGGACATGGTACGCATAGAGACGCGAGAATCTGCCCTCGCAACTGAAATACCGAATGATGAGTTTCATCAATGGTGCAAACTCATCCTTTAGGAATCTGAAAGGAAAAACCCTGCTCAAGTGCCTCATATACCCAGGTTTGATGTATGGCTCATAGTGGAATTTCTCTAACTGCTAACATTTGTTCCATTCCTCTCCTGGCGTGAGGGCAGTGACACTTTGACAATAGATGCATAGGTATATATATCAACAATACAAGCTGGGAAATTCTTCACAAGACCATCAACATGTATTCAAAACCCTAAGAAATGAATCTGCTATGAACAAAGGGTTTCACCTCTCCACATCAAACACACTAATTTCCCCACTTTAAAAACACCATAATCTTGTTCAAAAATCACTGAGCAACCATTAAAAACCTACTTGCAAACTGATTGTGCCGATTTGGTGTGAAACTGGACGCAAGGGCAAAAATTTTAGCTCTGAGACTGTATGGGTAGCGTGCCCACCCAATGCGTAGCGCGCTTCAAGTGCGTAGCGCCCGTGGTATTTAACACTGGCTGGTGATGTTATATGCGTAGCGCGCCCTATATGGGTAGCACGCCTCCTCTGTGCGTAGCGCGCACCTCCAATGCATGTCCACAACTTTGCAAAACACGGTTTCGGCCTTCAACTTCACCAGCTCGATTTCTGCCTTGAGGATTCGTGCAAATGAATTGTTTACCATGGTTTATATGTGAAGAAAAATATCTCATAAAATCAGATTTGATTTTAAATTTACTCCATGACCCACTTTTATAATGTTGGCACTTTGTCATTCGATCACTTAATATAATGCTATTCTTTGGCTTTTCCTTACTTTTTCTGAATCTTGGACTGATGATACCTTGTTGTTTTTTGCAGGGATTTGGCATTTGACTTTGAAAAATATCAGAGGCTTGCTCTGAAACTTCTTATGGTGAAATAAATACAATTATTACAAAAAATGAAGTTTGACAATTTCTAGTTCCAAACAGAGTTTTGGACTAGAAATGTCTTCAAATGTTTTTGATAATAAAAACGTGAAATAGAAATCTTTTGAAACCAACCTCATGGCCTGTGGGCCTTTATTACATGTATGCAAAGGACTTAAAACCCTAGACTCTAGGACTAAAGACTCTTTTTAACGAAACTAATCATTTATGATAATGAATGCAATGACTATGAACTTCAGTGATTTTTGAGGAATTTTAATTAGCCCTGCAGGTACAAGCATGAGGAAACACAAGACAACCAGACCCCCTCGTCAGTCAATGGCATGCTCCTAGCGAAATGCAACGAAGTGGAATGAGCGAGACACCTAAGAATGATATGCAAAAAGTGAACTGATCTCTGACAGAGGGCTGTAAGGACCGACTCTAACACAACAAAGAAGATAGGGCCAAATTGGTAGAGTTTTACAGGCATAATCTTTTCCTAAATAATCTGAATATTTGGGACCCAAACTCTAGGTTGGGGGATATGCAACTAATGGCCCTAGCCTCATAGATGACCAATGAATAATTTATGGCAGAGGAGGTCAAAAAGGTGATGAAAAGAAAAGGAAAAGAGCCTCTCCAAATTAGGGAAGAACTAATCAGCCCTAGAGGGGTCATAAACAACCACCAAATCATAGCCAATGATGCCAATATTACAGACAGGTATCTCAACACCCAAGCACAGGAAAATGCACATTATGATGACATCTCTAGACTACTGGGAGAGGAGTGTGTGATGGCATTTCAGAGAAGATGGAATGGCCTCCCACTTAGCCTAAGAAACATGGAGTATCATACTCCAAGTAGATTGATAGCTGCCCTAGAAAGAGAACCCTTGTACAAAAGGGCCATCAAGCAATGAAGATCAAGTGGCTTGGATAAAAACTCATTACACCTTTGTTGTTGGGACTGAGTGAATGAAAATATCAAAATGAGGAGGAAAAGCAATGGGAGGAAGCATAAAATAATGCAGGGTTTTACCCACCTAAGGGGATTCCTTCCATGATACCTTGGGATGTCAGAGAGGCCACAAGAGTTCTAAAAGAACTCAAGAAAGAGGACTGAGTTTCTCAGAGAATGTACAACCACTTGGTATGGGGGTGATGATGAGTACCATCATTAGGTACATTCTAAGGAGTTCATTGTCACCTTTTTAACTTAATTATTCTCTTTCACATACATTTAATTGCATTTTGTCATATTTTTCTTAGTGAGAATGGTGTATTAAGGGTTGTCATGATTCAAGGCCTAATTTTGTTTAAATGCAATAAAATCAAGGGAATAATTCCATTCTTGAGAAATATTGCATAACTAGGGCTCGAAGTAGACATAAAGGAGTGATTGTAGGAAGGTTGACCACCTTCTTAACTCCTAAAGGTAGCCAATATCTCCTCAAGATTCTCGTCCAACATCTCAAAATCAGAGGCAACCAAGCAAGTGAATGATCAAAGGGAGCGGAGCTCCACTTCTCTTGAGTTCCAAGGGAACAAATACCTAATTTTTAGGGATTTTTTGGTAGCTACCCTCTAGCATAAATAGGCTAGAGAAAGAGCTCACTAGGATTCAATTTTTGGATGCAGCTAGAGCACTCTTGGATTTTGTATTAGACATTTCTGACTTTCATGTCTCATGTAAAAGACCAGTTATGAAATAATATGAGCATTTGGTTTCTTCTCCACTGGGTTAGTTTCAGGGATTTAAGCTTGTGGGTTAGGTCCCAATCCATTGGCCTCAGTCTCTCTTATGTATATGTGTTTTTATTTTTTGTTGCAGTAGTTGATTTATTTCATTTCATGTTTGGTGGAATATAAAGCATCAAAACTATGTTAAGCCTCCCTCTCTCACCTATTCCATTGGAGCCTTAGGAGGAAGGTCCTCCCACACAGACCAAATATATTTCAGTTTATGATTTCTTGGAAAAATTTAAATAGTTTTACTTTTCTTATAATTAACATGTTGTTGGTGCATAGGTAGATTTATGTTTCAATTGCATAGGTAGGTTTATTTAAATTCAACTCATCTTTTCCACCATTTTTATGATAATTTTGTCGGCTGAATGCATGAACAAGCATCGTGATTGCACATTTGAATAGAGCATCAGATGAGGACCCCTTCAGCACTATCATCTTTAGTCTTCACCCTTCATCAACCACCTTCCATCCAAGTCACCTACAACCCTATTTTTGACGTCACCACCACATCACCGAGAGCAACCTTGAGGGTGAAAGATAGGATTTTTCAAGAGTTATTAGCTTGGAAAATGGGTTGGATACCATTCATCTACTAAGATCCACTTCTATCCCACCTCGCCTAACCTGTTTTTCACCATTTCTATCCTAAAAATCCACTCGGCCTATTTCTTGTATCTTTTCATGACATCCTCTAGCACTACAGGAAATCCTGTAGCAACTTCATGTAGGAGTTCCAACCACCCTCTCCTTCAGCCAAAAATCATTCTTCCACTTGATCTAAGCCTAGCCAAGCCACCAATATACCTTTGGTCCATGGACCCTCTTAGACCACCTAGGCACCTCCTTATTTTTCTACAAAACAGAGTCAATTTGAAGTGTGATTAGTTCATTACAAGTTGCATCATTAAACATAGTATTTAAGCATAAGTTATATAGGACTTGGTTATTCATTGATTTAGTATGTGTGTTCTAGATTAGTTTCCTTTTTTGCAATTCAATTCGGAAATCTAGACTATGAATGCCACTTAGTGTAATTTCCTTTCTTGCATTAGCATAAGTGTGAATCTTTCTTTCTTGAAAATAGTTAGATGAATCAATGTGATCTAGAGTATTTATTTCCTTATTGATAGAGTAATGGTTATGATATATTTGTAGTCTTAGATTACATTTAGAAGTGTGACATACTTCCTTTCCTAAAAGTAACCCTAGCATTAGCACCTCATTGTAGAACTAAGATGAGGATTGTATGAGTAGAGCTCATTTGTTGTGCATATAGCACTCTAACCTCCAATTTTGTATGAAACCCAGGTTGATAAAGTAAATTTGAGTAGCCTATGGGAGTTGCAGCACTCTTGTGCAATACCAGGTCTCACCAGTAGAAACCACTCATGCAGATCCATCCACTAGAGATGGAAGGAAGCGCACTAGAGAGGCTGAAAGGTTATTTCTAGATACGAGAGATAATGTGGGAGCACCCACATCATAGTGCAGTAAGAGAAGGTCCCCAGAGCAATGCACTAGATACATGGATCTTATGAGTGAAGGTATTGAGATAGAACCATCCTATTTTGAGGAAGCAGTGTCGCAGCCAATGTGGTTTGTTGCCATGGTTGAAGAGTATGAATCCATTATCAGAAACAATGTGTTGGCTCGAGGGGTCCTCACCCAGGTTCGGAGGTTAATGTTTGCCAACAAACCTCTATACTACTAGCCCTTTCGGCAATGACCTGCTTGCGCAGGCCAAAGTCTCACCCGAAGTAGTATGGGAAGGTTTTGGAACCAGGTTTCTGCACCTTGAGTGAGAGTAGGTAAGTCAAGTAGGTTTGCGTTCATACTTAAACAGATCTAAATGCAGGATTATAGAGCTATTATCATGCATAGATTTAATAAATCCCACCACATCCACATGTGTAATACCAATTATCAACACAGAACACTATAATCGCAGTAACTAATAGATCATAGATACATATACCAGAAACATAGATACTTTCACAGTTCGCAGTAATTAAACAGATACTTTCGTAACTTAATCATATAACTCAAATTTGCATCAATCATAACAAATTAGATCCATATAACATCAGATGTCCAATAGTACTTTGCAAATATATTAATATCAAAATCGACTTATAATCCCAAAATATTGCCTGCGCACATAGCCAGTAGGGTCCGCACAGAATAGGACTGAGGATCTCCGCACACACAGTCAATAGGATTCCTTACCCTAACAAACCAACAATAGATCTAATAATTCGTTCCTAGCATCAATCTCAATTCTTTCCTACCTTAAGACTCAAAAAGTTTCATATATTTATATTGATTTATCCTATGTATCCAATGGTCTGCAAACTGTGTTTTACGGACTCTTGGTCTACCCTTGACCCATTACAATGCATTCGGGGCTTTTACCCACCCCAAAACCCCTGCTCTAGACTAAATAATACCAAAACTATACAAAAATGGACAAAATTCGTAGCTTTAGGAGACCCTATTCCAACAGTCCCCCAACATAATTTTGTGACTCGTCCTGAGTCACTGTGATGGTGGGGTCTCCACCTGCGCCTACAGTAGTCTGATTTCTTCGACCAATGGGCGCATCACACCTTCACTTTGAGCAGCAGCATTTTGCGCAATGTCTACCAACTTCTGCGAGTCAGGCCTTCCATCGCAGTAGTGATGCTCTCCAAAGTCTGGTTTAGCTACTTAACAGTAACATCAACATCCTACGAGAGCTTGAGGGCTTTGGCAACCCAAGGCTTTAGGCGATCACTGAGAACTTTCTTCTTATGCTGGAGTTCATCAATATCATTTTGGATGGCATGGCTGGTTCGTAGCCATGCCAAGCGCTGAGCAGGAACAAAAGTGGGAAATGTGGCCTCTATCTTCTCGAATGCTTCTTCCTTCTGCCGCAGGTCCTGGTTTATTTCTCATAGGATCAGATCGCACTAGACCTTGGTCCATAGCTGCATGGCTATTTCCAGTAATTAGGCACCCTGAGTGATTTTCCATGTAATGACGTTTGTATCCGCAGTTACCAGCGCATCTCGCTAGGCTCATACCTCCGGAGGTGTTTTCGGCTACAACTTAGCCTGCAAATCTGCGATCTGTTGCTCCATTTGTGTTTTGACCACCTGAACGTTCGTCCTAGAGGCCTTCAATGTTGCGACCAACCCATCAATCTTAGCCTGGGGGTGGCTGTGGGCGGGATTTATTTTGTAACATCTGCACAGAGTCTCTGAATTAAGTATTCTAGCTCCATTTTCTCCTCGATGGCGAGGGACACTTCAGCGTTCTTCCCTGTGATGGTCTGTTCAGCCACACTGAGTTGTTGGTGCACTTGTTGGTCCCAATGGTGAATTTCCTCAAAAAATGAAGTGTGGAGAACCTGCAATGCCTCATGTGGAAGCCTGGCTAAATCTAGCTGAACCTCTGCACCGGCCTACACTTGCTTTCCCAAGTCAGGTGGACTGTGCATAAGGGCTGCACCAGGTAAGGAACAAAGGCAACTTTGTGTTGTAGCGAGCGCTGCACTGCTAGTTTCCAAGGGCGGTCGTACCTGAGTCACACTGGTCTGCAGCGTGTCTGTCTTCAGTTGTAGAGTGCGAAACAAGGCCTGAATTGTGTCGATCATAGCTCTCTGATGTTCTTCTAAGGCTAACCATTTTTCTTTCGTGGCCAAAGTGACCGCGTCAACAATTTGTTTGAGGTCCCCTTCGATCAATGTGATTCTCATCTCATTCCGTCCGCTGAGAGTGCTGCTTATTTCAGGGCCCTTTGACAAGCTCGCTTGTTCACTTTGTGCCTCGGGGGGAGGCAGTTCCTCCTGCATCCAGTCCTTCTCTACCCAGGTTTGGTGGCGAATCTAGCTGAGTCTCCGCTTCTGCATCCGTCTCAGTGGTATGTTTCTGCTGCACATCCTTTTGTGTTGCTGCACCCGTGTCCTTCCCAGTACTATTTCTTGGTCCTCCAATATCCTTAATGATGACAGGTGGGATTAATTTTGGTGTGTTGGTTCCTTCGGTGCCCATCGTGTTGGTTTTGAATCTGATCTTCCAGTTAGGAGGCAAGAGCGCAATTATATTGTCAATTTCCTTGTTCGCCACCATATAAGGGAGAAAATTCCAGGCTTTATCCTTGCGTGCTCTGATCTGGACGTTGTGCATGGTGACCTGGAATGTCACAATGCCCTTGTATCTGTCATATACTTCTAGATACAACTGTGGGCGGGAATTACTGGTTGCTACCAAGCTACTCTGAAAGAATACCTAGAAGACTTGGCTGTCCTCGAGACGTTGCGTATCCTTAGAATCCCATAAGTTTGTATATCAAACCCCCTCGCACATGTCGGGGGTGAGCTCCGGGAGCACCAATTCCTCAGGTGCTTCTCAGGCTATCAAGGCAATGAGAAGTAGCAGCCATGAATAGCAAGATGTCGTCCTTTCTCCTAGGATTCGTGGACATTGGCCAGAAACTCATTACACAAATATTATGACCAATTGAAGCAAACCCCTTTCTTGCACTGGCCTGCTAACTGAATTACATATGCAGGGACAGAGGCCACCTGGTATTTTCGCATCATCTTACATGCCAATAACATGGTCCTCAGTTGCGTAGCGAGATCACTGATGGTTTTTATCATGAAGCCGTGAGTATTCCGCACCACATGGTATTTTTGTCGCTCATATTCAGTAGTTTTGGCCTCATATTTCTACCCAATACGTAGCAGAGGGTCTGACCCTTCCATAGGAAGACTAGTGATGCAATGGATGAGCACAATGTCAATAGGGATTTAGTCCTTGATCCACAAACACCCATCATGGACCACGACAAGCAATTGACACACCAGGTGGTACGTGATATTGTAGTGGCCAAAATGCGGCATCCTGAGCAGGTTGAGGAGCCTGGATCCTGCCACTCTATGTACCCAGCATACAGGGATAATTTTGATCCCATCATCCTCCTGAATTTTTTCAAGATATAACTCGGACACCAACTCAGGGAACGCCTCCAAATTGGCCAAGTCATGATCATCAAATTTGATCTCATGGAGCCTTCCAAAAGATTCACCAATCATGGGGACCTCTCTCGGGGTCAGTGGCATCTGCAGGTAGGTGATCAGGCCATTGAGCTTCTTCGGAATGCGCGTCAAGGGCCTGTGCAGCCAAATGAAAGGAGGTAACCAATTGATTGTTTATGCAACCTAAGCTTCTTCCCGAGCAACACATGCCTGGGGCATCGCTCAAGGGGATTTTACATTTCTCGGGGAAGTACGAGGATTCCCTCCAGCCCATTTCACGAGTTTCAGGGGATTTATTGAGCCCTGTGATTTTTCCTTTCCCTTCTTCATGACTGGGCTCAGCGTGGAGATAACTTCTTTGGCCTCAGACTCAATCTCCACCACTTCCTCAGTTTCTAGCTCTATCGAGGTCGTTGGTGCTGAGGATTCATTAAGATTAGTGGTCGTCATCCTGGCGCGAAAAATGAATCCCAACCCCGAGTGGCTACTATCAGAGGGAGTAGGTTTCTCAAACATGAAATGGATGCTATAGGCACAGAAATTCTTACAGCACAAATTCATCAAGGAAAAACATTCCAAGTACAAGCTATTCAAGCGAAACGAAACCCTTGTCTGATCTATCCTGCCATTTTTATAGCCTTTGCGATCGACCAATGGTAGGGTAAATTTCACTTGGAAATTACCATCAAGAAAATGGTAAAAAAGCTCCAGAAATCACCTCATTAAATGTCGGCCACCCGCTCCTTCCAACGGTAACTTTTTCTTTTTACCCGATTTAATTGTTCCAATGGCTAGTTTTCACACCCTTGGTGCGTTCAGCACGCCCCTGCGCTCCCAGCGCACCCCTGTGCTTTTAGCATACCTCTTGTGTTCCTAACAAACCTACTATGTTCTGAGTTTATTCCTTCTAATTTTATTCTTGCACCTTCGGTGCACTCCCCCGAGCTTCTAATCCTACGGCTACCCCCTGCACGGAGCATGGTACTTGTTGCGCTTACCTTCCTTGGTGGGTCTATCCCACTTCATACAACTACTCTGGCCATATAGCCATTTGATCTGATATGGTTTGAGCTGACTACCATTGATATAGCTAGGTAGCATATCACCGCGTAGGGTAGCTAATCGAACAGCTCTGCCATCCGTGATTTCTTTAACTGTATAGGGCCCAAGCTAGTGCTGTCAAAACTTCCCTGGGTGTTTCACAAACTCGCTATCATATAGAATGACTAAATCATCCTCCACAAAGGTCTTTTGACAAATATTTTGATCGTGCCATGCCTTATCACGTGCCTTCTGAACCTGCTGATGGAAGTTAGCAATGAAACTATCTTCCTCCAAAGCCACAAGTTACGCTAACTGCTGGACCTCCATGATATCAAATTCTGCCATATTTGTGAAGGCTGCGATGCGCATGCTAGGAACAATATATTCCATGGGCATGACGGCCTCCTTGCCAGAGACCATCCTAAATGGTGTTTTCCCTATCAGCTTCTTACAGGCAGTTTGGTAGGCCCATAAAAAAGACAGAATGTGCACGTCCCAGTCGCTACGATCGATGTTGCAGACCTTGGTCAATGCATGCTCCAAGACCTTATTAAAAGCTTCAACCACTCTGTTTTCCTGAGGATGATACAGAGTGTTTTTCGCATGATGAATCTGAAATTATTTCGTCAAGGCCTGTATCATTTCATTGACAAAGTGCGTACCTCGATCGCTCATCAGGATTTTTGGAAATCCAAATCTGGTCAAAATCTGGTCAAAGATGAAGTGTGCAGCAGTATCTGCAGTGCAGTCCTTCACCACTTGTGCCTCAACCCACCTAGTTACATAATCAGTAACAGTTATAATGTAACACACACTTGTCTTCTTTCTAGGTGGGTTAATAGGTCTGACAAAATCAATGGCCCACTTGTCAAATACTTGCAGGGCCATATGTGGTTGAAGGGGCATTTCATCCCTGTGGAGCAGTCTTCCAGTGCGTTGGCATGTATCATAGGCCTTACAATAGTTGTGAGAGTCACTATGCAGGGTAGGCCACCATAATCCATCTCTTAAGATATTCCGTGCCATTGTGTTCCCTGCGTAGTGACCTCCTGCTACCCCATTGTGGGCTTCTGTCAAGATAGCATGCCATTGATGTTCCAAAATGTACCTTCGCAGCACTTCATCGGCTCCCATCTTATAGAGGTGACCTACGATGATGGTAAAATCTACAGCGCGGGTTACCAACTCTTTCTTCTGTTGCACCAAATACTCCGCGGGTGCCATGCCTATAGTCAGGAACTGAATGATTTCAACGAAGTGTGCATCAAATACCTTAATAGCAAACAACTGTGCGTCCGGCAATCCTTCTTCAAAGTTGGTTGGTTCCTCGCCAGTCTCAATTCGGGAGAAATGATCTAGCCCAGCATTCAACTTCCCTGGTTTGACAATGATTTCAAAGTCGTATTCCTGGAACAACAGAAGCCATCGATAGATTCCCCCCCCCCCCAACACAGGCATATTCATCAGGTACTTCAAAGCCGAATGATATGTAAACATTTTGAAGTGTCCTCCTAAAATATAGTGTCGATACTTCTGTAATGCATAGAGCATGGCCAATCCCTCCCGCTCTGTGGTGGCATAATTTTGCTCTGCACCAGAGAATTTTTTACTAGCAAATGCAACTAGGTGATCAATGTCTCCATCTCCAAGCTGCGTAAGGACCGTGCCTAGGGAAATTCTGGAAGCATCAACATGAATTTGTGGGGAAATTTGGACTAACAGGAGGAACGAAGGTGCTAGACGAGGCTCTGCATGATATAGATACCTTTGTATTTGGTGAATCCAACCCCTATGCAGCAATGGAGATACCAACATGGGAAACACAGATGCAAGATATTGTCAACTACCACAATATCACCATAGACGAATGTGATGAAGATTCGTGCAATGTCTCGATCCTTGAATAAGAAGGGGAGTGTGCGGTTGTAGGACCTCTATTACTCACTGTGGATGTTACAAAGCCTCTGAAGCTGCGAGAAGTTAACATTGGCATGGAAGAGCAACCCAAGTTGGCTGAAATTAGGGATTAATGGGATGATAAGACAGTAGGCAAGGTTGCAGAATTACTCACAGAATATCAAGACTTATTCTCGACAAAGTTTTTAGAGCTTAAGGGTATCACTGGGGACTTAGGGGTTATGCGCATAACTCTAAAACCAGATGTGCGCTCTATGAAGTATTGCCCTTATCGCCTAAACCCTGCGTAATTTTCATGGCTGGGGTTGTTCTTTCTCTGCAACTGTTTATTAAAGCTTGGAGATTTTCTCAGGCCCTTTGGTTGCACAGCAACTTCATACATGCCTGCAATAATGGTTTGACCTCATCATTTGCTTTGAGGTTCGTGGGGGCTTAAGGAGTAGATGCCACAACCTTAGCAAAGTCTTGGCGAGTTGCGAAAAAGATTTCCTTTTCCTTCTGTAAGTCCAAACTGTCTTGTTTAATGGCTGCTTTACAGATAAGAGGCTCTGCCTCAGCTTTCTTCATAGCTCATCTGGTGGCCATGCCACTGCGTGTTATAACATTAACACTTGGTCCTTCATCTCGAGTTCCCCCTTGACCCTTTGTACGTTCTGCATAGGTGTCTGCTGCTTCTCTTGCATCTTGGCTATCAGAATCAGGCAATATTTGATCACATGATCCAGCTGTCTACAGTATCTGCAGGATTGTCTCATAGGGTTCGTGCAGTCCCTTGCAAAGTGCCCTATTTCTCCACAGTTATAGAAAATTGGTTGTCCTCTCCCCTTACCTACGCTTCCACCTCGGCCCTCTCCCCTAGCCCTAGCTGGGGGGCCACCCAAACCAGAGGGGGATCTTGGTGAAGAAGGGTCTAATTGTACCCTATATAGGTTTCCTCTATCTATCATCAGATTATAGGTCTGGAAATTCTACTCATCATGTCCTACAGATCTGCAAAACCTGCACCATTTTTGGTTCACTTCTAGGACATTTGCGACAAGGTGGGGGCAGTGGTTGGTAACATGCAGCCTAGCCACACAACAATCATCGCACCACAGCACTGGCCCACTTGGCCCCATAGCTTCCCTAGGACGCAATGGGCTGGTTCCCCAGCCTACATGTAGTCTTCTAGCAGCGAACAGTTATCCTTGGTGTGGTCATTCACCCTGCATCATATGCACCACCTGTTACGGCTAGCCTCTGTTCCTCGTTCCTTCCGCAGATTTTGGATCTCCATATGCATTGCCTCTAACTGTCCTTGTATTTTTTGTACTCCTAACTAGGTATCGTCTCTTGGCGCAGCTTCCAGCTTCATCGCAATCTCCAAGGCCTTCTCCTGTGATTCAATGGCTTGATGTCCCATTGGTACACGTAGGTGGGGCAGCAACATAGAAATGAACCACTCCGTGTGTTGCCTGTCATCATATAGGAATCCTCCTTCTCTAATTACCTTCTTTAACCGTTGGTCAGCTTCCCATACAGACTCGGACGATCCCTACTTGAAATCTTTCATATCGTTCACTATCTGAGAGTAGGACTTAGGCTTCTTGAACTGTTGTTTCAAGGCATTCTTAATCTCTTGAATGGTCCCATTTTCATGCTGAACTATGTATCCCATATACCAGTCCAAGGCTCTTCCTTCAAATGCAAGGGATAGATGCACCCTTTTCACAGCATCATTGGCCACGTTCTGTGTAGTCCATACCGATCCAGCAACGAACCAAAACTGGTCCATGTCTTCATCCCCTACGCCCTTGAAGGTACGTAGCTTCATGTGTGAGGCCATCTCATCTTTTGGTGGGGGAGGACGTACGAGTGAGTTCTTACCCCTATGTTGGCTCGACGGTGGTGTAGTTGGAGGTTCTTGCGTAGCCGAATCCCTTATTGGACTATAGACAGATCTGTCTCCTTCTTGGTTAGTTTTGTAGTACTTACCACTACGCGTTGTACCCTCACTTTGATCGGAGCTCATTCACTATGTATGGCTGCATAAAATGCTCTTTTCGAACAATAAGATCTTAATCAGTAATGGTAGAGTTTTCAGAAACTTACCCTGGAAACCCTTGAAGAACCTTCATTCTGCCTCAGAGTAGGACACAAATTGATCAATTGCAAATTCTATCACAAATCCTCCTATCACAATGTCCACCCAGTGATCTACCGTGTGAGTGATGGTGTTATCAGTCTTTTCCAACTGCTGGATCAGCTCTGGGGTCCACTACGTGACCCGTTCATCCTTCCAACACTTCTAGAAATCTATGAGCCTTTCGAGTCAATCCTGAAGCTCAGTCGCAAATGTCACAAAGAAAATTTCATAGATCTCCGTAAAAATTTACTTATTCTTCCACTTCTCTATGGTCAAATTTGCACTGTAATTCTCCCTCATAGCGAATTCCTGAATTTTATTTTCGAACCACTCGTCGATCTCTTTCTTCTCGAGTCTCCAAGGTGTTCTTGGCATTACCCGATCTCTCTCTCAAAATTCTCCCGGTCCCGGCAACAGAACCATTTTTTGGCTCGAGGGGTCCTGACCCAGGTTTGGAGGTTAAGGTTTGCCAACAAACTCTTATACTACTAGCCCTTTTGGCAGTGACCTGCTTGCACAGGCCAAAGTCTCACCCGAAGCAGTATGGGAGGGTGTTGGAACCAGGTTTCCACACCCTGAGAGAAAGTAAGTAAGTCAAGAAGGTTTTCATTTGTACTTAAATAGATCTAACCGCAGGCTTACAGAGCTATTATCATGCATATATTGAATAAATCCCGCCGCATCCACGTGCATAATACCAATTATCAGCATAGAACACTATAATCACAGTAATTAATAGATCACAGATACATATACCAGAAACATAGATACTTTCACAGTTCGCACTAATTAAACAGACACTTTTGAAACTTAATCTTATAACCTGAGTTCGCATCAATCATAACAAAGCAGATCCAGATAGCATCAGATGTCCAAAAGTACTTCGTAGATATATTAATATCAAAATCCACTTACAATCCCAAAATACTGCCTGTGCACACAGCTAGCAGGGTCTACACACAACAGAACTGAGGATCTCCGCGCACACAGCCAGCAGGAGTCCTTACCCTAACAACCCAACAACAGATCTAACAATTCATGCTTAGCATCAATCTCAATTCTTTCCTACCTTAAGACCAAAAAATGTTCATCTATTTATATTGATTTAGCCTATGTATCCAATGGTACGCAAACCGTGGTTTGCAGACTCTTGGTCTACCCTTGACCCATTACAATAAATTCGAGGCTTTGACCCACCCCAAAACCCCTGCGCTAGACTAAATAATACCAAAAATATACAAAAATGGAAAAAATTCGCAGCTTTAGGAGACCCTGTTCCAACATAGTGCATGGGAAGTTGTCCCACGACCAGTGGGGAAGTTAGTTGTAGGATCCAGGTGGGTCTACAAGGTGAAGTGGGAAGCAGATGGGAGTGTGGAGAAGCACAAGGCCATATTTGTGGCCATATGGTTCTCTCAAGTGTAGGGGATTGACTATGATGATACTTTTGCACCAGTCGCAAGGTACTCATCTATCAGATCCATCCTTGCATGCTTAGTGCAGATGGGATGGTAGATACATCAAATGGATGTAAATACAACCCTTTATTAATGGATTTATTAAATAAGAGGTGTACATTGAGCAAACAGAAGGTTTTGAGACCTTAGATAGGGAGTCGCTTGTGTGCCAACTCAATAAAGCACTATATGGGCTGAAGCAAGCACCTCGTGCTTGGTACACCAAGATCGACAATTATTTCACTGGGTTTGGATTCACCAAGAGTGAAGCATATGCGAACCTATTTCATATTGTGGTTGATGGTAATATTTTAATTATTTTACTTTATGTCAATGATATGATACTGACAAGTAATGAGTAGCTCATCAAGTCTTGCAAAGAGGATCTTGCAAGAAAATTTGAGATGAAGGAAATGGGGCTCTTGCACTAGTACTTCCTGGGATTGGAAATATAGAAAAGATATGGGGACTTATTTGTATCTCAAGTAAAGTATTCCAAAAAGATCCTCATGAAGTTCCACATGGAGGGCAACAAACCCATGGAGACTCCTCTAGTAGGAAACTGGAGGAAGGAGGATGCTACTTCAGGTGAAGTAGTGGATTCTATTGTTTACAGGAAGCTTGTGGGTTCACTCATGTATTTGGTGAACATATGAACAGACATATGCTATGATGTTAACTAGCTTAGTCAAGTTATGGTTAAGCCTACCAAGCTATTTTGGAAGGCAGGAAAGCATGTGTTGAAATGCCTTAGAGGCATTACAGAGTATGTACTATGGTATAGATGGATAGAGGGAGTAAAGCTTCAAGGCTTCATCGATGCAGATTGGGCAAGGATTCTATCCGATTGGAAGAGCATATCAGGAGGAATATTCAACATAGGATCAGCAGCATTTTCCTAGTATAGCAGGAAACAAATATCAGTTGCACTCATTTTAGCAGAGGCAAAGTACATGGCAGCCATTCATGTAGCATGTGAGGCCATCTGGATGAGGAAGATACTTATTGGTTTGTTTGGTCAACAGATGGATTCAACAATGATACATTATGATAACCAGAGTTGCATCAAACTCTCAGTTAATCCATTTTTCATGACAAGTCCAAGCATATTGATATTCACTATCACCATATCATAGATTTTGTGCAGAGGCGGATTATGTCATTAGAGTACATTCTCACGGAGAATCGGGATGCAGACATCTTGACGAAGGTTTTGGAAAGAAGAAAATTTGAATTCCACAGAGATAGGATCGGGGTAGTAGATAATTTCTTTCTTGTTGAGAGGGAGTGTTGAAATGGCACCAAGAAATGGCACCCAAAGGGGGCTTCTGATTTAATTTTCCCTTAATTAAATTGGAAGATAAATTGTAATTTCATCGATGACAACTTGCATTAGTTAAATGAGTCAGGAAGATGTATTTAGTTTAGAAAATTCAACTTGAGAGTGATCCAGGTGGATATTGGTGGCCACCCACCTATTCGACTTGCGGCCACACCATTGGTTCTTTCATTTTTTCAATTTCCTTAATTGTAGCACAACTCTTATTTTTAGCAATTTTTTGGGTCCTAAACTTCCAGAGACATTTTAAGGCCCTAAACAACATTTTTTGGGAAAACCGGGAGCAACATGGATTCATGGACTAATGTTTCTCACATCAAAATTTTTAGTCCTTGGATATATATTTCTAACGAGGTATGGTGTGCATCAAACGGAAATCGTATGCCAAAGTTACATCCCTGAGAAGTTGATGTACCAATTTACCCAAATGAGGCCCATAGTTTTGGCGCTTCATCTCCTAGGGTTAGGCTTTTGGATGTTTATGGTTTTCCATCATTTCTCAATAATAAATAGGCCCTTGAGCCTCATTTTAACACACTGGAGAGGCTTGTAGCCACACATCTCTTCTCAGAGATAAGCTACCAGCACCCTAGCTAGTTTATTTCCATTCTATCTGTAAACAAATTTCACTTCTTTGATATTAATGAAATGAAGTATTTTTTCTGTTGCATCTTTGTATTTATGGTTATATGTGTATTCTATTATGTTCCTACATGAATCTGGATCAGAGAATCAGAGAGGAGGCATGTATAGTTCTCTCATGATTTTAGGGTGTCCATTTACAATTATTTGTGAGTTGTAATTAGTTAACTCAATTAATTGAGTTAAAATCAGATTTAACTAGTTCTAACTGAGATATGAGCTATTGATAGGTCCATTGAATTAAATATGATTTCATTCACAAATAGTAGTCAATCAGTTAATTGATAATTCGCTGTAAATAGTTGTTGCATGTAAGTTCTAAGGAAGGGCCAGTTGAGAGTGAGGTTAAAGGGAAGATAACTATCTATTGTATTTTTAAAAACTTGTACAGGTCATATATAGATTCATCAGGAAGCCTTGGATGAATCGCGCAATCAATTCTTGAGAATTTCCTATTTAATAGGGTGAAAGTTCCTCTAGGAATGTGTGAGCAAGGCTGGTCAAACAAGGGTTGAGAATTGGTTAAGTATTTGACTGATTTTTCCTAGATCGGAGTGAGACAATCAACAGAGTGCAGAGGTTTCTCAGTGAGAGAAAAGCATTGTATTGTTTCATGGTATTGACATTATATGATATAAATAAAGTGAGGTTTTGAGCATTTTATTTCCCTAGATACATCTTGTGTTTTGTGATTGATTATTTCTTTCTCTTACTTTTTATGTGAATGTGCGATCGTATTTGGTTTCCGCAAATTGTAGAAGGATTCAATATTTTGTTTTAGTACATTACAAGTCTAGATTAAATCCCTATGGATAATTTCATACACAGATGGCAGCTAAATACCACATATGGGCACAAAATGCCTTTCCTATTTCATCATGGGAAATTTGATGCAAGTTGAAGTGGTGGCTCTTTCATTTGTATCTTCAAAGGTTCTGGTATTGAAGATTGTCATTATCCTCGTTGCATATCCCTTACTACTACAGGAATCCAAATTCCATCCATCATTGTAATCACTTCAGACATGCACATTATCACAGGAGGACAAACTCATTTTGGTCATTTTTGAATTTTTGACTATATGTTCTGTTTTGTTCCATTTTTGCTAAAGTCTGAACACGTGTAACCAAAAGCCTGCTATGAAAAGTTCCATAATGTCATATTTTCATGAAAATGTGGAGATTTTCATAGATTGGAAGTATGCTGGGAGATATAAGTTTGAATGAGATGGTTTACTGGTCATTATAATCTTTTTTGAGCAAGATTTGTTAATACAAGTTTAGAATTTCACTTTTGCTATGCAACTATATCAGTCATGGTTATTTTTACAAATTTGTATTTTAGGACCTTATAGAAGTTATTTTATTGATCGAATAAGTGTGGATAATTTAGTTTAGATGAGTTTCCAGACATGATGTTTCCAAAATTATTTCAAGTTTTAAATCCTAATGTTTTTAAGTTGTGATAGCTTTGATATGGTAGTTCCTTGTTTTTCTGCAGATGCATTGTATCTAGCCTATTAGACTTATGTGCAGTAAATTCGACCACCTAGAGTGGAAATTCCGAATTCCTTATTGTATTTAATGATGTAAAGACGTGAAAAATGGATTTGGTTTGGAGTTCCAGAGGCTAGATTATTTTGTTTTCATGTATTGTATATTTTCTGCTAAATGAATAGAAGAAGGAAAATGTAAATTTGCACAATGATTCTTGTGTCAGTGCTAGTTGGTATGTGTTTTTTCTAGTGATCTGTTATGTATTTATTTCTAATATTATTATAATATATATTTTCATGGCGTAAACATTCTTCATGTTCAGTTTAAGAGGAAATTTTTCAGAATTCAGTTAGTTCTCTAATAAATTCAGCTAATCATTTTATGTGTGTCACTTTCTTCCCTGGAAAGTTGAATTTATATGTGTCTAGATTCTAATATTGTCACTCTACTTTTACTTCACTCATCCTACCACTATAACAAAATTTGGTCGATTACCAATAGGTATGCGTACCTTGCCCCTGTGTGGATTTCATAAATGTCCCTTATTAATTTGGATCTATAATATGTGCTCTGATCTTATGTAGTCCAACCATCTGCACCCACCTTCAATAAATCAAACTAAAAATCATCCTTTGATCTTCATACGTAGCCTAAAATCTAGATCCTATTAGTCATTTATTTGATTGATAACACAAGACAGTTAGAGAGCCCTCTCCAAGGCTATGGGGGTTGGACCTTAGCCTAAAATAGGTTTGTGGTTACCTATGGGATTTCTCTCCTCAGTCTGGAGAAATTTAATAAGTGATAACATAGTGGTGTTGTTGCCAAGGAGAGAAAGGTCATATTTTCCCTGGGTGTGAACGACAAGGATCAAATCTAATTATTGATGGTGAGCAACAGTTGGACATAAGAAGGATGAACTATTCACCTAGCAACTCCAATCAAGCAGAACCCATATTTTCAAGTTCCACTGCTGTCTCCACTTTTTCAGGATGAATTCTCAACCCAAAAGGTATGATCCCATGAATCGAGACCACATTTCAAGCTTCCCAAATCGCATGCTTGTGTAGATTGGAAAACTTATCTACCAAAAATCAAAGATGGGGATGGAGATGATGTTTCTCTACATCTGGTTAAATTTAACATACATGTATGCAAGCTAAGGGTTCAATTTCCCGAAGATTGTCTTATGAATATTTTCATGGCTACTCTAAAAGGAAAAGCACGGCCTTGGTATGAAGTTTTGCCACCTGGTAGCTTGTATTCCCTTAAATATTTTCATTTAGTATTTTTTGAGAAATACAAAAAGGCTCATCCTTCTTTGTCTTTCGTTGAGCATTGTTGTGATCATTTTGAGGATTTCATTCAAATTCTAGAAAAAAATTATGGCGATGAAGAGTTCATGGATGAATAAATCCTAGAAGCTTTGTACAAAAACCCTTTTCATCACCAAGAATAAATGGTAACTTCTCTCTTCGATGAAAATTAAATAGATCAACATCTTGATGCAAAAATTTATGATTTATCTTCTTAGTTTGAAGGAAATTTGCAACAGTCTTGTCAAGTGTTAAGTCACCAAGAGAAAGAACACAATAGACAATCAAATTTTTCATCATCCCTTTTATTACCTGGGTGTTTATTCCAAAAACAATCTTATCAAAATCTGAGTTCTGAAATCCCATGTATAGAAACTCAAAACAACAAGCTCACTTTACATGAGGCTAAATGTGTTATTCATGAAATCAGTGAGCTAATAGTGACAATTATACTCCACAATTGTAATAAACTAATGAAGAAAAGCATGTTGTTCTAAACCTCATGGATGTGGACATTTTTGTTGTCGATAATGTGGTTGCCTCAATTGTCGATTTTCAAGAATACACTATTATTTTCCCTGATGAAAATGATAGGCCTGATTAATAGATTGTTTTCTTTCATTCTGAAAAAAAAAATCTTGCATTAGATAATGTAGAACAGCTAGTGGTTGAAAACGAATGGAGTGCTTGTATTTTTTATGACTTTCAAGACAGTGTAATGTTTCAGATTTTTGAAGGCCCTTTTTCCAATTTTTTGTAGTCATCAAGGAAGATGAATTTTCATGAATTTATGTATCATGAATAGATGTTCAATGGAAAGTTTGAGTTCCCATTTTCTGAATTTTTCCTTCTACATGGAGAAGCCAAATTCCAGCTTCTGTCAAGTAGTCATTTGCTTGATTGGCTACATTGGATGGATCATTCAACATGAGTGTATATATATCTTCAGTAGGTGTGGAAAGATATCATTATATTTTGAAGCCCAAGGAGAAGTCCCTAAGACTTTGGTGATGTGTTATCAAATTTATTATTTCCTTTAATGTTTTCAGCTTTGAAATCATTCAGTTAGTTTAGTTTTATTTATTTTTATTTGATTCTATTTTCAAATGGTTAGGCTACTAGTCTGCAGTGTTATTGGCACCTCACTAGGAGGTCTCCATCCCCATTGGAGCCAATGTTAGGGTCCTATAGTCTAGGAATCGAATTGTTTTTCTATCTTACTATTCATCTTGGGGGTATATTGGTCAGTTTTATCCTATGAATTACTAGTTGTCATAATCTAAAGGTTTTGTGTATATAAGAAGTCATTATGAGGGTTCAAGGGGCCATTTAATGGGGTTTCATTCATTATAAGTCACAATGGGGGGTTATTTCAGTCAGGTACAATTAGTTAAAGCTTGTTATGGATATTTTAGTGGTGTGTACCTCTCATGAAATTTCACAGTTGTTGATGGCTCCAAAGTGGAAGTATCAAATCTAAGGAATAATTTGTTGGTGGACACTGAAATAATCGATCAATCAAATGCAAAGTGTGTGTGCATTTATATAAGAGGTCAATGATGTTGTTGGAGCTAAGGTTGTAGAGGAATCGCCTGAGGGTTTGTTTGAGACAAATCATGTTTTATTCTCTCAATTTTATCTAATTATAGCCACCTCGTTTGCAGAGAATGTGGTTTGAATCTCAGTAGAATTTGCAAATAGTGAAACTTAGTAAAGGACCAGGAAACTTGTAGCAGCAATGCTTTGTGTGATGCTTGTGAGATGAAAGTTGTACTGTCTTAGAACAAAATTTTCCAAAATGAAACAAAGGTATCTAGGTGAGGAAGTTAGAAGTATTGTTGGTAGTTTTTACTTTCTTCTCCGTGTTGTGGATCATTTTGCAACATCATACAATAGATATATTGGAGTCTTTGATGAGGAACTGGATGAGGATGTTTCATGATTAAAAATTATTTGTGTTGAACTCTTAAATGGCATGGGTTGTTGGGGCTAAATTATCAGAGGACCTTATTAGTGAAATCTTTCGTTTTGGAGCTTCAGAGTTTCATTGCGTTGCAGTTTTTGTTGGTGGTATCGCATCACAGGAAGTTATAAAGCTTATTACAAAGTAGTCTGCTCCGACATTCATATTTAATGGGATTGATCACAAGTCACAGCTGCTGACACTATAAAAAAAATGATCATATCCTTTTACATATACTATTTCTTAAATATGACTTTGGAATTTGTAGAGTATAAAGTTTTTTAGTGATACTTTGTAGATCAGAGGAATTTTGCACTACTTTGTTATCTTCTATGCAACTGAATGGAGAGAATCTTGACGATAGAGGGACTGTAGAAAATGAGAATAATAAATCAGAAACTAATGCAAATGTGATTTCAATAAGGGAGTTTGGTTTCAATATGGATTATGTTATTTTTAATAAAGAAATCAATGTCATTCCATCTAGTCTCAAATTTCGTCGGCTCTTTGTTGAAATATTAGACGGTCTTGAAATTGAAAAATAAATTATCTAACAGGACAAGATATGCATAACTATGTTGAACGAATTTTAAAGCAATGAATGATGTTGGGACTGGTTAGCATGGCGACATCTTACAAAATTGCAGCGTGGAAAATAAATAGGGAAAGAAAAGGTTGTGGCTAGAGAATAAAACAGTACGAAGTGACCGAAGTTGGCTGATTGTTACTCTTCATGAAATTTATAGTCGAAGATATCTTCTTGGGAGAAGTGAACTAGAACCGTTCATGGTTGATCGATCAAATTTATTTTTCAACTTTGGGGCTACATACGGACAAAGAAAGGTCTATAAAGCCATTGTTCAATCCCTCCCTCCACATATTAACAACTTTTGAAGAGAAGACAATCCATGGAACGTTGGGGCCGATATTAGATAAGCAATTTTGAATATTTAATGCAAATCAACACCCTTGCTAATGACATTACTCAGTATCTTGTGTTTCCATGAATTCTTTCTGACTATATGTTTAGATTTTGGTGACCCTTCTATTTACAGAGATATTTCTAAACCTGTTGGGGTTTTGAACTTTTATAGACCAAGGAAGTTCCTTAAGAGATACTCTAATTTATGTGATCACATTATTCCAACGTCTCATTATCACACTATTCAAGTGTTGGAATGATGGTTTACTATCTCACTCGATTGGAACCGTTTACAACACTCTTAATTCAGCTACAAGGTGGTAATTTTGATCATGTTAATCAAATGTTCTCTATTTTAGGGGTGACTTGGAATGATGTTTTAGAGAATATGATTCATTTAAAGGAATTGGTTCCAAAACTATTCCATCTTTCAAAATTTATCACAAATGATAACGGTATAGATCTAGGGACAACATAGATGGGAGAGAACATTGATGTTTCCAAGCTTTCTCCTTAGTCTGACAGTCCCATTAACTTCATCAAAAAACATTGGAAAATGCTTGCGTGTACATGTATTTTCACATCTTAATGAGTGGATTGAATTCATATTTGGATATAAACAAAGAGGAAAATAAGTTTTTTCCACTAACAATGTTTTCTTTTACATGACATATGAATGGGTAGTTGACATTGATAAGATTTCTAATCCAGTTCTTCGCCATGCCACACAAGATTAGATTGCTTACTTTGGGCAGACTCCATATCATCTTTTATCTTTCCCACATGTGAAAAGGCGTCCTTTAGTTGTTGTTCTCCACTTGCAGGCCATATTTAGGAACCCTACAAAAATAAAACCATATGCAGTTCAAAACCTAGAACGTTGCAATGTTCTGACTTCTACAGATTCAGTTGTCATAGTTGATGCATATTTTCTAGGAGCTCATCTTGCATTACACAGATGGTAGCCAAATACCCCAAATGGGCATAAAATTCATTTCCTATTTCAACATGTGAAAGTTTCTGCGAGTTCAAGTGGTGGCTCTTTCATGCGTATCTTCAAAGGTTTTGGTATTGAAGATTGGCATTATCCTTGTTACATAGCCCTTCCTACTACAGGAATCAAAAGTCCATCCACTTTTGCAATCACTTCAAACATACACATTGTCACAGGAGGACAAGCTCATTTTGGTCATTTTTGAATTTTTGACTATATGTTCCATTTTTATTGAAGTATGAACTTGTGTAACCAAGAACTTGATATCAAATGCTCCATAATGTCATATTTTGGTGAAAATGTGGAGATTTTGATAGATTCAAAGTATGATGGGAGATATAAGGTTGAATGAGATGCCTTACTGATCACTACAATCTTTTTGGAGTAGGAGTTGTCAATACAAGTTCAAAATTTCACTTATGTTGCATAACTATATTAGTCATGGTTATTTTTACAAATTTGTATTTTGGGACCTTTTAGAAGTGATTTTAGTGGTCAGATAAGTGTGGATAACTTATTTTAGTTGATTTTCCAGACATGATGTTTCCAAAATTATTTCAATTTTTAAATCCTAATGTTTCTAAGTTGTGATAGCTTCGATATGGTAGTTCCTTATTATTCTATAGATGCATTATATCTAGCCTATTAGACTTATGTGCAATAAATTCAACCACCTAGAGTGGTAATTTTGAATTCCTTATTATATTTAATGATGTAAAGACATGAAAAATGGCTCTAGGTTGGAGTGTCAGAGGCTAGACTGTTTTTTTTGCATGTATTGTATATTTTCGGCTAAATGAATAGAAGAAGGAAAATGTAAATTTTCATAGTGATTCTTGTCTCAGTGCTTGTTGTATGTGTTTTTTATAGTGATATCTTATGTACATATTTTTTATTTTCTTATAATATATATTTTCATGGCATGGCCATCCTTCATGCTCAGTCTGAGAGGAAATTTTTCAGAATTCACCTAGTGCTCTCATAAATTCAGTTGATCATTTTATGTGTGTCATTTTCTTCCGTGGAAAGTTGAATTCATTCATGTTTGGATGCTCAGTTTGTCACTCTTCTTTTACTTCACTCATCCTACCACTACAACAAAATATGATTAATTACTAATAGGTTTTCCTACCTCTCCACTGTGTGGATTTCATCATTATCCCTTATTCATTTGGATCTGTACTAAGTTATTCGATCTTATGTATTCATGCCCTCTGCACCCACCTTCAATAAATCAAACTAAAAATCATCATAACCATCCTTAACCCTAGATCTCATCATTCATTTATTTGATTGATAACACAAGGCAGTGGGAGAGCCCTCTACAAGGCTAGGGGGGATGGACCTTGGCCTAAAAGAGGTTTGTGGTTACCTCTGGGATTTATCTCCTCAACCTGGAGAAATTTAGAGAGTGATAACAAAGGTCAATTCAATTTGATAATTAACACCTCTTGCAGCCCGAGATAGTACAAGGGGGTGGGAGGGAGTGTTACATCTGTTGTCTACCTATGCCACTTGTCCTATTGGCTACAATTACCAATTTGTGAACTTGTCTCTTTTATATTTTATTTCTAATGTTATTTCATGTTAAACGCCAAAAGTGGGTTACCTATGGGATGATTTTTTTATCCTCATTGGATAAACATCTAACCAAAAAATCTATGATGGTCTTCAAATAGCATTATTCCATATTTCTCCAGTTATCTCTTCGCATCAATGCTCTCACCCATATAACATTCTTCTTAAAGTAAGGTGGGTCATATATTAACATGTACTCTAACCATTTTGGAATTCATGTGCTTGCATATAATGGTTTGGGCATAATAATATGGATCACAAGTAAAGTTGGATGATTGACCACACTTGATTATATCCTTGTTCCCATACTTCACCTGGGACATTAGTCGTTGACTCTAGCATAGTAGGACCTCCTCTAAGGCCTTATGATTTAGGAGGGGAAATAATTGATATAGTGTGTCCATATTAATCCACACATACTACTTTCCATCCTTCCCTATTATTAATATACTTAATTTGGGTTGATTGTCACTGCTCGTTGGGATTGGCACTCTATATTCACATCCTTGAGTCAAGGCCCAGAAACTTGGCCCCAAAGTTTGATGCAACTAAAAGAATTATAAAATCATATAAAGCCAAAATCAAAATAAATGTAAAATGAAAAATATGGTTGGGATTTATCTAGCACGTGGGAAAAATCCTAGTATGAGCTCTACCCCCCTCATTATTCATCACCTAGTACCTCAAGAGTTTAATGCTTGATATAAAATAAAGGAACTATTGAATGTCCTAACCTTAATGACTGATAAACTACTACATATTTAAGGGGTGTTAGAAAAACAAAAAGCAATATTGGTCTCCTAAGTTATGCACCACAGAAAGAGGGACGTTAGAGGGGTGGAAAAAATAGGCCAAGGAAAGGAGTAACTAATGCTTCCATGATTGGTCCCTCCTTACATCACTACACTTAGGATGTTGTACCTTCGTTAGTTGGTCTCTTGGTTGTGGCATATTCCTCGAGTTTTTTCCCAATCCATCACCACCTTATCACATACACTTATGGATCTATGGGTCCACCTAGGACATGTCACTCCCCTTAGGGTTGGAAACACCTAATAGGGTTGTTGACCTAATCATCCCTAACATAAGTGAGGTAACTTATTTATAAATCTTAATCTAGTTGCACATTTGAAAGTAAGTCTTGTGTGAAGTATTTTTATGCCTCTAACATTATATATGGCCCATTATGATGATTTAATGGTTTTATGTATTTAATGATGTTGACCTCACTTGATCTTTAGGGGTTTGTTTAGGTGGTATCACACATGCAAAAAGTATCCCTTGAGTGATAGCTTGACACCTTTCTGTACATTATATAGAGTTCTTATCCATATTTTGAGAGAAAATATGACCTTGTTTCCCTAACAATTCCCCTCCATAGATGATAGTTGGGCCATGATCAACTTCTACATGATCCTACACCTCTTCATGTATCTCAAGATGTTTAAACATTGAGTTTGAGAGCTTGAGTGTTGGAATACTTCATGATGTGCCTAGATGGACCCAATATTCCCCCAAGTTGTCCTTGACCCTGTTTGATGGATTATGCCTTGTTCCAAAGCCCAAATGAGGATTCATTTCAATGAGATCACTTGTAGGGTTATTACATTCTTCCTTGGTTCCAATTTTTTCCCTAAATAGTGCCACGTAATTCCTACATTGCATGGAAGGGTGACATAGTCCTCTTTGTGGAGGACATCATATGCATGGTGAATTAAAAAAAAAAAATTATATTCATTGAAGAAATCTCCATACACTTGGGTATGTTAGGCTTAACAAGTCCTCACATTGATTATTTATCAAAAAAATTAATTTGAGTATCAATCCCTGAAATTTAAGTCTTCTTGAGACTACAGGAGGTGGGCCATGGAGTGGTCGCATATTTTCTCTACAAGTATAGAATAGGCATTCTTTTTAATTCATGTGTGGTTTGTCATCAAAAACTTGAAGGTGACATAGTTTAAAATCATGTGAATGTTGGCAGGCCAACATTGAGTATACGTTGGTGGAACCGTGTTGTATGTACTGAGACTCACCATTGGAAATTGGTTGTGGTGGTTAAGTTTAAGAAAAGGGTGGGGCTGAAACACCTAGCCAAATGTTTTTTGACTAAGGGTGAGGAGTCTAAGGTTAGGGTCCGGGTAGAATTTGGAGTGTTGGAACTTTTTCCTCGCTCCATGTGATGATTGATACATTATGTAATGCAGTGGTATGACATGGGTGGAGGCTAACCAATCAAGTCATATTTTCATTTTGGAACCATGCTACTACCTCATTGCTTGTCAAACATCACCCTTTCCTTCCTTTGATGTCAAATTTCATGGGTGGTGACAACTGCAACAGTATTTTGGGGCTTAATGGTAGGACCCACCAAGAAGACCTATCAAAATTGCTTGGGTACCACGTGGTCAATATGCTGACGTGGCTTCTTCTAATAGGTTTAACTTTAAATGAGTGTAGCTTTTGATCTAGGAATTAGTTCAAGGTAAAGTTGGTATCGTTGGAAATCTCTCGATGAGATGAATAACACAATGATTTCATAAGTTAATTCCACATATTATCAAAAATAAGGGTTTTTTCTAACCCTACCCTCATACAAAATCTTATGGATCATGTTAAATAATAGGTGTTAGGAAACTACCTCAAAAAATAGAAGAAAAGAGATATCAACGCCTTAGAAATAAGCCACTTCGACGGGGCAACCTCCAATACATTACATGAATGAACAATTCTTAGATGATTCAAATTACAAAACCTCCTTTCTATATATAGGAGTCCATGGGGACACAATGTAATCCTAGTGGAGCCACAATGTACTCCTAGCCGACCTAACAATAATAACTTAAGGGCACAATAATAACAATATGGGGGTTACATGGGTACAATAATAACAATAAGGGGGTTACAATAACAACAATAAGGGACTATAATAGTAATATAGGGACCTAACAATAGGTAATACCTCCCATGACCTGAGATACTTCAGGGAGTAGTAGGGAGTGTTACATAGTAGTATCAAAGTGAAGGTTTAAACATTGGACCAAGAGGGCTAGAGGAACACCACAAATATGAATAATCAAGTTGAATGGGACTTAAAAGAGAATATTTAGGGTTGTGATCCACGTAGTGGTATTAGAGTGTCAGTTCAAATGTTGGGCCTGGAGGGCTGGAAACACACCATATGAAGCAAAGGTTTAACATTAGACCTTTGGAGATAGAGATAGAGGCTCTGTTATAGAGTGTATCATTACAGAGTAAGAGGTTCAACACTAGATCTTGAGAGGCTTATACACACACATAGGATAAACATTTAAATATGATGATTTAAATTATATATGTGCATGTGTATTGATTTCAAGCTATTGTTGATGTGATTGTTTTCTTTCAAATATTGCTATTCTAATGGTATGTCATTTTGTTTTATAACCTGCATACTAACATGAGATTTGAATTGGAAGTTAGTTTCGGATCAGTATACTTAATGAAAATGTGCCAAGGTGACAAGTAAATATATTTAATTATGTTTGAATTAGCTAACATATATGTGTGTAATAACACATAGAGAGATAAGAAGTTACAAATTCCAACACAGAAGACAGGACAAACAACAAAATGGTAGAGCACAAGATGCCTAGATCCTATCATCTTTGAGAACATGATTTAGTGGGGAAAATTTTGGATAAGAATTCCCTTTATTTAATGGAATCCCTCAGGAGTTTGAGAGAAAATTTGAAAATTTACAAGGAAAACAATGATAGGATTGTCAAAGCACAAGAAAGACAAGTAGAGGTGAATGCAACGATCTTGCAGATCTTGTCGGATCTGTAACGATAAAAGCAACACAAGATTGGTGCCATCTATCTAGGCAGGCACAAATCTAAGCAAATTCCTTCTGAAATATGGAAGAAAGGGATATATTTCAATGAAGTAGATGGAATACAATCAAGGAAAAAGCATAAGAAATCTAGTGAAGACACGGTGAGAGGAAAAACTCCACTGAGTACTCTAGAAAGAAAATCAAGCAGCCGTACCTAGTTTTCTAATATTGCAACTAAAAGACACCATTGATAAAGGAGGAGAAAAAAAATATCTATGGTAGAGGAGTTCAATAAAGGAAATACTCGTACCTTTTATGGAGAATATAAAAAGGTTGAAGAGGTAGAAGCCTGGTTGTTAGGAATGAGACCTGGTTGTTAGGAATGAGCAAGTATTTTAGAGTCCATGAATACTCTATTAGTATGAAGGCAAGAGTGGTTATTTTCGGCTTGAAGGGTGAGGATGAAATATGGTGGGAATATTTAAGAAATTTCAATGGAATTAGAGAGGTGTTGTCATTGAGAAAAATTAAGAAATACTTTTTGAAAAGTACTCGTCTGAGAGATACTATGATAGAAAAGTTAAATAATTTCATAATCATAAGCTAGGGAAACTCACTGTTGATGAGTTCTTTAACAAATTTTTTGAGTTTTTTAAGTACATACCATACATTAAATATGAGAAGGTTAAAATTTGAAGGTACCTTAGTGGATCACCTCAATCATACTGGGATCAAATTGGGTTATATGAGGCAAGAACCCTGTAGTACATAATCTAGAAGGCCAAATATTGTTACAAGTAGTCCAAAAATAAGGTCAAGTTCAGAACATACTAGAAAAGGAGAGAAAATACTAGCTTCAAGGGAAAATCACTGAAACCCTTAGAATATAATAAAGGAGGAAGAAATGTGAAGTTCACTCCTCCCACCAAGGTATAGTTTTAGTGCAAGGTCGCTACTGCTAGAAGAAGGCATTTGCAATGTTGGACATGTGGAGAGACTATCCTCAATAACAGTATAATGGTATGAGGTTTTACAATGTAAAATAGGTAGGAATGGTGAATGATGTGGCTAAAAGTGAGCCATGAATGTATGTTACATTGTAAAACTAGCAAGCTAACCATCAAGCTTAAATAATCAAGATGAAAGGTATGGGTGTTTACCATCTAGTTGTAATTTTAATTGACGTGAATCTAATTTTAGATGTATTGGCCCAAAGGTTGTAGAAATATGTCCCCTACAATGGAAGGTTCACGAGAAATCATAGTGATTATAGTTATTCATGGAGCCAAAAGGAAAGTGATAAACTTGGTGGAATCGTGCCCCATAAATCTAAGCAACATGTCCACTACAATCACCCTAAATATTTTATCTTTGGGCTTGTATGATGTCCTAATCTACATGGATTGGCTAGTGGCCCATAAAGCCAAGACTGACTTCCACGACAAGTCGTTGGAATGCCTTAGTGATGAAGGTGAGAAAATGGTGCTTAGGGGAATAAGCAAGCATGTTTCTATTCTAATGATATCAACACTGTAGGTAAAGAAGTGTAGCCAAATAGGGTGCACCCTGTATATGGTCCAAGTGACTAGCAAGCCAGAGAGCTATGACATCGAAATGGAAGCTCGCTCGATCTAAAATAAGTTTAGTGATTTGTTTCCAAACAAGATACTAGGTTTCCACCAAGGAGAGAAATGAATTTATCTATTGAGTTTCTTCCTAGATAAGTGATAGTATTGAAATCCCCATATCCTATGAGCATGCCATAATTAGTGGAGAAATTTTGCAATTGAAGGAAAGGTTGGACCAGGAATATATCAAGCTCAGTGTGTCACCCTAGGGAGCCCCAGTGTTATTTATAAAGAGAAATTATGGAATTTTGTGGTTGTGCATCAATTATAGATATCTAAATAAAGAAAAAAATGAATAAAAAGTACTCGCTACCTAGGGTTAATGAATTGTTTGATCAGTTGAGGGGCTACAATGTTCTCAAAAATAGACGTGAGATTTGATTATCTTCAAGTTCGAATGAAGGATGAATATATCCATAAGATAATTTTCAGGAAAATATATGCACATTACAAGTTTATGGTGGTGCCATTTGGGCTTACCAATACCCCAGCAAAATTTATGTGTCAGGTGAATAATTCCCTCAACCTGTATTTTGACAAGCTCATATTAATATTTTTGGATGACATATTGGTCTACTCAAAAACCAAAGAAGAACATGAAGAACATTTGAAAGAAGTATTGCAATTGTTGAGAGAGCACAATCTCTATTCCAAGCCCAACAATGTGATTTTTTTCAATCACAATTTTAGTACTTGGGACATGTCATCTCAAGGGAAGGAGTGGCAGTGGACCCTGAGAATATTAAGGCGATCAAGCAGTGGCCCATTCCCAGAAATATTACTGAAGTGATATCTTACATGGGAATGGTTGGATATTACAAACAAGTCATTTGATATTTCTCAAATATTGGGCACCCAATCACAACCCTACAGAGAAAAGGACTCAAATTCCAATGGACATCAGAGTGCACAACTAGTTTTGAGAAACTTAATTGATTTATCACATGTGCATCTATATTGAAGATAACAGACCTAGAAAAGACTTCTTAGTCTGCACAAATTCTTATAAGGAATGAATAGGTGGAGCCCTCATGCAAGAAGGACGTGTAGTTTTTTATGAGACAAGAAAATTAAATGAGCATGAGAATAACTATGTCACTCACGACCTAGAGCTCACAACAATAGTGCACGAATTAAAAATGTGGAGTCATTAATTGCTTGAGAGGAAATTTGTGTTGATGTAAAATAATGGAGGGATGAGATACTTATTTGACCAATCCATGTTAAATGTAAGACAATTCAGATGGTTGCTTCTGATCAAAAATTTTGATTTTGAGTTAAAGCACATCAAAGGAAAAGAAAAAAAATGTATCATATGCACTTAGTATAAGTCTTCAAGTCAATAACTTGGTGGCCATGAGCACTTGTGAATTTAATATAAAAGAAAATATCAAGGAGGCATTGATACAAGATAAGCACTTTCAACATGTGAAAGGTTGCTTGCAAAAAGATCTGAAAGGGCCATTGAGTAAGAACTACATGCTCACATATGATGGAATATTGAAATTCAAGGACATGTGGTATATACCTTGTATGGGTGACTTTAATAATATCATCTTGGATGAGTTTCATAAAATACCTTACTCATGACAATGTAATTATTAGAGAATAATAATAGTCATAATATATATATATATATATATATATATATTATTAGTTAGGCATAAAAAGGGAAGTTGTTGAATATATTTCCAAGTGCCTAGAATGTTAGCAAGTCAAAGTGGAATGAAGAAACCCAACGAGATTGCTAGATCCAATCCCCATTTCTTAGTGGAAGTGGGAACTCATATATATGTACTTCATCACAGGATTGTCGAGCAGTTCCAAGAAAAATAATTCCATTATGGTGGTGGTGGAAAACTTGAGTAAGGAATCTCACTTTATAGTTATTAAGTCCACTCACAAGGAAGTTGGCATAGCTCATATGTTCACGAAGGAAATATTCAAATTGCATGGCATACCCAAAAAGATCATTTTGAATCGCAAAGCCAAGTTTACTTCCAATTTTTGGAAGGAATTGTTTGCTAGTTTTGGAACCTAGCTAGCTTTTAGTAACCCATATTTTGAGGACCAGTTTAGATTTTAGAAAGAGTGGGGCTAGTGGCATATAGATTGGCCTTACCACCCATAGTGAAAGCACATGATTTTTTCTATATCTCCTTACTTAATAAGTATGTGCATGATAGTAATCATATTTTTTATTGGTTTGTGATACAAGTGGAACCTAAGGGAGATTTTCAACAAAAACCACTATGCATCATGGACCAAAAATAGATCACATTCTTATACCAATAAATAGAGTAGGTCAAGGTACATGAAGCACTTTGGACTAGATAAAGCCACCTAAGGAATGGTAGATAAAATGAGGGTATCTTACCCACTTTTGTTTACTTTTTAAATCAATGTAAGAGTTGTAAATATAAAGCTCAATAGATATTTAATGTTCTATCTATAGAACACTGAGGATGGTGTTCATTTAATGGGGTGGGGTCTATAAAAACCCTTTTTTATAACACCCCATGTATGTAAACATAAATTTGTTAATTATGGACAGATGTAAATGTATGTGGAAAATAAATTGATGACTGATTGAAGGGAGGGACATACAAGTCCAAATCTCTAAGGGGGGGAGTTTGTGGTAGGTTGTTGCATGGTTTTTGATGGCCTAATTATGTGCTGATTAATTTTCTTATGGCATACTATGAGTGGGCCACACCAACCTCCCTTAAATTATCATGACTAGCCACCTAACCACAGAGTAGCCTACACTAATAAGCATTAAAGTCGGAGTGGGCATCCTGAGTGGAGAATGTCGCCAATATTGTCCCCTTTGCTTGTGGAATGTGGGGAGGGGGAGAGAAGGCTATAAACCAAAATCCCAAATATGTTAAGGAATAGGAGACAAGAGTCTTCTAGAAGTTGTGTGGATAAGGAGAAGGTTCAAAGTGTGTACAAGAGGTACAAAACAATTGGTGTAGAAGGTTATTATGCAGATAGAACATGGAATGCAAAAAGCCATAAAAAACGGGAGTTATGGGTGAAGACATTGGAGAGTAATTATGTTTTGAAACTACTAGTGTGGAGGTAATAATGAGAGAAGGCGGATGCAAATTGAACCCTATGCTCTAAGAATTGGGAAGATATTCCCTGTGACTATGTTGAGGCCACTGGATTGTGTGTCAAATCTTGATTAATCAATGTGGAGCTAATTGGAGGAATAGATCACTTTGGTACTTGTTGTAGTGCTATGAAACCACTCAATTCTTGGTACCTGGATATAAAAACACCAGGATTGGGAAATATAGGTCATTGTAGTGCTTTCCATGACACTATGAAACCATCAAGATCATGGATTTTTGACCCCTACAGAGATTTCCATGAATAAATGGTTGATAAACCTCCAAAAAGTAGTTGATTATATCTACTAGAACTAAGAAAAAACTCATTTGATCCTGGGTGAAGCCTTGTGTCTTAACCAAAGAGTAAGTGAGTCAATGTGGTGCTCAATGTTGGAGAGTAATTGACAAACCACCTAGACAATGGACTCCTTCTCCTAGTTATGTGATAAATCCTTGGGTGTGAAATTCCCATGAATATGCATCCATCACATTTTGGATCTAGATTAGGGGTGGCTGGCTGTGAAATATTGCAGTGTTTCTAGCCTATGGTTGGGAGGAGAGTTGAATTTCCTCCTTCACTTGTTAATTGTCTTTAAATACACAAATAATTTTACATTTATAATGTGTATTATATTATGGATTGTGATGAATTTGGTTATGTTGCAAATGGTGAAATATTTATGTATTTGTAAATATAAATGAATGCTCGAGCTATAGGGCTCAGTCTATGTTCATGATTGGAATAATGTCATGTGTGCACTTGTAATTTTAAAGTATGCCTACAATATATTGTGTATTATTACATGCATGTTGAATGAAAAATTGTGTTTATATTCAGTTAGATGGTTTCTAAACCCGTGGGTACATTGGGCTTAACTAGACCTCATGTTTTTTATTCTATTAAAATTGAGAATTTGTATATCGTGCCTTGCGTCATGATTCCCCTTGAGACTATGGGAGGTGAAGCATGGAGTGGTCACCTCTCTTCTCTACAAATATAGCATATGTATTCTTTTCAATTCATGTGTGGTATGCCACCAACACTAACATACAACAGAGTTCAAACTCATGTGAATGTTGGTGGGTTGACACCAAGTCAATGTTGGTGGAATCATGCCTTAGCAGAACCGTTACATATATATAGACACTAGCCATCGACCATTAGTTGTGGTGGTTAAGTTTAAGAAAATGGCAGGGCCGACACATATTTCCAAACGTTTTTTGACTAGGGACGAGGAGTCTAAGTGTAGAGTCCATGTGGAATTTGGAGTTTCATAAATCTGTCATTGCTCCCCATGGTGATTGATCCATTACATAATGTAGTTGCATGACATGAGTGGAAGCTAACTAACTAGGTTAGAGTTTCCTCATGGAACCATTCTACTAGCTCACTACTCGTCGCCCATCACCCCCACCTTTGTTTGTCAAACACTATGGGTGCTAAAAAACATAGCGATATGACGGGGCCTGAAAGTAGGACCCACTAAGAAGAACTGCCAAGACTGCGTAGAGGCCACATGGGCACCAAACAGTCAATATGCTAGCATGGATTCTTTTAATAGGATAAAATTTAAATGAGTGTAAATTTTGATCTAGGAATTGGGTCATGGTAAAGTTTCTATCTTCAAAAATATCTCGACAAGATGAATACCATGACTATGTCAAAATTTAATTCTACAGACGAGGAAAAAATTGGCTTTTGGCTAACCCCATCCTCATAAAAAACTTGGGATATCGAGTTAAAAAATAGGTAACACCTACCACAGTATGAGATTCTTAACATGTTAGGAGGGAATGTCACAATAAAAATCCACATAGATCACAAATTGTTATAACACATATAGGCCCAGAGTAAGTTATAATAGAACAGACATTAAAAGTGGATGTGATTTTTACAGTAGTTTCATTTAGTGATCGTGTATAATAAGGGAAGTATAATTAAGTTGGCCAACATGATTTCAAGTTTACCCACATAAAAAATCACAACTTTGGGAACTCTAATTCACATGGAGCCTTTCACCCATGATGCATATAAAGAGGCATATACAAAGGATGAGCAATTTATGGAGGTGTATCAAAAATTATAGGGCCAACATCATGTGTATAATAATGACAAGGAAATTTACTATCATCTCTAGAATGAGTTAATATATATTTTGGACAAGATATGTGGTCCTAAAAGTGAGTTATTGAAATTGATTAGAGAGGATCACACCTCCAAGCCTACAAGGAATTTTGATGTTGGTAAAACAATTTCCTATTTGTAGAGGTATGTTTATTGGCCTAGAATGTAAGAATATGTAACTAGGTTCATTAAAGGTTGTATACTTTGTTGTATGAGCAAGCCTAGTAATAGGAAACAATTTCTATACCAACCCTTACTTATACCCACTTGTCCTTGGGAAAGAATTTCCATGGACTTTGTGGGAGGTTTACCAACAACTAGGAAGTGTAGCATCCCCAACCTCAAGTTGGGCGACGTCACGCAATACACACAACTCGAAATCACAAAATTTTAGTGATTTTTTTTTCTAATACATAGTTGACTTATCTCGACCCACTGATCTCTTTCCAATAACCATTCTAGTGCACGACTAGGATTTTCTAGTTTTCCTACAATCCTACTAACACACAATTGGGGTCACATTCCACCACCAACTAGTCATAACCATGCTCAATGGCCCTTTGAGACTGTAAATTACATCAATTTTTCCCTTATTCATTAATTCCTACCATATATTGTAATGATACCATGGTTGATACTAATACCTGAGGATTATCCTCTCATTTTATTCTAATTGAATCAAATACACAATTAAATGAACAATCAATGCAATTCTTAGCAAGTAAACATTCATGCAATGAATTTGGGTTTACACACAATAGATTAGTTTCATGCTCTACAATTAAATTAACACATAACCCATAAAATGGCTGATAAGAAATCATAGCATGGTTAAATAATTGGCACAAACATACTTATTAGAAAAGGTCAATTGATTGTAATCCTTTCACATTCCACCCAGCCATAGACCACATGGTTCATAAATTTCAACCATGGGTCACCCTCGAGTTGGGACTACAAATCCAAATTCAATAGTTTTAAAACATAGATATCAGAAATTGACCAAGGTACCAACCCCAACAACCTCAATCTCTAAGAAAAATCTCACATTCCCCTTACTTGCACCCAAGTATTGCAACCCGAGTCCTTCGGCGGTGCCCACCTTCCAAGGAGCCTTATAGCCATACAGAAACAATCTTAGCCTATAACTCTAGTAGCTATGTTTATCTGGGTGTCCAAGTGCCCTATCATCTAAACCGAATAACCCCTAGTCAGTATCAGAGTATAATCCCATGACTCACTGACAATCTTCAAACTGAGTTCCACCAGAACTCCATGGCCACCAAGTGATAACTAGAGCCACCAAGGCTCGTCAAAAGTAGCATGCATCCAATTTGATGTTATTAACTAAATAACTACACCTACATTAGTTACAAATTCCAACCTCGCATATCACTAAATAAAACCAATCATCCAACCATGACAAATTGAATGACTAAATGACCCTCACAAGTAAAACATAACCTTTTTATGTGCAATGTTCTATCTTTCCATGTGGCACCCTCTAGAGCCACATGGGCCCTAGGTGCCTTTTCACCAAAACACCACCCAAATATTGCCTTTGTGCATGTAGTTGTGCCCCCCATACTCTCTATAATGTAGTAAGTTTCACATCCAACTATTATTTTATAAATATATGTTTATTTACATCGTAATTATAGATCCAGACTCTCCATCCTCACAACCTATAACAACATGTGTGTGTGTGTGTGTAACCAGGCACACTAGACCCAAAACATATAAAGCATATATACATGGACACATAGGTCCCAAAAATAGACTTGGATCATCACCCTATCATTCACACATTTTTTGCTTACCAGACTAGATATCATTTGTACCTACATTTCGATCAACCAGGTTAGGCAGGGGTATCACATTCGTTCCCCCCTTATTTTATGCACTTTCCTAAGTGCATCATATATACACATATATACATTATGCACAACTAAAAATATGAGGGTATTCCTCCCTCATCACGTCTTCTTGCTTCCAGGTAGCATCCCGGAGAGCGATTATTGTCAACTGAAACTTTACCATATTGATGGCTCGATTACAGAGAACTTTAACCTTATTTTCCAAAATATTCATCGGCTAGACCTGGAAGTCTCCCTTAGGCTCCATCTAAATCATATGCCAGTAAATTACATTATTAGCGCCAGGAACATACCAATTAAGCAAAGAAACGTGAAACACATCATGAACATGCATAGATGCATGTAATTACAGCATATATGCAACTAGGTCAATCCTCTCTAAGATCTTAAATGGCCTACAATATCTCGCTACCAACTTGGCACAACTACCCAATCTCATTGAGCTCTTCTTTGCTTTCAATTGTAAGAATACATGTTCCCTAATCTTGAATTATATGTTAATTTTGTGCTTATTGGCACAACTTTTCTATATGTCCTGGGAATCTTTCAAAATCTACTTAATTTTCACCACTTTCTCTTCCATATTCCTAAGCAATTCCAGACCAACCAAAATTCTGTCCACTGTATTACTCCAACTCACAGGAGTATTACACCTCCTACCATATATGGCCTCAAACAATATTATTTGTAATGATGCATGATACTCGTTTTTATATGCAAACTATACCAAATGCAGGTAGTCCTCCCATCTTGGCGGCTTGTCCATCACATAAATCTACAACATATTCTTAGTTATTTTATTAAGTAACTGCTCTCTCTATCCATCAAATTTTGAGCGGTATGTTGTGCTAAGATTAAAATTGGTACCAATTCCTTTAAATAACCCCATCTAGAAATTGGATGTGAACTTCATATCTTTGTCTGAAATAATTTCTCTAGGAACTCCATCAAGCCTATCACGCATACAAATTTTGGTTATATTAGTTGCCTTATGTATTTAATTTATCAAAATAAAATGGGAATATTTTGTGATTTTTCCCAACACTACCATTATAGAGTCATGCCCCTTTGTTTTCCTCGAATAAATGGTAATAAATTCAATCGATACCACTTCCCATTTCCACTCAAGAATGGGAATTGGTTGTAGCAAGCCATTTGGGTGCTTGTGTCCAACCTTAGCCCTCTAAAATTATATGCATTTCATTATATAATTAGCCACTTCATTCTTTAAGCCTAACCAAAATTACCACTTTCTAATTTCTATAAGATTTTTCTGGTAACCAGGGTGACCAGGATATAGTACCCTATGCATTTCCTTTAAAATTAATTATTTCACTACTGGTACTTCTAACATATAAGATTGGATTTTATACAAAATAAGTCCATATTTTCCCATATCATAATTCTTTTACTTTGGTTGTACATTACCTTGTTGTAGGTTATTTTTAATTTCCACATACCGCTCATCTGAAATCCTAGCTTCTAGAATTTTCTTCATTAAATTGGCTCTGTAAATAATTATTGTTGTAGCATGCATGGTGTGCACTCTTTAGTTAAGTGCATCACCCACCTTATTTTATTTTCCCTTAATATGCTTGATTTCAAAGTCATACTTAGCCAACAATTGGGTACATTGGGCTTAACCAGGCCTCGTGCTTGCTATTCTATTAAAATTTATAATTTGGGTATTGCACCTTGAATCATGATTCTTCTTGAGACTATGGGAGGTGAAGCATGGAGTGGTCACCTCTCTTCTCTACAAGTCTAGCATATGTATTATTTTTAGTTCATATGTGGTATGCCACCAACACTAACATACAACAAAGTTTAAACTCATGTGAATATTGGCAGGTTGACACCAAATGAGTGTTGGTGGAACCATGCCCTAGAGGAGCCATTCCATATATACAGACATCAGCCATTGACCATCAACCGTGGTGATTAAGTTTCAGAAAAGGGCAAGGCTGGCACATCTATCCAAAAAAAAATTGACTAGGGGTGAGGAGTCTAAGTGTAGGGTTCAGCTGGAATTTGGAGTGTCATAAATCTATCACTGCTCCCCACGATTATTGATCCATGACATAACATAGTTGCATGACATGGGTGTAATCTAACCAATGAGGTTAGGGTTTCCTCGTGGAACCATTCTACTACCTCACTACTCGTTACCCATCACCCTCACCTTTGTTTGATGTCAAATACTACGGGTTTTGAAAACCATAGTGATATGATGGGGCCTAATAGTAGGACCCACTAAAAAGAAATATCAGGACTGCGTGGAGGCCACATTGGCACCACATGGTCAAGACGCTAACATGGATTCTTTTAATAGGCTGAAATTTATATGAGTGTAACTTTTGATCTAGGAATTGGGTCAAGGTAAAGTTTGTATCTTCAAAAATATCTTAACAAGACGAATACCACGACTATGTCAAAATTTAATTCTACAGATTAGGAAAAACATGGCTTTTTGCTAACCCCGTCCTCATAAAAAACCTAGGAGATCAAGTTAAAAAATAGGTAACACCTACCATAGTATGAGATACTTAACATGTTAGGAGGGAGTGTTACAATAAAAATCCACATAGATCACCAATTGTTATAACACCTGAAGGCCTAGAGTAAGTTATAGTAGATCAAACATTACAAGTGGATGTGATTTTTACAGTAGTTTCATTTAGTGATCGTGTTCAATAAATGACAAACAATTAAGTTGGTCGGTGTGATTTCAAGGTTACCCACATAAAAAATTACATCTTTGGGAACTCTAATTCACATGAAGCCTTTCACCCATGATTCATATAGAGAGGCATATACATAGGATGAGAAATTTAGGGAGGTGTATCAAAAATTATAGGGCCAACATCATGTGGATAATGGTGACAAGAAAATTGACTATCATCTCTATGATGAGCTACTCTATATTTTGGACAAGCTATGTGGTCCTAAAAGTGAGTGATTGCAATTAATTACAGAGGATCACACCTCCAAGCTTACAGGGAATTTTGATGTTGGGAAAAAAAATTTCCAATTTGTAGAGGTATGTGTATTGGCCTAATATGTAAGAATATGTAACTAGGTTCATTAAAGGTTGTATACTTTTTTGTATCAGAAAGCCTAGTAATAGGAAACCATTTATATACCATCCCTTACCTATACCCACTTGTCCTTGGGAAAGAATTTCCATGGACTTTATGGGAGTTTTACCAACGACTAGAAAGTGTAGCATCCCCAACCTCAAGTTGGGCGACGTCACGTAATACGCACAACTAGCAATCATAAAATTTTAGTGATTTTTTTTTCTAATACATAGTTGACATATCTCAACCCACTAATGACTTGTGAATAACCATTCTAACTCATGAATAGGCTTTTCCAGCTTTCCTACATCTTTAAGAGCACATAGTGTGGGTCACATTCCACCACCAACTAGGCATAACGATGCTCAGTGGCCCTTTGAGGTTGTAAATTACATGAAATTTTCCCTTATTCATTAATTCCTACCATGGCTTGTACTAATACCTAAGAATTATCCTCGCATTTTATTCTAATTAAATGAACTGCACAACTGAATGAGAAATTAATGAAATTCTTAACAAGTAAAAATTCACGGAGTGAATTTGGGTTTACACACAATAGATTAATTCCATGCTCAACAATTAAATTAACATATAGCCCATATAAGGGCTTATAAGAAATCACAACATGGTTAAATAATTGGCACAAAAATACTTATCTGAAAAGGCCTACATACCACCTAGACATAGGCCACATGGTTCATAAATTTAAACCATGGGTCACCCTCGATTTGGGACTGCAACTCCAAAGTAAATAGTTTTAAAACACATATATCAGACACCGGCCAAGGCACCAACTCCAGCAGCCTCAATCTCTAGGAAAAATCTCACATTCCCCTTACTTTCACCCAATTATTGTAACCTGAGTCCTTCGATGGTGCCTACCTTCTAAGGAGCCTTACAGCCAGACAGAAATAGTCTTAGCCTATATATCTAGTAGGTGTGTTGATCTCTGGGTGTCCAAGTGCCATATCATCCAAACTGAAGAAACCCCAGTCAGCATCAGATTCCAATCCCATCACTCACTAACTATCTTCAAACCGAGTTCCACTAGAACTCCATGGCCACCAAGCCATAACTAGAGCCACCAAGGCTCAAAAAAAGCAGGATGCATCCAATTCGATGTGATTAACTGAATAACCACACCTACATTAGTTACAAATTCCAACCCCGTGTATCACTGAATAAAACCAACCATCCAACCATGACAAGTTGAATGACTAAATGACCCTTACAAGTAAAACATAACCCTTTTATGTGCAATGTTTTATTGCGCCATGTGGCACCCTTCAGACCCACGTGGACCCTGGGTGCCTTTTTTCCAAAACACCACCCAACTATTGCGTTTTTGCATGGAATTTTTCCCCCCATACTCTCTATAATGTAGTAAGTTTCACATCCAACTGTTATTTTAATAATATATGTTTATTTACATCATAATTAGAGATCCAGACTCACAACCTATAACGACATGTGTGTGTGTGTGTGTGTGTGTGTGGGCACACTGGACCCAACACATATAAAGTATATATACATGGACACACAAGTCCCCAAAATAGACTTGGATCATTGCCCTATCATTCACACATTTTTGGCTCACCAGACTAAATATAATTTGTACATACATTTCCATCAACCGGGTTAGGCAGAGGTATCACATTCCTTCCCCCCTGATTTTATACACTTTCCTAAGTGCATCATATATACACATATCTACACTATGCAAAACTAAAAATATGATGTTATTCCTCCCTCATCATGTCTTCTTGGTCCTAGGTATCATCCTCAATAGCGAACATCTTCCACTACACATTTACCATATCGATGGCTCGATTATGAATCACTTTAACCTTATTGTCCATAATCTTCATTGGCTAGACCTGGAAGTCTCCCTCGGGCTCCACCTAAATAATATGCCAGTAAATTACATGATTAGCACCAGGAACATACCAATTAAGCAAAGAAACATGAAACACATCATGAACATGCATAGATGCAGGAAATTACAACATATATGCAACTAGGTCAATCCTCTCTAAGATCATAAATGGCCTACAATATCTCGCTACCAACTTGGCACAACTACCAAATCTCACGGAGCTCTTGTTTGCTTTCACTTGTAAGAATACATGTTCCCCAATCTTGAATTCTATGTTAATTTTGTGCTTTTTGTCACAACTTTTCTATATGTCTTGGGAAGCTTTCAAATTCTACTTAATTTTCACAACTTTCTATTCCATATTCCTAAGAAATTCCAAACCAAACACAATCTTGTCCATTGGATTACTAAAAATCATGGGATTATTACACCTCCTACCATACAGGGCCTCAAACAGGCTCATTTTCAATGATGCATGATACTCGTTGTTATATGAAAAATTTACCAAATGCAGGTAGTACTCCCATCTTAACGGCTTGTCCATCACATAAATCTACAACATATCCTCAATTATTTGATTAAGTACATGCTTTGTCTATCCATAAAACTTTGAGTGGTATGTTGTGATAAAATTAAAATTTGTATCCAATCCTTTAAATAACCCCATCCAAAAATTGGATGCGAACTTCATATCTTTGTCTGAAATAATTTCTCTAGGAACTCTGTCAAGCCTAGCAATTTCACGCATACAAATTTCGGTTATATTAGTTGCCTTATGTATTTAATTTATTGAAATAAAATGAGAAGATTTGGTGAGTTTTTCCAGCACTACCATTATAGAGTCATGCCCCTTTTCAGTCCTAGGAAAAATGGTAATAAATTCAATCGATACCACATCCCATTTCCACTTAAGAATGGGAATTGGTTGTAGCAAACCATTTGGGTGATTGTGTCCAACCTTAACCCTCTAACATTCTATGCATTTGATTATATAATTAGCCACTTCATTCTTTAAACCTAGCCAAAATTACCACTTTTTAATTGTTATAATATTTTTCTGGTAACTAGGGTGACCAGGATACAATACCCTATGCATTTCCTTTAAAATTAATTCTTTCACTGCTCGTACATTTGACATATAAACTTGGATTTTATACAAAATAATTCCATATTTTCCCATCTCATACTCCTTGTACTTTGGTTGTACATTACCTTGTTATATGCTATTTTTAATTTCCACATACTGATGGTATGAATTCCCAGCTTCTAGTATTTTATTCATTAAATTGGCCTTGCAAATTATTATTGTTGTAGCATGCATGGTATCGAACTCTCTGTTTTAGTGCATCACCCACCTTATTTTATTTTCCCTTAATATACTTTATTTCAAAGTCATACTTAGCCAACAATTCCAACCATCTAATTTGTCTAGCATTTAAATTTGGTTGCTCAAATAAATGTCATAACCCACAATGATCAATCTGCAACTCAATTTTTTTACACATGAGGTAATATATACACTTTTTTAGTGCATGAATTATGGCTTTGAACTCCAAATCATGGGAAATGTAATTCCTCTCCTGCTCCTTTAATTTTCTGGACTGATAGCATATTATTTACCCATTCTACATGAGCACTCCTCCCAATCCTTCCCTACGTGCATCTGTGCATACCAGAAAATCTTCATTTGTATCTACAATTTTTAATATTAGAGCTTTGGTCAACAATGTCTTTAAATTATGAAATGCTTCCTCCCACTTAGGTGACCATTCAAATTTTACACCCTTTCTCTACAATAAAGAAATATGATATGCTATCATAGAAAACCCTTTAATAAATCTTCTATAATAACCAACTAGGCCCATAAAAAACCTCATCTCTATCACATTCTTAGGCGTTGGCCATTATTTTATGGCCTTAATTTTTTCCCCCAGTAGAATGAGCATTTAATCGGCTTAGCATATAGTTGATACTCCTTGAGTACCTATAGAACCAACCTTAAACGTTTTTCATTCTCCTCTTCAAATTTGGAGTACACCAAGATACCATCCATAAAAAGAATATCAAACTTGTCCAATATTCTCTAAAAGCAACATTCATCAAGCACATAAAAACTCTTGGTGCATTGGATAATCCAAAAGGCACCACTACAAACTCATAGTTCCCATAAGGAGTTTGAAAAGTTATTTTGTTGACATCCTCCTCTTTGATCCGTAGTTGGTGATATCTTAATCTCAATTCAATTTTATAAAATATTTTAGCTCCCCGAAGCTAATCAAATAACTCATCTATCCTCAGAAATGGGTATTTATTTTTAAGGTTAACTTTATTTAATTTTTTAAGAAATCAACACATAACTACAATGTACCATGCGTGTTTTTAACAAAAAGAACTATATCACCCCATGGTGATACATTGGGATGTATATATCCCTTATTTAACAGCTCCCCCAACTACATCTGCAATTATCAAGTTTTGGAGTACTCATTTTGTATGGTGATATAGATATTGGAGCTACTCTAGGTACCAGACCAATAAATAAATTGATATCCCTCTTTATTGGTAATCCAAAAATCTCAGAAAATATGTCATCAAATTCCTTTGATAGTGGGCAATTTTCTAAATTTGATTGTTGATTCATATTGGGTTCCTCTAAATGAGCTTCCAAAATATGGCATCCTTTTATAAAATTATTCCTTAATGACATAGTTGATATATCCCTAATGGATATTAGCCTAGAGACTCCCTAGACCTACCTTTGTTATCCCCCATCATCAATACAAGTAAATGACTTGATGTAGAAAACTAGAATCACATGGTGCTTCTCTAGCCAATCCATGCCAATCAAATAGTCATAAGATCCCAATGAGATTGCATTCAAATCAACCTTTGTACTCAATCCATTCAATATCAATTGGACATTCCTTGACCATCTCTATAATTTTCCTCTTTGCACTTGTGACCAGCTATACTAACCATGCTTTGCAGTGCTTAGTTTTCTTTAGATTGAATTTATCAACCCATTTCAAGTCAATGTAACTATGAATAGCTCATGAGTCAATTAAAATAAAAATAATATGGTTGTTAATCTTACCTTCAACTTCAAACATATGTTCATGGTGCTCAACTTTCCTATTATATAGTACTGCATAAATTATGGGCATGCCATTTCCCATATCTTCCATTGTATCTTCTACTTGAATTTTGTGCACAACCATCAACTTTCCGAATTTATGAGGACACTTCCTATATCGACGGTATCCTTTACAACAACAACATTTAATGGGTTGAAACTAAACTTTCTTGTTCGATATATCATCCCCTTCTGGCTCATTAAGGGATAGTATTTTTTGTTGGTTTACCTGGGAATTATTCTTAAAAGGTGAGGATTTAAACCCTTTCATCCTTTGTTCCATGAAATTCCTCTTCTTGGGGTGTTATGAAACTAGCTCCAAAAATAGAAGAAAAGAGAGATAAACGCCTTAGCAATAAACCACTTCGAGGGGGAAAACTCATTTACATTACATAAATGAACAATTGGATGATACAAATGACAAAATCTCCTTTCTATATATAGGATTCCATGGGGTCACAATATAATCCTAGCTGACCTAACAATAATAATGTAAGGGCACAATAATAACAATATGGGGGTTACAGGGGTACAACAATAACAATAAGGGGGCTACACTAACAACAATAAGGGGCTACACTAGTAATATAGGGACCTAACATGCCTTTCCCTTCAAAAAAGTGTTGTCCTCAACGTTTGATTAGCGTTGGATGCTTCTGTATAAAATTCTCATCCTCCCATGTTGAATCTTCAGTGGGTAAGTTCTTCCACTTGATGAGATACTCTAAAATTGATCGATTTCGTAGCTGTCGAGTTCTTGTTTCTGCGACTACTTCAGTTTCCAATATGATTTTTCCTTCCTCGTCAAGTTCTGGAAATATTTTTTGAACTAGAAGTTTGTCACATATAACCTTATTTAAGCATGAAACATGGAAAACTAGATGCACTTGAGAAGAAGCAGGAAGCTCCAATTTGTATGCCATAGTATCGATCTTTTGCAACACCTTGTAAGGGCCATAGTAATTTGGCGATAATTTATTATCCTTCTTAGCTTGCTTGAGGGACATTTTTTTGTATGGTTGTAGCCATAAAAATACCCAATCTCCAACATCAAAACTTCTCTCGCTGCGATGTTGATCTGCCTGTTGCTTCATTCGATTTTGTACAAAATTTAGGTTATCCTTTAAGAGTTGGAGAACTTGTTGTTGATGCTCGATGTGATATTCCATTTCTTGAACCTTAGAAGTTTCTCTTAAATATGATGTGATGGACGGTGGATGATATCCATAAAGTGCCATAAATGGGGTCATTTTTGCTGCATATGGAAGGAAGTGTTATACCACCATTCAGCCAGAGGTAACCACTTGACCCATGTGTTTGTTTATCAGATACAAAAAAATGAAGATATCCTTCCAAATATTTGTTCACTATCATAGTTTTCCCATCATATTGAGGATGATAAGATGAGCTATGAGCTAGTTGAGTACCCAAACAAGAAAATAATTCCATCCAAAAATTTCCAGTAAAAATGGGATCTCTATCTCTTACAATAATCTTTTGGTTTCCATGTAGATTTTGAATTGTTTCCATAAATGCAGTAGCAACTGTACTTGCTTTAAATGGATGAGATAATGCACAAAAGTGTGCATACTTGGTAAGTCTATCAACTACCACCATGATGACACTCCTTCCTTCAAACTTAGGTAAAGATGTGATAAAATCCATTGAAATATCCTCCCAACATTGACTTGGAATGGATAAAGGTTGTAGAAGACTTGGGGTCTTAATTGTCTCAACTTTATTTTGCTGGAAAACCAAAAATTCTGCCACAAACTTTTGAATATCAGATTTAAGGCCATCCCAAAAGATTTCTTTCTTCACCCTGTGGTAAGTTTTTAAAAATCCTGAGTGTCTCAACAAAGGAGATGTGTGCAATTCCAAACGAATATTTTGTTTAAGTTGGGAATTTGTATAAATATATGAATGATATTTGTACTATAAGGAATCATTTTTCCATCTAAATTTATCAGATGTACTAGGATCTTGCTACAAATTTTAAATTAGTGTCCACACTTCTTCGTCCTTCTTCCATTCATCCCTTGCTTCGGTTATCCAATCTGGTTGCATAATATAAATGGCACATAGTAATTCTTCCACCTCTTCATCCTTTCTTGAGAGTGCATCTGCAACAACATTTAGCTTCCCTTTTTTGTAGATGATTTCAAAGTCATAACCCAACATCTTTGTGACCCATTTTTGTTGCTCTTCTGAAGATAGTATTTGTTCCAAAAAGTATTTAAGACTATCATGATCAGTTTTTACGTTGAAGTGTCTTCCCATTAGGTAATGTCGCCATTTCTTTAGTGCATGTAGAATTTCCAACATTTCCTTATCATAAATAGTTTTATGTAAATAATTTCCTTTGATTGGATGAGTTTCAAAAGAAATGGGTCTTCCTTCTTGCATTAAAACCGCACCAATTCCATTTTTTTAGGCATCACATTCCACAATAAAGGTTTTTGTGAATTCTAGCATAGCTAAGAGCGGTGCTAGGCACATTTCCTCTTTAAGATGCTCAAAGGCCTTAGTTGCTTTAGGAGTCCATGAAAATGCATCTTTCTTCAATAATGTCGTTAGAGGTGTTGATATTCTCCCATAATTCTGAACAAACTTGCAATAATACCATGTTAACCCGAGAAATCCTTGCAATTGCTTTATGGTTGTGGGGACTTTCCGTTCCTTCATGGCTTTAATTTTGTTAGGGTCTACCTTAACACCTTTGTAAGATAAAATATAACCCAGATATTCCACTTCTTGTACTCCAAATAAATATTTGGAGGTTTTTTCATATAATTGTTTCTCTTCCAATAGTTTGAGCACCCTGTCAACATGTTGAACATGATCCTTCCAAGACTTATTGTAGATTATTATATCATCAAAAAATACTAACACAAATTTTCTAAGGAAGGGTTTGAAAATGGAATTCATCAACCCTTGAAATGTATAAGGTGCATTGGTAAGGCCAAAAGGCATGACCAAAAATTCATAATGACCCTCATGAGTTCAAAATGTTGTTTTTGGAACATCTTCAGTCTTCATTCTAATTTGATGATATCCTGAACGAAGATCCAACTTGGTAAAATAAATTGCTCCATGTAATTCATCCAATAATTCATCAATCACGGAGATCGGAGACAGGAAATTTATCTTTAATAGTGAGCTTATTGAGCTCCCTATAATCCGGACACATGCACCATGATCCATCCTTCTTATGCACCAATACTACTGGAGCAGAGAAAGATCTTTGACTAGGTGGAATTATACCAACCTCTAACATTTCTGCAATTATACATTCAATTTCACTCTTTTGGACATAAGGATATCTGTAAGACCTGATGTTTGGAGGAACACTTCCTGGAATCAAATGAATAGCATGATCATGATCATGAATAGGTGGGAGTCCTTTGGGAGTATCAAACACCTTGGAATGATTTTCCAAGACTTTTTGTAGATTTGGAGAAATAGATGATTTGAATGTTGGAACTTCTAGTGAACATAATTTTGCAATTACGCCTCATTGTTATTTCTTTAGAATATTTTTCATGAAATTAGAGCTTATTATCTTTCTTGGCTTCCTTATGATACCTCGCAATTTAACTTCCTTTCCTTCCGAAAAAAAAAATTCAAGAAAAGTTCTTGAAAATTAAAAGCTATTGTCCCCAAAGATTGTAACCATTGTACTCCTAGTACAACATCAGCACCGCCCATTGGAATGGAAAGCATTGGACTATTCAATACATATTCCACCATGGTTAGCTTGATATTATGGAATTTTCTGGAGAAATTTATAGTTCCTCCATTTGCAACCATCACTTGAAATTCTGGTGTTGGGTATAGGAAGAAATTCAATTCCTTGGCTACCTTACAATGAATGAAATTATGGGTACTACTCGAATCAATCAACACTATTACCTTTTTCTTCTTGATATGTCCTTCAATATTGAGAATTTTAGGAGTGGTAATTCCTACCAATTCATTACACAATATGGTTGGACTCATTTCTTCTTTCTCCAGGATTGGTTCTTGGTGTATATCCTATTTTGAAGTTTCTTGTTCATTTTCTTCCTCCTCTTCACAATATATGTAAAATATTTTTTTCTCAGCACACTTATGACCTTTAGTGTATTTGCTATCACAGCTGTAGCAAATCCCTTTTTCTCTTTTTTCTTCCAATTATTGTGGTGTCAACCTTATAGGTTTTGGAAGTCTAGGAGTATCAACACTTCCATCTTTATAGATGTGAGTGGTAGGCTTCCTTGTCACCATAATTTTACATTCAATTTTTCTTTCCAACCTGAATGCCTTCTCCAATGAATCATGTTCCCAAACGCGGAACTCATGTTGGATGTTATCCTTTAAATTCCCCATGAATACATCAATATTTTTTTCCTCTGGAATATTATTTACCCTTATATTCAATTTCTGAAAGTCCTCAATGTGCTTCTCCACTGAACCCTTTTGTTTGATATTTATCAATTGGCTAAAAAAGGTGTTTCTCTTTGTATCTTTATAATGTGCTATCATTTCCTCTGTAAAAATTGACCAAGCGATAGTTTTTTTATAGGTTCAAAGCCATCGATAACATAAAAATGTATTTGGTTCTAAATAGAAAGTTGTAATGCATAAATTTTGTGTGTTTTGCACATTATTGAGATCAAAATATTGCTCCATCTGTAGTATCCATGTTACAGGATCCTTGCCATCAAACTTCCTCATATCGATGTTTGGAATATGCTAGGTATTCAATCCGACATTAGATTTTATGAAATAATGATTAACATTTATTTTGTTCTCATCATGAGTTTCCTCTACTATATTTTTTCCATTAGGAAACATTTATTGTATCAACTTTGTCAAACCTTCCATGCCTGCTTTTAGATCATTCTTCATGTCTTCCATGTTGTCTTTCATTTTTTTCATCTATACCATCGTTCTTAGCTTCCATGTCTTCCATTCCATTCTTCAAACCATCCATCTTAGCTTCCACGCCTTTCTTCAAACCATCCATATTAGCTTTTGTTATCACTCTACCAGATTCCCAAGGCTAAAGAAGGAATCCCAATAGAGGTAACCACAAACCAAGATTTTGACTTGGTAGCTAGCCCTATCAAGTTGGAGAGTGTTGCGTATGTGTTATATTCTTTCCACGACTAGCCCCACACGTTGTACATTGCGTCGAGCGCAGCAGGGGGGTCCGAGGCAGCACCCCAGCGAAAAAAATTTTGGTGTGCGGTCCCACTCATAGGTGGACCCACCCATGTTTTGTGCATGAGTTTGCACATGGTTTTTTGGGGTACGATGGTTTTCGACCCCTGGTATTTGTAGATCCAGTCAAGGGAAATATGGTTATGTTCTAATCCAGGTTTAATGGATTGGGGTTTATGTATGCTTCGACATGTATATATATGTGTTGTAACACTAAAAGGAATATAATGACAAATCAAGCTAGTCGTCTCGATTTGGGATCCAGGGGAAAATATCTGTGTTTATATGTTTTATCTTTTATGCTCTCGCTATTGTTTATTTTCTGTTATAAGATTCATGTGTAGATAATTTATGTTCAGGGTTAAAACCTACATTTGGTATCAGAGCAGTTTCGGCTTCAAGGGGACACATTTGTTGCTGAGGGTTTTTTTCTTGGGCTTGAGGTAGACCCTGTTCAGTGGGAGATCTGCGGGTTTAATTCTTGCGGTGAAAGAAGATGGGGAGTGGCGGAAAGATAGAGATTGAGAAATTTAATGGTCAGAGTTTTGAGTTGTGGAAGCTCAAGATGGAGGATCTACTAGTGGATAAAGATCAGTGGATCGCAGTAGATCAAAGTACTAAACCAATGGCAATGTCAGATGAAGACTAGAAGAAACTAGATTGGAAGGCTAAGAGCACAATACGGTTGTGTGTCTCAGATTCAGTATTATTGAATGTATCTAGGGAAGCTACGGCGAAGAACTTGTGGGAAAAACTTGGGACTTTGTACCAATCTAAGTCTCTGGTGCTGTGGAAAAATCTGTATAACTTGAGGATGAAGGATGGAGACTCAGTGTCAGAGCATCTGAACACCTTCAATACTATGGTAAGTCAGCTGTCATCTGTTGATATTAAAATCTCAAATGAATATAAGTGCATCAGTTTGTTGTGTTCTCTACCAGACTCGTGGGAAAGTCTGGTTATTGCAATAGGTAGCAATACAACTACCTTGAATTTTGATGACATTGTCTCAGCCTTGCTATCGGAGGAAATGAGACGGAGAAATATGGAGGGCCAGAATGGAGATGCCTTATCTGTACGAGGAAGGTCCCAAAACATAAACAAGAATAAGGTTTCGAGTGGGAGATCCAAATCTAGAGGGAGATCTAAATCTCCTAGAAAGTTTGTAAAGGTATGCTGGAAATGCGGAAAGGAAGGGCACTACAAAAAGGAGTGCAGATCTAAAGCTCCTGAGAAAGGAAAGGGATCTGATGATGCTCCTTCTGCAGAGGCAAAAACCACCTCGGATGAAGGTGGGGATGTGTATTTGGCTTCTTCTTCAAATACACATGTAGATCATGAGTCATAGTTGATTGACTCAGGTGCATCCTTTCACTTCACTCCCCATAGGGAGTGGTTCTGCGAGTATGAGAAATATGATGGTGGTGATGTCTTCCTGGGGGATGATGGGAAAGCCAGAATCATTGGACGTGGAAAGGTCAAGCTGAAGCTGCAAGGTGGAAGGATTAGAACACTTCCTGGTGTTCTGCATATTCCTGCATTGGCCAGAAATCTGATTTCTATAAGCAAGATGGATGATGCAGGTGTAAAAACAGTGTTCGAGAAAGATGCTTGCAAGATGGTTCGGGGAGCACTGGTATTAATGCGAGGAGTTCGGATTGGAACTCTGTACAAGCTACAAGGTAGCACTGTTATTGATGGGTGTAACAGTTCTTTGGTTCCTGAAAGAGGAGCGGAAAGCCTAGCTGTCTCTGGAGAAAAGACCATGCTATGGCATCAAAGGCTTGGACATATTGGAGAGAAGGGCCTTCGGATACTACATAGAAATGGTATGGTAGAAGGTATGTCTAATTGCTCTCTGGATTTCGATTTCTGTGAACATTGTGTATATGGAAAGCAGAATCGGGTGAGTTTTCCTTCTGGTGCTAAGAGGGCAAACAAGATATTAGAACTTGTGCACAGTGATGTGTTTGGGCCTGTGTCAGTTCCATCACTGGGAAAGTCTGTGTACTATGTTTCATTCATAGATGACTTCTCAAGGAATACATGGATATATTTCTTGAGGAAGAAATCTAAATTCTTTGACAAATTTAAATAATTTAAGGCTCTGGTGGAAAACTAGACAGAGAAGAAGATAAAGGCGTTGAGGACAGATAATGGTGGGGAGTTCTGCAAGAAGGAATTTGAAGAGTTCTGTAAGAAGTGTGGTATAGCACGGCAGAAGACTAATCCATACACACCTCAGCAAAATGGAGTTGCAGAAAGAATGAATAGAACACTGATGGAGAAGGCAAGAAGCATGCTCAGTGGTACCGGGTTAGGACAAGAATTCTGGGCAGAGGCAGTGGAGACTGCATGTTACTTAGTTAACAGATCACCTTCATCGGCGTTGGAGGATAAGACCCCACATGAGGTATGGACTGGTAAGAAACCCTCTATTTCACATCTAAAGGTATTTGGATGTGATGCATATGTACATGTTCCAAAGGAGAAAAGGACCAAGTTGGATAATAAATCTGAAAGGTGCATCTTTATTGGGTATAAGGATGGTTTAAAGGGTTACAAGCTTTGGAACCCAGAAACAAGGAAGGTTGTGTACAGCCGAGATGTGGTGTTTAGAGAAGTGAAAGATATTATTAAACATGAAGTCCTACCAAAGAAACCTGAGAAGATAGAGTTTGAGCTAAAGGAGGATGAATCAGAATATACAATAGAAGAAGACTTAGAAGATGAAGAGCCACAAACTCCATCTTTGAGAAGATCAATTCGGGAAAGAAGGCAACTAGAAAGGTATAGTCCATCTGCTTTCTGTTCAGGTTTTGCCTTAACTATAACTGATGATGAACCCAGAACTGTCAGGGAGGCAGTAGATTCAGAGGATGGAAAACTATGGAAGGAGGCCATGGTTGATGAAATGGCATCCTTGCACAAAAATGATGCATGGGATTTGGTGGAGTTGCCGGTTGGAAGGAAGCCCATTGGGAGAAAATGGGTGTTTAAGAAGAAGATGAATGTAGAAGGCAAGGTGGAGAAATACAAAGCTCGGTTGGTAGCGAAAGGTTATTCCCAGGTGCCGAGAATTGATTTTGGTGATATTTTTTCTCCTGTTGCCAAGGTTACTTCTATTAGATTACTTTTATCTGTTGCTGCTGCATTTGATTTTGAGATAGAACAGATGGATGTGAAGACAGCTTTTCTTCACGGGGATCTAGAAGAGGAGATCTACATGAAGCAACCTGAAGGCTTTATGGTGAAGGGTAAGAAAGAACTGGTATGCAGGTTGAAGAAGTCTCTGTATGGGTTAAAACAATCACCAAGGATGTGGTATCAGAATTTTGATACCTATATACGGGGACTTGGCTTCACCAGAAGCAAGGAGGATCACTGTGTTTATTTTAAATTAATTGGTGACCGTGTTATTTATTTGGTCTTGTATGTGGATGATATGTTGTTGATTGGAAATGACGAAGAAATTATCCAAGATTTGAAGACCCAACTGTTCTCCAAATTCGACATGAAGGATCTGGGTGCTGCAAATTATATTTTGGGCATGGAAATTAAGAGAGATCGGGCAAAGAGGAAGCTCTGGTTAAACCGGAGGAAGTATGTCGAGACTATATTGCAGAGGTTCAATATGCAGGATAGTAAACCGGTGAAGGTTCCTATTCCTGTAGGTGTAAAGCTGTCTGCTGAACAGTGTCCCAAGACACAAGAAGAAGAGGAGTATATGTCCCGTGTTCCATATGCAAGTGAAGTGGGTAGCTTGATGTATGCAATGGTCTGTACTAGACCAGACATTGCACATGCAGTGGGAGTATTGAGCAGGTTTATGTCAAACCCAGGGAAGGAGCATTGGATAGCAGTGAAGCGAGTTTTCAGATATTTACGTGGCACTAGTGATTATCGTTTGTGCTACCAAGGAAGACCAGAATTAGAAAGAATGTTGGACATTCATGGTTTTGTTGATGCAGATTGGGCTGGAGATCTAGACCAAAGAAGATCTACAAGTGGGTATGTGTTTAGCTTATTTGGAGACGCAGTCATTTGGATGAGTAAAAGAGAGTCTGTAGTGGCTCTTTCAACTACAGAGGCAGAATACATAGCAGCCACTCATGCAAGCAAGGAAGCAGTTTGGTTGTAGAGATTGTGTTCAAGTATGGGGTTGGTACAGCAAGCTATAAGGATAGACTGTGATAGCCAAAGTGCAATTTTCTTGGCTAAGAACCCTGCTTATCATTCAAAAATAAAGCACATTGATGTTCAATATCACTTTGTTAGAGATATGGTTGAGGCTAAAAGGGTGTTGCTGGTAAAGGTGGACACTTCGAGGAATGTTGTAGATGCATTGACGAAGTCTGTGAGCACTCAAAAGTTCTCTTGGTGTAGAGAAACAATGGGTATTGAAGAATTGACCCAATGACTAAGCTCTCCTGTGGCCCCCTCTGGAAAGAAAACAACAAGTGGGAGAATGTTTCATATGTGTTATATTCTTTCCACGACTAGCCCCACGTGCTGTACGTTGCGTCGGGCACAGCAAGGGGGTCACAGGGGGGGCGGTAGCCCCCCCCTGTAGAGGTCCGGGGCAATGCCCCAGCGAAATTTTTTTTGGTGTGCGGTCCCACTCATAGGCGGACCCACCCATGTTTTGTGCATGAGTTTGCACATGGTTTTTTGGGGTACGATGGTTTTCGACCCCTGGTATTTTGTAGATCTGGTCAAGGGAACTACGGTTATGTTCTAATCCAGGGTTAATGGATTGGGGTTTATGTATGCTTCGGCATGTATATATATATATGTGTTGTAACACTAAAAGGAATATAATGAAAAATCAAGCTGGTCGTCCCAATTTGGGATCCAGGGGAAAATCTCTGTGTTGATCTGTTTTATGTTTTATGTTCTCGCTATTGTTTATTTTTTGTAATAAGATTAGTGTGTAGATAATTTATGTTCAGGGTTAAAACCTACGGAGAGGGCTCTCTCCAAATAGGGTCACAACTAGGAGGGCTGGAGAAATTAGGGTTTTTATGCTAGATATAGAGTGCAGGGGGTTGTTTGAATTTGATTTTGGCTGGGGAATCACTGGATGAAGGAATTAGGTGAAGGAAAGCTAGGTCAGGGAAAATGAGTTAGGGTTGCAGGGATCAATTGGGAAAGGTAGGTAAAATTATTATCACTTGAAGAGGATTGTGATGGAATGGTGTTGAAGTTGAAATAAAGCTAGGAAGAGCATAGGAGATGTATTCTTCTTAGACAGATGAAAAATGGACAAACTATGATCAATTACCCAAAACAAAGCATGTGCAAAAATGTATACTGATTATCTAACTTGTAATATATCATAACATAGAAATGAAGTTAACATTAATACAATACATTACAACATACGATACTGAAGAAAAGACAATGATAGACATAAATACCACAAGTATCCCTTAAAATAGATGCAACTCCTCTTTATTAGCTGGCCAAACTAAGTACAAAATTTTCCTTGATCATCTAGCAAACATTAAACTAATTTTAGCTTCTAATTTGTGTCAAGAAATAGTCATATATAGACTCAAAACTACAAATCCCCACCTCTAGGGGTTAAATCCACCTCTTTAGGACTTAGAAACACCTATTTCTCTAACAAAAACCCAAATCAATGGAGGTTCTAACCATTCCCTGATTTTTCTCCAACTAGATAAATTTAACTTTATATCATTATAACTAATGAATTTTGAGCTATTTAGACATAAACATACTTGATGCATCATGTAGCGTGAAACTGAAAAGGTAGCGTGTGCGCAGCATGGACTTCTTGAGATGATTTGATGATGATGCTTTGGTCAATTGTGCCTCTGAAAGCCACTGAAGTTTGATAAGGGTGTATTATATGCCTCTAAAGTGGCTTTGGATCACAAAACATCCTGCAAAGTAATCAAAACATGCATTTCCCAAAATTGGTCTGTGAGAGCTAAAATAAGGGCAGAGAGCTATTTTTTAAACACTTATTTGCATTCTTGTGTAAAATTGATTGTTGGTGAAGGAAACTGAGTATAAATCATTAATATATAAGTTGAGGCCTTTCCAAAAATTCAAACCTTTCTTCATTTATATGCCTCCATCGATAAAGGTAGCGTGGGCATGCTACCTTTTTGCCCTTGCAACAGATTTAAGAAAAATGGGCAGTTTACAAAAATTTCTTCAAGAGTTTTCAAAATTGGTTTTGGAATGTTACATTGCCTCATGGAAAATTCCTCTTCAATCCTCTAGTTAAAGGTCTCCTTGGCTCTTTGTCTACCTTTTTTCCTTTCTTATCTTTTTCTGCTAGATCAGCAACCACACTCTTCTCTTTGTCAAGTGAAACCATTGTGCTTGATTTGATATGTCCAGCCTCTGCTTGACTTTGCAAGAATTTTATGTTTTTCTGTTGTAAAAGAGCCACCATGTAGTTGGCTTTAAAAATCCTATCCTTTAACTCAGCGATTTCAGAATCCTTCTCTTGGAGGAGCTCTTCAGCTGATTTAGGTGTATGAGATCCCTGTTCATGTTCAAACTATGCTTGATCACCTTGTTCTTCTTGACTTTCCTGTTGACCTTTTTCTACCTTTAAGGGTACTTATTTTGGCATTGCAGGAGAAATATCATTCTCCCTTTCACCCAAAATAGAGGTTCGCTTCTTATCCCTACTCCTATTCATTTCCCTTTTGCTCCCTTCAGTAGCAAGAGTGGCTTTCACTTTGCTATATGAGCCAACCTCCCAAGGCATGGAGGTTAAAGGCGGTGAACTAGACATTTTCTGTACAAATGCCTCCCAAGGCATGCCAATAGCTGACAACTAATGGAGGATGATCATTTTAATCAAACAGTGATGGAATAAATTAGTGTAGTGATCCCCTACCTTGCTTCTCACCTTCTCAGACATTTTAACAAGACTCTTATACAAAAAATGTGGCAAGTTCATCTTCTTGGCAGAGGTGAAATGCATCAAGAGGCGGATATGATACTGATATAAAAAAGAGTATATGTCTTCACAAGTAAAGTATGACATTATCACCCTCATCAAATTTATGTACTTGTCTCGCAAGTGCATCATAGAAAAGGTGGTTGCAGGATTTTCTTTGTATGGTTTTTTCAGGAAAGTCTTGTAACATTCTAAGTCAAGATCATTCCTTTTAAACCAAATCTCGCCCTAAAGAGGTATCTTGGTGGTAGAAACAATGGTTTGAGGAGATATTATTAACTTAACCCTAGCAATGATGACTTCATTCTCTTTAAACAAAGTAGCAAATACACTAGTCAACTTCACATTGAATCCTACCTCTTAGATTTTCTGGCAAAAATGGAAGCAACTAGCTGCTTCAAATAGAATTCTCATGTAAGGGGATTGCATGATGTTTGTGGTTTATTGTGGCTCAATCTGGCTTACTTTTACTCCTTTATTACAAGTCCTTTTCTCCTTTTCAGTGCTCATGATGACACTTTTCTTGATATATTTGTCAAAACAAGGTAGGGAAACAAGACATTTTCAGCGTTGGATGAATGGAGGGGGAATGAAATGGGAAAATGAGTTCTAAATTTTTGATAAAATTTGAGGGAGTGTGGAGGGATATTAAAAAGGCTATGGAAGTGGAAGGGGAAAAAAAGGATGATGGGAAGGGGCAGAGAAAGCCAAAACACAAGCCTGGTGTCTAAAACGTAGCGAGGGTTTTGGAAAAAAGTGAAAAACGGTAGAGATGTGGGAAAAACGTTTTGAAAGGGATGGTAAAGGTGATGAAATTATTTTATAGTATGATTCTATCATATTTTGAAGAAATTTGTTGTAACTTGAATCAAAATATACAAAACAAGAAAAATTGTGCCATGAAACCATAGCAAACTTTTGAATTTGTTAATTTTTGGCATTTAAGAGGAAACCACTTAAAATCTCGATGAAAATACCTATTGAGAAGTTGTGGGGAGCTAGAATATTGTTTCTTTGAAGATACTGAGCTCCTGGTTTCGCCCTCGAATGAAAACACTATATTTTGCCGAAAACATAGCGATTCTAGGCTGAAAAGGTAGCGTGGGAGAAGCTCCGCTACATTCGAGGCATCCTAAGTCAAATTGAAAGACGTGGATAGCTTCAGAATATTCAGGTGCAACTTTAGTGTTCGATAAACTAGCAAGAAAAAGGGTTTAAGTGATGTTTTCAGCAAAAGAGTAGTGACACACTACCTTTTCACCCACAAGATGATATTTTTTCCAAAACTCGATTGTTGAGGAGTGAGAGGTCAGCTCGAGCAAATGAGGAGGAATAATGAAGATATTATGTTGTTTTAGAGCCTTTTATATTACTTTTCTACTTTACATCATATTTAAGTGATTTGATAAAGTAAATAGTATACTCATGTAACTTATCATCATCATGTTTTGGACACCAAAAATCATTTTTTTTTTTAATGATGTATATCTTCTTAATCAATCTCTGATAGACTTGCAATTCCAATTTCTCTAAAACTAGATGTACTCTTGAACGCAGAAATTCATCCTCATAATTTTGCAGTGCATGTCGAAGCAATCTTAGGTCACCTTTCTACAAAGATGGACAATTCCCAGCTTAAAGTACACCTTAAGTAGTTGACAAGTTACATATAATGCTCCAAGTCTTTTAGGGGCCTTTTCCCACCAGTGATCCAAAAAATTTCATCAAGAAATACCCTACTCCTTTGAGTTTGTCAAGGTTTTTCCCATTTGTTTCCATTTCTCTTTCTTCCATTTCTGCAAATTTCTAACTCCATGTTCATGGTATTTTCATTTTTTAACCCACCACCACTTCTTAAGTGCATTGATTTACTTCTTCGTAATTGCTAACATTTGTGGCATTAGTACAAAGACATTGTTTTATTTGGAGTATCTGAAACAACCATACAACTAACTGCGGAGCTAATTTCTAGCAAGTTGACCTCAGTGTTTTTTGAATTGCTTCCACATCTGTCAACATTGAAATTTTTAAGGATGTCACCATTTTACCACTCTCATAAAACCATTTTTTGAAAGTGAATGAGCATTAATCTCAACCAACTGTTGTTTTACACCGGATTCATAAATTAATTTTCCCCGTAGTCCATCAAATTATTTTACAAGAAATAACCTTTCTTGGAACCGGAAATTGCCTCCTAGCCTTCTATTTCCTCACCAGGTCCCTCTTCATTAAGCTGATAAACATATACTACCAGTGCAACCTGCGAAAAGAAAAGAATTTCTACGTTGTCCATATTTTCATCTGTGTCACATATATGAAAACTGCAAACATTCTCTAGAAGAAAGATTCATATACAGGTACATTCAGAGGACCATCAGTGTAGGTCAAACTCCTTTTCTCAAGCATCCTGAATGTGCATCAAATCACTACCTGTCATGTCTCATCATTTCTCGCAAAATAGAATAAGTTTAGTTTCCTCTCAATAGTCATGCACAACAAAACATGATATGGAGGAATTTTGTTTTTTACTCTTCCATCATCTATTATAAGTTTGATATGGAAATCAGTGGAAGTTATATCCATTGTAATTCCAACAATGATATTTTCATCTCCATTTTCTTGTAACTCGATTCTTGGAAGCCATTTATCACTAACAATCTCTAAAGACCATGTTTTCTTCTTTCCATTTTCTATAACCCATCCTAACAAAACAATATGATCATCAATATTCCTTTGATATTTTCAAACCCTTGGACCTGGAAGCTCAAATGTATTTCTTCTCTTGAATATAATATGATATAGGATTGGGCAAAAAATGATGAAGAATAAGGTGAGGTGGGTGGGATGCAAATCCATGTACTAACAAATTCCACGGCTTTTTTCAAACCATCCATATTAGCTTCCATTACCTTCTTCAAGCCATCCATATTAGCTTCCATGCCTTTCTTCAAGACTTCCATTTCATTTTTTGTTGCTCTTTGCGAGAGCGAAATTTGGTGCACTTGCTCTTGTAATTTTGATATATCATGTTGCACTTCTTCATCTTCATGAGTCATAGTAGAGTATTATGAGGGCTTAATGGGTGTTGAATTATTTTTATGGGGCATTTTAGAACCCAATATTGATATGTGTTCTTCAATATGCCCTTGGAATCACTTCAAACTGATTTTTCAAACAATACTTATGCAATTTGAGAAAAAAGAATACACACCTTTTTCTTGCTTTTGAGGAGCTCGATATTGAAACTGAGTTATCTCTTTGATTTTGGATCTTCAATACCTGAAATTTGTTCCTATATTAGCCCTCTGAATATTCTTTCGAATTCCATAGGTCTTACCTGATTTTGATGCTTTAAGGAAAATTTATTCTCAATCTCCCACAATGACCTAACTATAGATTGGTTCAGTAGAGCGAACTTGTGCGGCATGCCACGTGTCACTATTTCCTCCTTTAGCTTTGGAATGTATACACAGGAAACTGAATTCCGTGCAATTTCAGCCACTTTTTACAGAATTACAATCCCATGCTCAGAGAGATATTTATGACGATTTTCCCAAGGTCACCTCGTTTAGATGAAATTTAGGAGCCTGCAAAAACCCTAACTTCCATAGATCATATCCCCGAAAATATTTTGAACCAAGATCTAAAATTTTTACACGATGTTCCTCAGGATTTTTTCTTCATGTGTTAAAAAATTCAGCTTCTGAACCTTCGTAGAAAAAAATTTATAGCGAAAATCACACGATGACCTATTTGGAGAAGAGAAACCCTAGAATCCAAAGCTTTGATACCAAATGTTATGAATCCAGATCCAAAAATAGAATAAAAGAGAGATAAACGCCTTATAAATAAGCCACTTCGAGGGGGAAACCTCCTTTACATTACATAAATGAAAAATTGGATGATACAAATGACAAAAAATCCTTTCTATATATAGGAGTCCATGGGGTCACAATATAATCCTATCCGACCTAAAAATAATAATGTAAGGGCACAATAATAACAATATGGGGGTTACAGGGGTACAACAATAACAATAAGGGGGATACACTAACAGAAATAAGGGGCTACACTAGTAATATAGGGACCTAACATGTTGCCCAAGGTTCTATGCAGAATTGATTGGTTCTTTCTCTACTCATATAGCTACTTCTCCTTCCTCATGGTTATCTCTAGGTTTTTGGGCTCATCAAAATTAATCCTATATCCATAAAAATAAGGTAACCCACTAACATACCTCTAAATTTTAAATTTTTCATATTTAATGAAGCTAACACACCTCAGCAACTCTGTAAATTTTCGACCATATTCCTCCATGGTCATGTTTCCCAATCGAATCTCAAAAAACTCTTGCATTTTTCACTCATAGTAGTGTTCTGGTAAATATTTTATATGTAAATACTCCTTGAATTTATTCCATGTAATTCTTATTGCATCCAAGTTATTCACTACATTGATATGTTCCCAACAAAAAATAACCTTACCCTTCAAGAGGTAAATGCAAATTTTGGCTTCTAGATTTGAAAAATAATTGTATAGTTGTAGGTATTTCCTCATCTCCAACATCAAAGCATCAAATTCTTCTTGTTTCTTATGATCTCCACTGAATTTGGGAGGTTTGATTTTCCTAATCTCACCTTTTAAATAATATTTCTTTGGTCTTCTCTTTGAATTTCTAATTGGTGATATACTTAGGTTGTTGTCTGATTCTAAGGTAGTATAAACTCTCTTACTTGACCTCCTTGCTGAGTGATAATGTTGTCGAGCAGCACTCTTAGAATGCCTTGAGCTTTCAAAAAAAAATTTCCTAAATCCATCATCATACTCATGTGCTTTCCTCGACTCATTTTTTTGGTCCAATTATCTCTGAATTTTGTTTAGAATTTGTAATATTTGATCGTAAATTTGTTGTTGTCCTTAACCAACCTCTCATTATCAACTTTATAGCTAAGTACCTCCATTTTGAGGCGCCTGATGGTCTCTTCTAGATCCCTTTCCATTTTCTTGTCCACTCCATGGCCACTAGACTCTATCTCAGCATTACCCATGCAAATATTTACAACCCTAAACTCTTCTTCACTATAAGTTCCTTGAGCATCTTTTGCACTTCTAGTTGCCATTATATAATTTCCTTGTTTTACCACCTATATCTTTATAAGGAATTATGTCTAAATTCTCACCTAGTTTTGGAATTATGGGTTTTCCAGTATGTTCTCCTCATCAATACCTTTCTATTGGCTATCCATTTGTCCAATTCCAACTTACGAGCTAAAAGTTATGGCCATGTGAAGTTTTGGTCTATTTTCCCAAATTTTTATGTTCTATCACAACACTCTAATTTCACTTTTTTGACAAATAAAATATTAAAATTTCAAATATTACTCCATGGTGTAATTATACATCCCATAGTTTTCCTTTGGCTGCTTTTGTGCCCCAATCAAAGTCCTAGTTAATGCTCTTTTAAAGTTCCAATTTACCCCATTTTTACCTTCACATTGTTTTGGTCGTAACTTCTTCATATTTAAATCTAATTCAAAATTGCAGTATACCATTAGAAATATCTTTCTCCTTGCACTACAACTATCTATACCACTTATACAATATATTCCAAGAGGTTTCATCGTCTAAAAACTTCGTTGAGGGCCTTAAAAATTCCCTGGAAGTAGATGCCTCGAAAAACTAGTGGGTTTTCTGACTAAGCTCGCAAATGTTTCAATTGTTTCAATGTCCCTAAACTAGCCAAATCTACTTGTAACACCATTCTGTAATTTTATTCTTGCATATAATATCACCTGTAATAATCTGTAATTATCTTCTAGCATACTGGCTTTTTTTTTCATTCATTAAATGATAACTCCTTGTACCTAGTTTGTTCCTTTAGTTCGCATTGGATGAGAACCAACTTGCCAGGTTCTTCCTTACACACTTGTCACTCATGCATTGTTCTTATTTTGCATGTGGATCCCTTCCTAGACCTTCCACAATTCATGTGGGCCTTTCCACATGGCAGAGTTGAGTGGTCTCTCCCAAGAGTCGGGGTCCACCTCCTCCTTTTTCCAAACTCACAACTCTTGGTGACCCCACATACACCTTTATTGCATATTATATATATATATATATATACTATTTCTTTTTCCTTGGTAACATGACAAGCCCCACTATAACATGGTGTAGAAAATCTAACAACAGGATTCAATCCGGTCTTATAATGTACTAAAACAAGATACTTAATCCTTCTATAATTTTTGGAAACAAAACACGATCGCACAATAACATAACAAGTAAGATAAAGAGACAATCAATCAGACAACACAATATGTATATGGGGAAAGCATACCACCTAAAACCCCACTATTTTTATATTTTATAAATTCAAGGATCATGAAACAATACAATGCTTTCTCTCTTAAGAGAAACTCCTACACCCAACCAATTGTCTCACTCTGATCTAGGAAAAATCAGACAAATACTTAACCAATTATCTACCTATGCTCTGCCTACCTTGCTCACACATTCCTTGAGGAATTAAATCCCTATTACATAGTAAAATCTATCCATATTATTTCCCATTCCTTCCTACACCTCGAACTGACTCTATAACTTACCTGTACAATTTTCTAGTTATACAACTGATAGTTATCATCCCTTTAACCTTAGTCTCAACTGGGCCTTCCTTAGAACTAACATGCAACAACTATTTATAGTGAGTTAACTACTTGATCACTACTTGAGAATTAAATAATATTTAATTCACTTGACCTCTCACTAGCTCATCACTCAGTTAGAACTAGTTAAATTGATTTTAACTCAATTTCTTGAGCTAGCTAATTACAACTCACAAATAACTGTAATTCGACCCCCTTAAATCACGTGAGAAATATACATGCATCCTCTTAGACCCTAAACTGGAATTTCCTAAGCTAACTCAGTCATTTTGACTTAGTTAACTAATATAAGTTGTCATGAGATGAAATTACAATTTCTCTTCCAATTTAATTAAGGGAAAATTAAATCAGAAGCCCCACTCTGGGGTGCCATTCCAACACTCCCTCTCAACAAGAAAGGGATTATGTGCTACCCTGATCCCGCCTCAATGGAATTCAAATTTTCTCTTGATATCGCCTTCATCAAGATGTTTGCATCCTGCTCGTACGTGGGAATGTACTCTAATGACATAATCCTCCCTTGAACACAATCTATGAGATGGTGATACCAGATATCAATATGCTTGGACCTGTCATGGAATATTGGATTTTCTGAGAGTTTGATTAAACTCTAGTTATCAAAATGTATCACCATTAGATCCATCCGTTGACCAAACAAACCATACGGGCTTCACTCAATGAACCTCTACCATATCATGTGTGATCATAGCATATTAAACAATACCATTAATTTGAGTAAATATTGGAAAATACCTTTTAAAATCACATTATTTAACCCCCTGCCAATATAAACCCAATACACCTTCTCAATTTAAAAAGACCCTACTTTCACTATATATTGTAGGTATCCATTTTTTCATTAACATTTTTTATACCCCTTTATATTTTTCATTAACTTTGGGCTCCATTTTTTATACCTGCCAATATAAAAACCCTTTACCCCTTATTAATCCCCTAATATATAACGTCATGTTTTCCTCATTATATATCCCCCAATATGAACCCACATTCTATCGTATTTCTCTCGCAGTGAAGCCCCTATGAAACAAACCAACAAGTATCTTCCTCATCCAGATGGTCTCGCATGTTCCTTGACTAACCGCCATGTACTTTGCCTCTGCTGAACTGAGTGAAATTGATCTTTGTTTCCTGTTGTACCAAGAAAATGTTGTTGATATTATGCTGAATATGCCTCCTGATGTGCTCTTCCGGTCGGATGGACTCCCTACCCAATCTGCATCGGTGAATCATTGAAGCTTCACTCCCTTTGTTTGTCTGTACCATAATCCATACTATGTAGTGCCTCTAATATATCTCAACACATGCTTCCCAGCCTTCCAAAAGAGCTTGGTTGGCTTAACCATAGATTGGCTTAGTTGGTTAACAACACAGCATATGTCGGGTCATGTGTTCACCAAATACATGAGTGAACCCACCAGCTACCTATAAATAGTAGCATCCACTACTTTGCCTGAATTAGCATCCTCCTTCCTCCAGTTTCCTACAAGAGGAGTCTCCATGGGTTTGTTTCCCTCCATGCGGAACTTCCTCAGAATCTCCTTGGCATACTTTCCCTGAGATACAAATAGCTCTCCATATCTTTGCCATATCTCCAATCCAAGGAAAAAGTGTAAGAGCCCCATGTCCCTCATCTCAAATTCTCTTGAAAGATCACCTTTGAAAGACTTTATGAGCTGCTCATCACCTATCAGTATCAAGTCATTGACATAAAGTAAAATAATCAAAATCTTACCATCAACCACAATATGATATAGGTTTTCATCCACTTCACTCTTGGTGAAGCCCAACTCGGTGAAATAGTTGTCAATCTTGGTGTACCAAGCACGACTTGCTTGCTTCAACCCATACAGTGCTCTCTTGAATCTGCACACATGCTTCTGAATTTACACTTCTTCCTCAATAACTCCATTGAGAAATGTTGTCTTTACATCCATCTTATGTATCTACCATCCCATCTATGTTGAGAGTGTAAGGATGGATCTAATAGATGAGTACCTTGCTACTGGTGCAAAATTCTCATCATAGTGAATCCCTTCCACTAGAGAGAACCCTCTAGCCACAAATCTAGCCTTCTGTTTCTCCACACTCCCATTCGTTGTCTGCTTCACCTTGCAGACCCATGGGCCATCTGGATCCTACAACTGACTTCCCCACTAGTCTTGGGACAACTTCCCATGCATTTTTTTTGATAATGGAGTCATACTCCTCAACCATGGCATCAACCCACATTGGTTGTTGCACTTCTTCCTTAAAATAGGATGTTTTTATCTCAATACCTCCACTCATAAGAGCCATGTATCTAGTGCACTGCTCTGGGGACCTTCTCTACCTGGGTTGTGATGTGGGTGCTCCCACATTATCTCTCCCATCCAGCAATAATTTTTCAGCCTCTATGGTGCGCTGGCTCTGCATGAGTGGTTTCTACCACTCTCTATTCCTCTTCTTTTGGTGCTCTGCATCTTGAGGTTCATCATTTGGAGCTAAGAGATCCTCAACCACATGCAACTCAAGCTCCCTCTCAAGGGAAAATCACGTGGATTTCTCTTCATCAAATTTCACATCTCTTCTAACCACTTTAATCATGTGTGCTAGAAAGCACACCTAATAGTTGTGAGGTGTATCAGTGTACCCTACAAATATCCCCAACTCTATTGTTGGCTCAAGCTTCTTTCTGGTATCTTTTGTCACATGGAAATAAACATATGAACCAAATATTTTAAAATATGACACATTCGGTCTCTTACCTGAAAAAGGCTCCTATGGTGTACTCATCCCAAGTATCTAATGAGGACTTATGTTCTGCACAAATATTGTTGTATTGCATGCCTTTTCCCATAGATGCAATGGTAGGCCTCGATCATGCAACATAGCTCATACTGCTCCCACAATAGTTATGTTATTTCTTTCTGCAACCCCATTCTACTGTGGGTTATGAATTGTAATATGTTCTTCGAATTCCTTCTGAGGCACGAAATTTCTTGAATTTGTTAGAGATGTATTCTCCACCATTGTCACTCCTCAGAGCATTCACCTTCTTCCCTATATCTTTCTCGACAAGCTCCTTGAACTCACAAAACTTGGAGAACGTCTGATATTTCTTTTGTAAGAAGAAAATCCAACACTTTCTTGCAAAATCATCAATAAAAATCACATAATACCTGTAATTATTTGTGGAATATGTCAAGAATGGTCCACACGTCTAAGTGAAATCTCTCAAGCATTGTCGCTGCTCGGATTTCCTTATCATGAAAGGTGTATTTGGTATACTTCCTCAATGTACACTCTTTGCATGTGTCTCTTTGCACAAGTGAACCCTTTGGAAGTCCTATAGAAATTGGTTTCATGATCCTAAAAGCATTATGGTGTAGATGGCCCAACCTCCTGTGCCATAACTCACCAATGTCTTAGCTCTCCACCTTCTTTGCTTTACTGCTCAATGCGGCGCAGTAATATCCATCAAGTTTGTATAGGTTTTTCACTCAAACCCTAATATTTTTCACCTGTATTGTGGCTTTGTGATGAAGGAACACCTTTCCTTCACTGTAAATCACATAATATCCACGATATTCCAACATGGCAACATAAACCAAATTATTCTTTAAACAAGGTACATACATGGCATATTTTAGTATGAGGGATTTATGTGACTCTCTCTGAAAGGTAACTGTACCAATAGCGATAGTGCTATACCTCCCGTCACCACCTATCTCGATGTGCATCTTGAGATCCTTCTCCCCCAAGCTACTGAAGAATTCTTTGTTGCCAGTCATTATTAATGAAGCTCCACTATCCAAGTACCACATAGATCCCATCACCCATGATACCATGCATGAGATGAGGGTGAAGTCCAACTCGAACTATAAAGCCAATGCTTCACCTACTGCTCCTCCTGATGCCTTCTTGTTGTTCTTATTTTGTGGATAATTTGTGGCATAGTGTCTATTCTCATGACAGTTGAAACATTTTACATTTTACATTTTACAAGTCTCACGTCCTGCCTACCTTCCCAGTCACAAATTTGGAATGGGATGCCTTCCCTTTTCCTTTATTTTCCTTTCCAGCCAAGGCACAGTTCTCCTCATCATCAGTCTTTGATGAGGATCCATATTTGGTGCTTCGCCGAACTTATTCTTGTGTCAGATCAGGCCATAGTCACTCCCAATACGGAAACTTCTCCCTCCCATTAACAGAGTCCTAGTAGCTATTCCAGCTCTTGGGAAGGCCTAGAAGAGCTAGGCTCACAAAATCATCCGAGGAAATAATGATCCCAACGCTTCCAAGCTCATCTCGACACTGAGTGAACTTTTTCAAGTAGTTTTGGATTGTGTCGCCCTTCTCCATTTTGATCTTCCTAAGCTTGTCTTTCAGCGCCAGCTTCCTTTGGTCACTGCTATTATGATACAGATCTGTCAAGGATTTCCACATTGCATATGGATTTTCCTTCCCGTGGAGGCTCAAGACAATATGGTATTGAACTCACTCTAACAAGATCCTTCTCACTTTGCTACATTCTTCTTCTATGCATCAAGAAGTTGAGCATATGCTACTGCGAGTTCCAGGAAATCAATATCTATGAAAGCCTTCAGTCTATTGTCCTCAAGAACTACCTCCATTATGTCAATGCAATATAATTTGAATTTCCCTTGAGTGCATATTCGAGTCTCAAGCCATTGAAAGACATCTTGATCTGTTTTTGGATACCGAAGAATAAATCTGCAAATTTGAACATGATCAAAACAAAATTTGTTCTTCTCTTTTTACTGTGATTCTCGGCACTTTGATACCATGTAGAAAATCTAACAATGGGATTCAATCCGATCTTATAATTTACTAAAATAATATATTGAATCCTTCTATAATTTTTGGAAACAATACACAATCGCACAATCACATAAAATTTAAGATAAAGAGGCAATCAATCGCACAACACAAGATGTATCTGGGGAAAGTATACTTCCTAAAACCTCACTATCTGTATATTGTATTAAGTCAAGGATTATGAAACAATACAATTCTTTCTCTCTCAAGAGAAACTCCTACACTCTACCAACTATCTCACTTTGATCTAGGCAAAATCAAATAAATACTTATCCATTTATTTTCCTCTTCTCAACCTGCCTTTCTCATGCATTCCTTGAAGAATTGAATCCCTATTAAATAGGAAAATCCATCCAATTGATTTCGTAATCCTTCATAGGCCTCCAACTGACTCTATAACTGACCTGTACAATTTTCTAATTATACAACGGATAGTTATCATCCCTTTAACCTTAGTCTCAATTGGGCCTTCCTTAGAACTGACATGAAACAACTATTTATAGTGGATTATCAGTTAACATATTGATCACTACTTGTGAATTAGAACTAGTAGTAAACTTATTTTAACTCAATTTCTTAAGTTAACTAATTACAACTCACAAATAAATGTAATTGTACCCCCTTAAATCATGGGAAAAATCTACATGCAACCTCTTAAACCCTCAACTTGAATTTCCTAATCTAACTCAGTCATTCTAACTTGGTTAAATAATACAAGTTGTCATGAGATGAAATTACAATTTCTATTCCAATTTAATTAAGGGAAAATTAAATCAGAAGCCCCACTTTGGGGTGCCATTTCAACACATGGGCCCCCTTCATCCAACGACCCAACTCATTCTAATCTAATGAACCACAACATCTCAGGCCCCAAACTTGTGCCAAAAATATTGTGAATTTGTATTCCGAGGAGATCGAATGCATCTAATCACTTTGATTGAGCGACCAAGATCTCACATCAAATTGTAACATGCATAGGGGTTAACCCTACCTCCAGCATCTGATGAGATCTGACGATCATGCTCATTTTGATCGGGCAACCCATTTCTCATATCAGATCATAACTTGCATGGGCTTAATGACACCCTTTTTATCTAATGAGTTATGAAGCCCTATGTTAATCTTGTTCAATAGTTTAGATCTTGTATTGAATCATGACTTGTGTAGTGGTTAACCCTACCTCCTGTGCCCGATGAGCTATAGTCACCATCATCTCGATCGAACAACCCTAGTTTCTCCACCTAATCATCAACATCATTGTTGATGTCACCCTTCCAGGTCACACCATTACTAATTTCACCCTCACATATGGCTCATCCACCTCATTGTTGACGTCATCATGAATCTTAAATTTATTTTTATATATAGTTATATTTTTCCCTCGTAGTTTTTCCCTCCCAAAAATTTTCCCTTCGATGTTAATTTAACTTGAATAGAAAAAAAATCACATCATAATTGATGGGGATTTCCATGGTAACTTTTGGATATTTGTGTCGTCCACCTGAAGCTTTTGTTGTGCAGTTTCAGCATTTTAATGTTAAAATTCGCCCATCGATTCCCAATCTCTGAGCCTATAACACAATCCATTTCCTTTTTATTCTTGGCTCCTATGGATCTTGTCTTGAATTCAACAATTTTTCCACTTTGAGTCCTTATGAACTATATCAAATAGTTTGTAAGAAGCCTATAACTTTTCCCTATAAAGGTTCTTCGGCCCATGCAATCCCAATGCTACAACATGGATCTAATACCACTCTGTAATGTACCTGGGCTCCAAATGAGTGATGTCAGGCAATACCCATGACTAGAAATCACAAATTTAGTGAAAAATAAATGCTCTAATACATATTTTCCTTATCTTGATGATATTTCCTTACACTACTTACTATAACACACTTCAACCTTCCAACAACTTCGACCCCCAACCATTTTTGTAACTTCGACCTAACAACTTCACATCTTCGACCTTGATGTAGCTTCATAGCTTCCAATTTGATGCAGCTTAACAACTTCGTCCTTTATTCATCTTCACAAATTCAACCTTGATGTAGCTTCACAGCTTCAACCTAGAAGTAACTTCACAACTTTGACCTTGATGCAACTTCACAAATTTGACCTAGAATAAGCTTCATGGCTTTGACCTAGAAGTAACTTCATAGCTTCGAACTTGATTCAACTTCACAACTTCGACCTAGAAGTAACTTCACAAATTCTTGATGCAACATTATAATTTTGACCTAGTTACAGTTTTACAGCTTCAATGCAGCTTCAGAATTTTATCTTTCTCAATAATTGTAGAAACCCTAACACAAGAGAGAGAAAGAGAGAGAGATCCAAAACTTCAATCTTTCTCTTCTTCTTTTTATCCTTTATTTTCGTCCTTTTTTCGGCTTCTTTCTTGAGGAGATCGAACTTTTCTTTTTGTGTGTCCAAATGAGGTTGATTTCCTTCTTGTATATAGACTTTCTAGGGGTATGAATTTCCAGCATGAAGTTGGCTTAATCTCCCATGTAGGATGACTTGTTTCTTTCCTATTGACAAGGTCTTGGAGGGTCTTTGACTCTAATTTTGACTCAAATAAATTTTCTTTATAATATGTGACATGCCAAAAAGGTTCTTCCATACATGAAAATGACACTTATGACTCAGGTTGACTCAAATACAAGCCTTAGAAGCACTCAATGGGTCCTTGACCTATAAATCAAATAACCTTGAGCATGAAACCCATGCCTCAAGAATAACAATGATAATTTTAATTTTTCTCTTTATATCAAATACATAAAATCATGATTACATATTTCATTATGAAGACCAAACCTAGTTACATATTTCAATACTCCCTCTTAACTAGGGAGGTATTCATAATCCATACAAGGTACTTGGACATTCTCAAATTGAATAATTGTCATAAGATAGGTCGGATTGGTAAACCATTTCATAAGATACTTATCTTATTCCATAGAATCTCATCATCCAACCAAAATTATCACATGGAAAGGCATTGAATAATAATTCTATCTCTCCACAATATCAAAGCACAATGTTGGTAAGACCAATGATTGATAGACACCATCATCATTGTCTCTCAAGGCACATACCCCACCTGGTTGTTCATAGGATATGTCCTTTTAGGAAAATTTCTATCTTGGAATAACATATCCTCAAGAAATTTCATCTTTGACTAATCTTGCCTATTGGATGCCCTACCACATCCTCAAAGAGTATTGGACTCAACATCAAATTCTTACCCAATCCTCCATTATTTCTTCACAACATGAAGTCAATAATGATGTGTCTATCTATCCCTCTCAATAGGGAATATATATGCATTCCTATAAAAGTAATATACCCAAGATCCCTCTTACCCAGGGACTTGTCCAAGGTCCCTCTTAACTAGGAACTTGTTACCAAAAACAACTATCAACTCTTTGGTGGAGATCATGGTACTTTCAGGTGCTTTTATGGATCCTCCTTTCGATGCCATGAATTTCGTATTCACAATTATGGAGCTTTCATCTTCTAGGTTTTCTTCGTAGGGCATCGACCATCCATCACTTTCCTTCAATGAACCATAGGGTAGAACCACCAATCATGTCATCCTTCTCTTCATCGGAAAGTGATATTTTAGTCCACATATGTATTTTCTTCATATAGCTACCTCTTACAAGTCATGTTTATTTTAGAATATTCCATCCATTCCCATGAGTACAAGTAGTAGGTGACATCTAAAACTCCCTTTAAGTAGCCATATTTCAACCCAACCAGATATTCCAAAATAAAAAATGAACATCAAATCAAAGTTACATTTTATGATGGCCTTTCATTGTGACATTTGCTTGCTTGCAACATCAAAATCCTACACATTTATAAACACATCTCCAAGACTCTAAATGTCAAGGGTCTCCTTCCTTTACAAAATTTATCAAGGTCTTCATATCTTATCTATGGATATGTCCTAACCAATTATTCTAGTCATCAGATGTTGATCACTTATCTTATCAATATTTTCATTTTTCACGAACTTGTCTTCATTTCTTCACATATTTCTCCTCGAGAACTTCTAAACATAGTTCCTTCATCTTGTCAACTACCTCATATTCCATATGAGTTAATAATGTGTTTTTTTCATCTTGTAAATATGTGAACTAGTATATGCCTTCATGCATCTTTCCAAAGGAACAGATCCTTCTTCTTCGATCATTCTCATAAGATAGAGCATTCACCCATGTTATATGCAACTACATGATGACATAAATTAATCTATAAAATATATACATACCTCTTTTCTCCTGTTGGTCATCTATAAGTCCTTCAATAGCTTCCTTTCTTTGCTTGAAAGTTATTCAACCATTTTTACATGATGCACTCCTTTGTCACCATACCATCATCCTTCTAAATAATGGATACCACGCAAGGTGGAATTATCAGTGAGACATTTTCTTCTTCCAAGTAGAGGTGAACCTTCTAATAAGATTCCAACTAAGGATCTTGAGTATACCTATCCTACAAATGCTCCTTCCTAACGATTATGATGTATTATGATTCCTTTCTTTCTTCTATCATTCTAGAATAATTTCTTCCAACCATATAAGCTTTCAATGAGAATATCATGAGCTACTTCATTTCCATCATAATGACTACTACAACCATGTAGAATTCCACTTCAACTATCATTTCAAGCTTCTATAATGATGTTGTGATATTTTTCTTCAATCGTATACTTCTAATATGATTCCATCTTCTCATATGATGCATCCTATCATAGTTACAATGATTCCTACCATGATAGCTCTCTTTTACAAAAACTAAAAAGAACTAAGTGAAGGATATTATATCAATCATAGTAGAGATCTTTCACTTCCTTTTTCTTTGATTTCTTCTTCTCAGGTTCTTCCACTTCTTCGGTGACATGGGCTTCATTTCTTTCTTTCCTTTTCTCCTAACCATGGCAAAAAACTATTGAACTTGTTCATTTGATCCAACATCGTTCTTTGCATTCAATCTAGTTTCTTCAATCTTACACAATGACCAAATTTCATTGAATGGTGTGGCTTCCTTATTTCCATAGATACTTGATACAAAGTTTCTCCATTCATCAGGTAGTGCATTGAACACAATGGTGGTTATTTCTTTGTCAGACATAATTTCCCCCAACTCTTTTAGTTTGTCTCTTATTTGTGATACCCTCATAATATATGAGGTTATTCCTTCTCCCTTTGATATCTTCATCTTGCATAGCTCAACTCTCAAGGATATAACATCTCTTGTAGTGCTCATGAAGAACAATTCTACCAACTTATCATAGATTTCATTTGATTTCTCCATATTTTCTACATAAGGGATGAGGGAATCCTTGATTGATTCTATAAGGACTATTTCATCCCTTATTTCCCCTTTCATATATTCTAATAGAGCTTAAGATTCTTCTTTCTGTGGTTTTACGATTGAACCCTTAACATGTTCAATAACTTCATCCTCTATGAGGATCAAATCTACCCTCTTCTTCCATGCAAGGAAATTTGATGACCCAACCAATTTATTGCTTTCATTGTAGAATGAATTCATTTTGATAGTATATTCAGACATGAATATAAATCTACTTACTTGTCAAGTGAATATTCTTATTTGATGATCTCCAAATTGATGCATTTCTTGATTTTAATGATAGTTGATGATGATTGATTTCTTGAAGATGAAAACACTCTTTCTTCAAATATGCTTGAGATGTGATCCTTGATTCAAAGAGAGGGAGATCACATTGATTCCTTCGATGATTATGGAAATGCTTGTTCCTACTTCATTTTGATGTAGATACTTCAATATGCTTCAATATGTAGTCCTTACTTATTTGAGTGGAGGTAGGGTTCTTCTTGAATGTAGAGACTTTGAGGTATTCTTCTTGTTGTTGTTTCTAGATGGTGTGATCTTGAGATGAAATGGGTAGTCCTTTTTTATGCTCCATAGATTTCTCGACCCTTATGTATCCCTTATTGATGGTTCGATGTCCTCTTTGATTCCTTTACCTTTCTTGATACTCCTGATGGTTCTTCTACAAGCTGCCTCTCCTTGTTTTGTCACCTTAGCTTTGATACCATGTTGAGAAATATAGGGGCAACTAGATTAAGTGATTTTTTCTTAATTTGATAATTGTTTGTGATATATTTTTACTTATCTTGATTATATTATTCTTCAAATTGATTATTATTGTGTTATTATCATCAAAAAACTACCAAAAAATAAATAACAATGAGACAATATCACACAAGGTATAGGCTCTCAGCCAGGGCCAAAACCTCTCATGTTGAGAGGAAAACCCACAATAACTCTTCTCTTCTTATAGAAATTCAATTTATTAATTCCAATAACTATGACCCTTAACCAAGACCCCTCCAAGACCAATTCAAATTTACTTCTTGATGAGATTTCCTTACACTGCTTCCTGTAACACACTTCAACCTTCCAACAACTTCTCTAGTAAATTCAACCCCCAACAATTTTTGCAAATTCGACCTAGCAACTTCACAGCTTCAACCTTGATGCATATTCACAACTTTGAACTTGATGTAGCTTCATATATTCAACCTTGATGAAAATTTACATATTTTACCTTAATGCAACTTCACAACTTTGACCTTGATGCAACTTCGACCTAGAAGTAATTTTACAGCTTCAACCTTGATTCAGCATCACAGCTTCGATCTAAAAGCATATTCACAACTTCTTGATGCAACTTTAGAATTTCGACCTAGTAGCAGTTTCATAGCTTTGATGCATCTTTAGAATTTATTCTTTCCCAATAACTATAGAAACCCTAACAAAATAGAGAGAGAGAGAGGTCCAAAACTTCGATCTTGCTCTTCTTCTTTTTATCCTTGATTTTCGTCCTTTTTCCAACTTCTTTCTTGAGGATATTGAACTTGATTGTTATGTGTGCAAATGAGCTCGAGTTACTTCTTATATATATGCTTTATAGGGGTATGAATTGCCTCCAAGAGGCCAACTTGATCTTCCATGTAGGCTGACTTGATGCTTTTTTGTTGACAAGGTCTTCGAGGGTCTTTGACTATAATTTTGACTCAAAAAAATTTTATTTACAATATGTAACATGCCCAAAAGGGTCTTACATAGATGACAATGACACTTATGACTTCTTGACTCAAATACAAGCCCTAGAATCACTCAATGGGTGCTTGAACTATAAATCAAATAACCTTGAGCATGAAACCCATGCCTCAAGAATAACAATAATTTTTTTTATTTTTCTCTTTACATAAAATACATAAAATCATTATTACATATGTCATTATGAATACCTAACCTAGCTACATATTTCAACACAAGTTCCTTATTAGACAAACCGAATAACCCTTATTCAATACCAGAGTCCAATCCTAGGATTCACTTACTATCTTCGAACCGAGTTCCACTAGAACTCCATGGCTACCAAGCCATAACCAGAGCCACCAAACTCTCGGAGCCACCAAAGCTCTCCAAAACCAAGACGTGTCCAATTTTATGTGATTAACTGAATAACCACACCTTTGTCATTTCCAAATTCAAACCCTAGGACTCACTAACTAAAACCAACCATCCAACCATGATTGGATGAATGAGTAAATGATTGAATTACTTCCCTCACATGAAAAGCATCACCTTTTTATATGCATGGATTTATCTCGCCATGTGGCACCCTACAGAGCCACGTGGGCAATGGGTGCATTTTCACCAAAACACACCGGCCATTATTTTAATAATATATTTTTATTTAAATCATAATTACAGATCCAGGCTCTCTGGCCTCACAACCTATAACGACATGTGTGTGTGTGTGTGTGTGTGTGTGTCCGGGAATGATGCCCCGAAAACATATAAAGCATATATACATGGAATTAAACTCCCAAAAATAGCCTTGGCTCAACAATGTATCATTCCAATATTTCCATATCACCAACCTAAATATCATTTGTACATACATTTCCATCAACCGAGTCAGGTCGGTGTAACAACCCTGGTTAAAAATCCATGTAAAATATATAAGACCACGGTTGATGGGACATGTATTCCAAGCTGAATGTTAGGAAAGACATCCTAGCAAGTGTTCATTTGGTTTATTATGGCTAAAGTAAATTGGAAAAGGAAATGGAAAAGGAATTGGAAATGCATGAGGCATTAATAGGCATTTTATTTATGAAAATCATGGAAATTAGGAGAAAAGGAAGGTGAAATGTCACAGGTTGCATGTGAGGATGAAAATGAAGGAAAATAATGGAAAATGAAGAAAATAGAGGACTCATTAATAAAAAGGCTTCTAAGGATAAGTTGGTAAGCTTTGGTCAGTGCATTTTTGGAGCTCTCTCACTATTCTCTCTCTCTCATACTCTTGGATACTTAGAGTTTTCTTGGAGCACTCTTGGAGAGTGTGGCATACTTGGTGATTCGGAGCAAGAAGGAAAAGGAAGAGCAGGAAAATGCAAGAGGACATTGGGATCAACAACTACAATGGGTTTTATTTGCAGGTACCAAGTTTCATGTATGTTTTCCTCACTAGTTTGGCATGCATGGTGTATGCATGTGGTTCCTTGGTAATTATTTGTCATTGGCATGGAGGATTTCCTGGATTTAAAGTGAATTTTCCTAGCCTTGATATCTCCTAGATAGCTATGGTGTTGTGGGTTTATTTCCATTGATTTTTTTCTGGTTGTTTCTCATGTTCCCTTAGTTGTGGGTTGAGTTATTAGTTCTTGGAGCCTTGGTTGGATAAATGCTCTAGAGCCTGGAAGACTACTATTGGGTTGAGTTACTAGTCCTGGAGCCTTGGTTGGAAAGATGCTTTGGAGCCCAAGGTGGGTTGAGTTACTAATCCTGAAGCCTTGGTTGGAAAAATGCTCTAGAGCCCGTAAAAAACTAGGTTTGAGTTGCTAGTCCTGGAGCCTTGGTTGGAATAAACACTCTAGAGCCATAGAACAGCTTGGGTAGAGACTAATCTGTGATGGTTGTGATGTCCGACCGTGAGGTGGAATCAGTAGTTGAGAGTTAAGTTGGTTTGGCTTCCGAAAGCCCTGGATTGGTTTGATTGATATGTTTGATGAGATTCCACATTCATGCTTGGAATATGGCACATGGGTGATTAACTGAAGAGAGATATGGCTCAACCAATCTATGGTCAAGTGGAACATGGAAGTCCCATCTCCGGTTGGCTTTTAAATTCATTAATGAGAAGCTCATTCCTTTGGTATTTGATTTATAAATGAACTAGTTCATATCTGGATTTTATTGTTGTTTTATCCATGATATTTCTATTTTTATTATGTTGATTATAAGCATGTATTTTGACAGTAGTGATGTATGGCTCTCTCCATGTTTTTATTTCTAAATGAATGCACAATGTATCTATGGTCAAATATATTGTATGAAAGATAACGATGCAGGGGAGAAATTCTTCTTAGAGATTCTCAAATAAGTATGGGACCCCTTTGCTCTTTTTTGTTGTTTATACCTGTAGCTTTCATGTTTGTGACATGTTTTACAAAATGTCTGTCATGGTTAGGAGGGGTCCAAATGAGTTCATAATGATGTGATTGCTTTTGTATCATTTTCATGTTGTTATTTATCATCTCTAAAATTTTCATGAAGTTCTAGGCAGAGCACTGGGTTCTGGGCCTGAAAAGGTGGCTTAAATCTCGAGGATGCTGGCACAAAACTTAGTATTTGGGGCCCTAGACGCTGGCATACAGTGTTATGAATGTGGCTATAGACTCCTGGATGTTGGAATGCAAGACTTTGACCACGTCTATGGCTCAAGGAGGTCAAAAGGTCAATGTGACTCAAAGGTAAGAGGCCTGAATGGTTGTGTTACCTCCTAGGGGTTTTGTTGTCATTGTACAATGTATGTATGTGATGTTTCCATTGATTCCACTTCCTTACGGTCACCTAGGAGGTTGAATCTCATTATGGTAGCCTCTCATCACATGTTTGTCGTGGTTGGCCGGTTACTTGGGTAGATGTGGGAAGAGGGTGTTACAAAGTGGTATCATATCATGGTTCAACTCTTGGACTAGATGGGCAGTGTGTTGGTCATGTTTTTTTGTTGGTTGCATATATGTTTCTCATAACTATGGTGTATGTGCTTGATTGCATCCATGTTGTGTTATCCATGGTGGTAGTGGTGTCGCCATGGAAGTGTTGAAGGTTTTGTTGTCAAAATTTTGTCATGAGTGTATGACTACTTATGTGTTGCTCATGCTTGTGCATTGTTCATGCACACTTTATTACATATTGTTACATATTTTACATGCATTTCTTTCTTATGATAGGGTTACATATTGGTCATGCTTTGGTGTTATCCATGTATGCTTTCTTGTGTGATGTCATATGTTGAACATGCGTTGGTTGTTCATGATTGGTTATACATTTCAAGTGGGTTCATATGGTCAAGTTTGCATTGGTTTGATTGAGTTTGTTGTGCATAAGTTCATTGTATGCAACTATGTCATCATTATGATACTGGTATGTTATGATGCTAATGTGTTGGATGAGATAGAGTAGGAGATGTGGATCATTAAAGTGAATTTGCAACAATGGACTATGGAGTAAGAGAAGATCGTCATACAAGTGTGCATGTTTGCCATGCAGGTATGTGATTCATGGTTGTTGTAAGAAATATGGTTACTTATATGTTTTTCATTCTATTATTATTTTGGTTACATGTATGATAAATGTTAGTTGATCAGTGTAGTCATATGCATTATGTTATGTGTATTCCTTTCATTCTATATATTTTATGGTTACATACATGATAGATGTTAGTTAATTAGTGTGATTGTATGTACATGAGTTGGTTAGTCAAGCATGGTATTAACTTGATGATTATGTTATATGATGTTGATGAGCATGTTAGATTTTGACGTATTGTTGTTATATGTTAGTTAACTTGATGATTAGGGTTATACCATTAATATCTTTTTGTTATATGTATCATGCTAAATTGGATTGGCCTTTGCAGATGGTTAGAGTTATGAAATTTAGTATGAGTCGACCTAGTTGCAATATTGTGTTGTACTAATCTCGAGTGGGTGTGCATATGTGATTGTTATGCATGAGTACCAATTTTTTATGAGCTTATGATGTGAACATGTTAGCTAGTTGTTGTTATGAATATCATGATCTTATTTTTGTTTGATCTAATGTGTTATGAAGTCATATCATGCTAATCTAGATTAATTTTGTAGACAAGATAGCCTTTCCTAAGGTACATTAAGGTATAAGTTTTCTTATATAGTATACTTGGTGCTTGAATGTTTGATTATGTCATTTATTTGGTGTTTGAGTGATTTGGTGTCTATTACGTCATCTAGTTGATTTATTTAACATGGTACGATTATAGTTTGTTTGAATGTTTGATTAATAATATGATATGAGTATGTGTTTGTAAGAATTCATGAAGATGGTTGTAATAACATGTATGTGTTGAGACAGTTGATATGTACTTGAGTGTAAGTAGGTGACAGTTGTAGAATTATGCATTATGACTAATGAATTTGAGTTGATTGTGGATTATGACATGGTTTTTAGCCTTGGTAAGAGTTGATTTCAAATTGATAGATATGTTGTCTTGATATTTGGCACATACGATTGACATGTGTGTTCAGTTACATGTTAGCGTGCTTGGAATAAGAAGGTAAGATAACTGGTATATTGTTATATTTATTTATGCATTGAAAATTATGTCTTTATGGAGGTATGATGCAGGGTATTGCATGGCAAAAGAGACTACCATCAAATCTTGGACAAGGCTCAAGTTGAGATTTCCCTTGGAAGCATTGGGAACCCAAAGGGGGATTGATTCATGTTTTTTGTTGCTAAGACTTGTGCTTTCAGTATTTTATGATTTTTTTGTGCTTGATTTGTGGCTTTGTTTATGCATAGTGCAAAGCCATGCCACTTTCTTGTGGTGTCGTATTTCTTTTAGTTTTTCATTGTCTTATTCTTATTTAATCTTGTTCTTTCCTTTTATGTTTTGAGTCCTAGGAATTGTTTGGGGAAAGAGGAAGTTGATGGAGCTCTGAAAGAGTTGAATGAAACCTAGCAGGTAATGTAAGACTTGAATGAATCTTAGTGCATGTATAAGGGTAGTGAAAGGTAAGACTATGACAATTGGTTGGACTGGTTGGGTCCATTATGGTAAATGGACGATGGTACTACAAACATGAGAAAGACAACAGAGAAGGTAAAGTAAATGGATTTGAGGGATCAGATGTCTTGGCTATGTTGGGAACTGTTGTTCTCAATGTTGTGCATGAATAAAGGGTGTTCTCTAAACCTAGAAATTATGATATCTAGAAATTGTGTTATGATCATCATTATGTTGATGTTGATATATGTATACATGCACGTATGTATGTCGTTATCTCATGAGATCATGATTTCTTTATGTTGATGTTTATATATGCATACATATATGTATCTATGTATCTATGTCACTGTATGACAGGGTTTTCAAGGATCATTCTTATGGAGGAATGATTTCTTATGTAGGTGAATTGCATGAAAAGGTTCATGGTCTTATGAGAAATCAAGTAGGAATAATAACCCTAACAAATATATGAGGTTAGTGTCATGTGGCTATGAATTTATATTATGTGATTATACTATTTATATGTTTATGTTATGGACAGGCTATGTTGAGGGATACATCAGTGGAGTGAATTCAGTGTGATTTGTGGCATGTTGGGATAAACATGGATAAGACACTAGAAGCAAGGTTTCTTGTGGGGTCAGTGGGTGGTCTATGGATGTGCAATACTACTTTTTTGTATTCGGTGAATGTACCTATGGTGATATGTATGTGTAACTTATGTAGTATTGTGTACATATGATGTTGTATGCATGTTGTATATATGGTGTTGTGTGTATATTGCATATGCAGTGCTAAGTATAGATGGTGTTATGCGGTGCTATGTACATGTTGTATATGTAGTGCTATGTACATATGGTGTTGTGTGAATGATTATACATGTGTTGTTGTGTACATGGTGTACATGTGGTGTTGTGTGCAGGTGGTGTTGTGTACATGTCATTCATGTGGTTTCGTGTACATGTCGTGCATGTGGTGTTGTGTACATGTGGTATTGTGTACACATTGTATAGGTGGTGTGGTGTACATTTTATGTCGTGTACACATTGTGTAGGTGGTGTCATGTACATGTGATGTTGTGCACATGTTGTGCAGGTAATGTTGTGTACAAGTGGTATTGTGTACATGTTTTGCATATAGTACTAGTATACATGTGGTATTGTGTGCATGTCATACATGTTGTGTTGCGAGCATGTGGTACTATGTATGTGCATGGTGTAGTCATGGTATCATGACATGTGTATTCGTTGTGTTTTACTATGTATATGTATATGTATTGTGTTGTGTTTTACACCATATGTAGGTGTATGTGTTGTGTTGTGTTGTGTTGTACATCAGGTGTAGGTGTATGTGTTGTATTCTAGCGTAGGCATATGTATTGTGTTGTATTGTACACTGGGTGTAGGTGTATGTGTCATATGTCGGTCTGGGTGCATGTATTCTATGGTGTTGTATGTTGTATGTGGGTGTACATGTTGTGATGTACATTGTGTGTATGTGTATGTGATTGAAGAGAAGAAAAGGCATTGGGTGATTGTCGGGTGTGGAAATCGATCCAACGTGTGTACAAAAAGAATAAAGGCAGAAGTAAGGACCGATGAAGGATAAGTATCAATATTTTATTTTAGTTATATTATGCATGTGATCTACAATTTTGACTTATGATGGTTACATGTGATTTATGATTACAATTTATGGTGATTTCATGCAATTCATGATTTTAATTTATGATTGCTGTGTTTTGAGCTAACCATATGTGATATGCTTATACATGGTAATTTGATCAAATAACTAGTTTGACTTGTGACAGGAAGTGAGCAGAATTGCAAGTGTACCTTATTGACGAGTTACCAATGAGGTATAATTTGAAGTTATTTCAATTTATTTTGAATCTAATGTAAATTATATGCTTGGTACAGAAAAGCATGTAATGCCCAGTTTGGGATGGTTGAAACTGATTGCAATAATTAGCAACAATAGTGAAAAGGATTTGAAACAAACAACAGTATGCTTTGGTAACACACTTCAGGAGTAGGGACATTGTGGGACATGGGTCCATTGATTTCCATGAGCATGCTATGACCGATATGATGATTTTGAGGTAGGCATATTCCTTGGTTTTTGTACCTTCCGATGCGAGGAATCCTTGCTAAGGGTTGGACTGCCTAATATGGGGGTGCCACCTAAACTTGGAAGGTGTGTGACTACATGGAAGGGGGTTACCAGATAGCCTGAGGGAATGTGTATCATAGAAGGGAAGGTCAGGGAATGGATTTGGTTTGGTCATTAACATTTCCATATGGAATCAAATGCATAGTGGGAGTGTACCCTGGAACAATGAGTTGGCAACTGTTCACTGAAACGACAACAACGTGAGATTGTAGCACTGGAAATTGGATGTATCTTTGACTTTGGAAGTGGATTTTGGACTTCCTAGGAAGGAAGTGAATCCTGGTATTACTTTGAGGGTGGAGGTGTGAGCCTCTGGACTCGTTTATTGTTGATACAGGCATCGTGTCCTTCTATTTTCTAGTTGAGCAAATGTGTATGAGTATATATGTGTATATTATTGTAAATACCATAATGAGTTGTGTTATAAAGCTCCAATACATGGTATGATTGTCATGATGTTTTTTTCTTTTGAGCAGGTTATTCATTGTAAATACTGCAACGAGCTGCATTATAAATCTCCATGGGCAGTATGTTTGTTTTCAACTGTCTTATTGGTTTGTAGGTGTCATTGAACACCGAGGACGGTATTCCCCCAAGGGGGAGGGTTCTGTAACAACCATGGTTAAAAATCCATGTAAAATATGTAAGACCATTGTTGATGGAACATGTATTCCAAGTTGAATGTTGGGAAAAACATCCTAGCAAGCGTTCATTTGGTTTATTATGGCTAAAGGAAATTTGCAAAGGCAATGACAAAGGCATTGGAAAGGAGGCCTTAATTGGCATTTTATTTATGAAAAATAATGGAAATTAGGAGAAAATGAAGGTGAAAGGTCAGAGGTTGCATGTCAGGAGGAAAATGAACAAAAATAATTGAAAATGAAGAAAATAGAGGCCTCATTAATAAAACGGCTTTTGAGGATCAATTGGTAAGCTTTGGTCAATGAATTTTTGGATCTCTCTCATTATTTTCTCTCTCTCTCTCATTCTCTTGGATACTTAGAGTTTTCTTAGAGCACTCTTGGAGAGTGTGGCATACTTGGTGATTTGGAACAAGAAGGAAAAGGAAGAGGATGAAAGCACAAGAGGACAACGAGATCAACAACTACAACGAGTTTTGATTGCAGGTACAAAGTTGCATGTAAGTTTTCCTCACTAGTTTGGGCATGCATGGTATATGCATGTGGTTCCTTGGTCATGATCTGTCATTGGCATGTAGGATTCCCTAGATTGACAGTGGATTTTCCTAGCCTTTCCATTTCCCAAATAATCATGTTGTTGTGGTTTTATTTCCATTATTTTTTTCTAGTTGGTTCTCATGCTCCCCTTAGCTGTGAGTTGAGTTAATAGTTCCTAGAGCCTTGGTTGGAAAAATGCTCTGGATCTCGACAGACAATTGTTGGGTTGAGTTACTAGTCCTAGATCCTTGGTTGGACAAATTCTCTGGAGCCCTAGGTGGGTTGAATTACTAGTTCTGGAGCCTTGGTTGGACAAACACTCTGGAGCCCGAAAACAACTAGGGTTGAGTAACTAGTCATGGAGCCTTGGTTGGAACAAACACTCAGGAGTCCTGGAAAAAATTAGGTAGAGACCAATATGTGATGGTTGTGATGTTCGATCATGAGGTGGAATCACTGGTTGAGAGCGTTAGGTTCCTATAAATATAGGATTCATAATTTTGATTAGACTCTGTTAAAATTATTGAAATATTGTACATACCTTTGCTTTCTGCAAATGTATTCCCAAATTAAAAAATGACAAAAGAGGGTATGTCCTAAAAGAACAATCGAAGGACAAAAAGAAACAAAGGTCAAAAGAATATTAAATATGAACCCCATCAAAAATAGATCATGAAAGTGTTGCAAGTTTAAATGCAACTACTTTAGTTTATTTTTGCCAATAAGATTGTGTGCAACTTGTCCTAAATGCCACAAATCCATGAGGGTCAAACAGCTTAAACTTGACCTCTCATGCTTTAAATTTCATGTTGTTAGATAGAGAATAAAGATCTGTCAAACAATTTAAACTAGACAAATCAGTAGATAACATAGAGAATAAATGAGGAGCTCAACAGTTTAATCTAAGCCCTCGGATGAAATAGGGCTAGAATTAGATATTTTTTATGTTTTGAAATAAATTTGATTTAGGGTTGTAAGCTTAAATGCACCCATGAAAATGAAGTAAAAAATGTTAAAATAATGATGGGTAGGTAGAAATCAATTGTGCAAGCATGTAATAAAGCATCATCAGGCAAAATTACTAATTTCCCCTCCCCTACAATGATTCAGTATTCTAAACCTTCAATTAAAAAGGCTCAGAGCATTTCTTTGACTTTTGTTGGGACCAGACCCAAGGCTCAATGACTAATTGGTTAAAAATATTGAATTCCTACATAAAACCCCATTTCATCAACATTTACCCTTCATCCATAATCATGATCCCTTTTTCTAAGTAAAAACCCATTTTTACTTAGTAAAGGTAAAAACCCTAAATAATTAATTTCATTTCCATTTCAAAATCACTCATAAACCCATAAATTGCATTTTATCCTAAGTTTAAGTGTAAAAAACATAAAGGGACAAAATATGCTTATTTGTCTATCTTTTACACTTCACTTAGTGTTAAAACATGTATTTTTTATTCATATCATATATTACCCCTTTATTTCATATTAATTTCTAACTTATGTATTAGCTCCACTATATACCCCTTAGCCCGTATTATATTAATTCCACTTTTTATTTTAATTCCCAAACCAAATTTTAATTATAACATATAGTTTTAAATTTCGCACATGTCATATATGTCAGACCTACCTACTATATCCCCCGCCAGTCCTAATATTACATTCGCCTGCATCCCCTTTGTTAAAAGCTCTAACTTCCGCCATTCATAATAAACCAAGGTTATGTATTAAAACATTATTTTAATACATAATTATCCCGTCGGATTAAAAAACCCCGGACCCATTCTGAAATGCCATGCAACTCCACCAGTCAATCACGACCATTAACATTGACCCTCCGAGATCCGACGATCCTCAGGCTATATCGCAATGAAAGTTGTGCGAACATAACATTTCCATTTCCAAGAAAAATAGGTGGTTTTCAAATCCTCTCCCTCCTCCACGTGGCTCATTCCTACTGGATCGCATTCGATCCATTTCAAACCGCTTACCACCTCAATTGCACACGATAACCACTCGCGGTTTCTATTCTTCGAAGCCCGAAAACCACCCATCCTATGATTTTACCACCATTCAATGCTTAACCTGCTTTAAACCAAAAACACTATAAAATTTCATGACGGGCATAGTTAAGCCCTTAATACATTATCTGTCCATTTTTAAACCATCTCCGACTAAAAATCAAGCATTGTACTCTATTTTTTCACCCTAAGAACCAGAAATCCATTTCAACTATTGCTAAGACCACTTCAAGCTCCCAGTTTACTTCAAGAGACTTCAAAAACCATCAGAAAGCATTTCTGATGCCTCAAAAACCTTTTCAAGACCAAATACCTGCAAAAAGTGGTATTATTCGAAGGAAATAACCTTCCCTTCATTCGAAAGAACCAAATTTCTACCAATTCGAACCTTGTGAAGCCTATTTTTCCCATAGAAAGACTTGTATTTACCCAAAGAACAGATTTGATGTGAAACCCTGATAAATTCAAATTTTTCTAAAGACTGTAACTTGTTTTAAGCAAAATTGAAGAAATTTAAGTATTTCAGACCTTTAGAAACCCTTTTTAATGAAGAAAACCCTTTTATAAATGTTGAAAACCCCTTTTTGTGCATAAATTAGAAGGAACAAAAATGAAAACCTACTGCAGTCCAAATCATTTTTCACAATCTTTTCCCATCATCAAAGCCATTATCCCTCCATGCAGACCTCTGTTTTATTAATAATTTTTTTTTTTTTTAGGTCATTAGCAAAAGGAGAATTTGGATAAAACAATCTAAATACTAGTTAAAGATCTGTTTTACTCCAAAAGTTCACAAAGAAAAGAATTTTAAATGATATTACTTAACAAAATATTCCAAACAGCAGAACAGAAAGAAGTCATTTATGCAGAGAGAGATAAATTTTCACATTAAATGGTAAAAGTGAAATAAGAATTCACAATGACAGTGAAAACATAATAGTCAAAGAGAATCAGAGTTAAAGTGTATCAAATGAAAGTCAAAGTGAAAGTCAAATCAGAAAAAGTAACAAGCAATCAAGGTAAAATGGTAAAAGTAAATACAGAGGTAGTAATGGTTAAACAGAGATGAAAATACTTTCACCAACAATGAAATTTATCCAAAGTAAAAGAAAAACAGTTAAAAGAACAAAAAGGTTAAAAGATGAAAACAGAGCAAGAAGGGACATTTTTGCACAAATTTCTTGTTTAAGTCATTGTTTTACAGAAAATATTATGGACAACACAAGATGAATTTTGTAAAACTGAAGGAGGTTTATGTTCCTAAGATGTCCAACTACAAAAACCTCTCCCACTTTTCTAACAACCATTATGGGTTTGGAAATAATAAACAATATTTGAAAGCACGTTTTACAGAACATTTATTTTTAGTCATCATGTTGCAAAGATTATTGTGGCCAATAAAAAATACATCTTAAAAAACATAAGGAGGTTTTTGTTCCTAAGAGACCCATATACAAAAACCTATCTCACTTTTTTCACAGGTATTACAGAATGAGATATACATGCACATATTTATAGCATATTTTTTAGACTGTCCAAAGCTCTGTTTTACACATCTTTTTGCAGAGCCTATTGTGACCAGCTGGAGCAGCATTTTAGGGAATTGAGAGAGGTTTATCTCAAAATCATATTTATCTACAATAACCACTTTCAATTTTTACATATATATTTCGGATTGATATATATAAAGGTACCATTGGACCCTAAGTTTGCAGAATTTCTGGAGCAGAATGCACAAAGAAAGGAGACAATTAGTGACCTGGATGCCTCATCATCAACTAAGAGTTGAGATAAAATTCGAATTCTCTTATTTTTCACCATCAATCCATAATTATAGTGCCAAATAGATTCATTAGTTTTGAGTTTCCTTTTATTAAGTTCTATTTATGTAAAACAGTTTGAGATATTTGTAAACTAATCTTGATATTTGTTCAAGATATTCTAGTTTAGAATTTGTATAAATACTTCATCCTTTGAATTATTATTATGGAATAAAATTGTTGGTATTGTTATAGTCATTTCTTCTTGGACTTTAAAGCTTTTTTGTGTCAAAAATTTGAGTAGCAGGCTGGATCAATGCAAATTGGCATCATACTTCAGGATCCCTATGATGAGCTATTTGGAGTGAAGTATTTTCTTCACTTGTCATTGTTTTTTTTCTCTATTACATGCATCCCTTTATGTTTATGCTAAATCTGAATGTATAAATAGGATTAATAATACAAGATATGTTAATAGCACCCTGTTTTCAACTAGTTATCATTTATATGTTTTCCTCTGATTTCCAGTGTAGGGAACCCTTAATTTCTACCTCTCTCGTTTGATCTCTTTCTACTACTTCCTTTTCTGGATTTAAGGATTATTAAGTTCCCTTTATCCCGATCATACCACCTCACAAAAACAACTTTCCAAGATCTCCAAGGGTTATCTATCTTGCCCTGAAGACATTTGACCTTTGCCCTTGATCCTAGTCTTGTTTACTTGATTTTGACTCCTTAGCCCAATGGAAAAATAGATTTTCCACTATCCATCTTTTCAAGTGATTTTTCCCACCAAATCTACCAAAACCAAACCAAAGCAGCACTTTCGTAACTAGCCTAATATTTTACAAATTAAACAAAGTTAAAACTTAAAGAGAGAGCCCTCTCTGAACCCTAGGAAGGCTAGATCCTAGAGTTTAAAGTTGGTTTGTGGTTACCTCGGACTATTTCTCTTGAACTTGGAGAAATTACTAAGTGATAACATAATGGAGACTCCACTGGGGAATATTAACATTTTCTTCAGAAATATTTTACAGGTTCAGATTTGATCTATGATGGTGGACAGTGATCAGACACACAAAGGTTAAATCATCCACCTGGTGACTCCAAATAAATTTCACAATCAAGACTCCACTAGAGGAATGAACCTGAAAGAGCAATATGGAAAGATTAGGCTTTCAACTTGGATCTTAATCTAAGACATTGTGTTCTTTCTCATTAAGAAATTTTGTCAATTTATATTGTATTTTAGAGAAGATCTTAGATTATTTTTTAATTATTTTATTTTGAATATTATAAGTATTAATTCTCTTAATCTCTTTGAGAAGATTTCTTCTGAATATAATGATGATCATTTTTCAATTAAGAAGCCTCAAATAATCAAGACTGGTCTTACAACCCCTGTACATATTCTTGTACCATATAAAGTTCCTGATAGATATAAGCCCCTCATTTTACCTCCTATACTCCATGATTTCCCTGATAATTATTACAAATTTCTTCCCAGGTTTGATGGAGAAAATAATAACATCACTGCGCAAAAACATATTCAGGTTTTTGAGAATTATATGGATTTATTTGAGATTTATGAAGAGGATGCTAAAATCGGAATTTTTGCTCTTTCTTTGCAAAATAGAATAAAGAGTTGGTTCAAGAATCTGCCTAATGCAAGCATCTCAAATTTCCAACAATTTGTCAAAAAATTTCTTGACAGATGGATAATTAAAGTCAATCTTTTTGTGATCATAGAAGAATATAATTAGTTAAAAAGACATCCAAATGAAACAATACATCAATTTTCTAACAGATTTACTCAAGTTTATTATTCAATGCCAGAAAATATAAGACCTCCTCATGATTCAACTCTCTTGAATTATCCAAGTGCCTTTGATCCAAAAATAGAATTTCATTTAAGAGAAAGAGGTCCAGAAACACTTGTAGAGATGAAAAACATTGCAATTGATGTAGAAGTTAATTTGAAAATAAGAAATGAAAATTTGAAAGCAGAAGAAGAGAAGTAAAACATTTTAGAGGTAAAACTCAGCCTTTTGGTAAGAAAACTAGATGAAATCATACAAAAGATCACCATGAAAAATGAATTTTTTGTTCAAAATCACCATGAATAAATAGAAGAGGTTGATAGCCATGAACAAATTCCTGCTAATTCCAATTATCATAGATCAGAAAGTGAATTTACAGATCAATATATAGAGGAGCAATCTCCTGATCTAATGTGTATGTTTGATGGCATTCCTTCTTTTGATGATTTTCCTAAGTATGATCATTATGATGATAGTTATGTTCTCCAAACTAAAGCTAACTTTACAGAGCAATCAAGAGCTAGTTTGTGGGATGACGAAACTCAGTTTTAGCAGTCAGAATACAGTGATCAGCCAATACAGATCAGCTACGAGAGTGAGGAAGAAAAAGCACAAAATTTGGAAATAAGTGAAGGTTCTTTACCTCTTTGTTTTTCTTCATTTCATTTTATTAGAGACAACTTTAATGAAATCAATAATCATCAGTATTTAGAGATTGTTATGGATGACAAAGAAAACAATGAATTTCTTGATCATGATTATTCAGTTTCACAAGTACAGTTATAAAATTCCATTGAAACATCAGATCAAATGACACAAGAAAGTTCCATACCAATATGTTTTGAATCATTTCAGATTTTAAAGGAAATGTGGTATAACATCTTTAAAGAAAAGAATGAGAAACTTGTTGAAGTTTATGAAGTCCCATGGAATCCTATATGCCATAGGTTGCAACAATTTTCTCAATTTTTTTATGATCCAATAGCTGATATGTTGGATATTGAACGTATTCAAATCCTACCTCCATTAACTAACTATGAGTTTTATAATCAGGATGATAAAGTTTTCAACAGTCAAACATTACAATCAGTAGGAATATCATCACAAATCTTATCTGAAAGTTTGCAGGGAGATAAAGAAGAAAATAACATTTCAGATTCATGGCATGGAGGCCATCCAGAATAGATGTACAATTGTTTAGATCAATTAAACATTACTGTATATATCTTGGAAGATCGTTTTGAAAAGTTTCTAGAGTCAACAAAGGAAATTAAGTATTTCCTTATCCTCTCATTTGTTGACAAGTTTCTAATAGGTTGTAGAATTACAGTTTTGAAAATCAACAAGCACATGCAACAAAATACCTCAATGTATATAATGCTTGAATGTTTGCATTGGCTATTTCATTTTACCTAACCACAGTTGGACAGTTGATTAGAGTAAATAGGTAGGATTTCAGCTTATTTCAGTTTTCAGTTTTCAGCTAGTTTGAAATAATTCATTAAGATTTGAAGCTGAGGAAAAGGCCCTAAGATATTGATGATTTAGTACTTTGGTTTGAAGGTTGCAGCACCTTTTGGTCTCAGATTAGATTTCAGTTTGCAGAAAAAGGTGTAAATTCATTTCAATATTTTTCAGTCACAGCATATGCATGTTTGGGATTGGCCCAATGGATCAGGCTACTAGTCGACGGTGTTCTTGACATCTCACAAGGAGATTCCATCCCCATGTGAAGCCATTGTTAGGGTCCTATAAATATAGGATTCATAATTTTTATTTGACTCTGTTAAAATTCTTGAAATATTGTACATACCTTTGCTTTCTGCAAATGTATTCCCAAATTAAAAAATGACAAAAGAGGGTATGTCCTAAAAGAACAATCAAAGGACAAAAAGAAACAAATATCAAAAGAATATTAAATATGAAGCCCATCAAAAATAGATCATGAAAGTGTTGCAAGTTTAAGTGTCGCTACTTTAGTTTATTTTTTCCAATAAGATTGTGTGCAGCTTGTCCTAAATGCCACAAATCCATGAGGGTCAAATAGCTTAAACTTGACCTCTCATGCTATAAATTCCATGTTGTTAGATAGAGAATAAAGATTTGTCAAACAATTTAAACTTGGCAAATCAGTAGATAATATAGATAATAAATGAGGAGCTCAACAGTTTAATCTGAGCCCTCAGATGAAATAAGGTTAGAATTAGATAGTTTTTATGTTTTGAAAGAAAATTGATTTAGGGTTGAAAGCTTAAATGCACCTATGAAAATGAAGTAAAAAATGTTAGAATAATGATGGGTAGATAGAAAGCAGTTATCCAAGCATGTAATAAAGCATCATCGGGAAAAATTACTAATTTCCCCTCCCCTACAAAGTGTTAGCCACCTATGAAATTTTTGACAAGAAAACAGGTGGCTAAAATGTTTTTGAGCCTTCAAGAAATACATTTCCTCTGAAAACATATCATTCTTGAAGCCTCATGTGTCTTTAACCCTTTGAAGAATCCTCACTGATGTTTCTAGTTTAAAAACCTCTTTGTTCTGTGAAGAAGAATGCCCAAAAGGCCTCCATTTTCGCTTATTTCATTCCCTCAGACCCTTTGTTTTCATCACCTTTTTCCCCCTTTGAAAATTCCTCCAAAATCCCTCATTAACCCTCTAAATCATCCTAACTCCCTTTTAAACCTTATAAATATCCTTTGTCTGGCTTAAAAACCTCTTTTTCTCTCTACCAAATCCCTCTTTTGGCCTTAAAATACATTAAATTTAAGCCAAAAACCCACTTTTCCATATAATAGGCTTAAGCTCCTTTCGGCTAAGCCCCTAACCACTTCCCCACCATACAACCGGGCGTCGAGACCAAGTGCTAAGCCCGTAGGCGCTTATCGCAATCGGAGGTTTCACGGTGAGTGCATTTCTTTATTAAACGAAAAAGTTCCAATGCGAGAAATTTGTTCTATCGGACCTCGCCGTGATCTCGACCATTGATCTTTAAAAGATCAAACGGTCAGCGCTAATCCTGCATTCCTTCATTGCCCCTATTTGTTTACCCACCCGATCATACATGAGTCGTCGATCTGTCTCCAGATCGGACGGTGGTCGCTTAATCGCACCGTCACAGCACCCAATCCCATCGCATTTGACCTCCGCTGATTGGTGAGTCCTGATTTGATCTGAGCCGTCCATCTCGCATGATCCTACAGTCCATATTTCTCTTCACTCCGCTCATTTGCCCCCCGTCTTTCCCCCTCGGGTCAAATATCCACCGTTGATCCTTCCGCTGATTCAATGGCCCTAATGTAATCACAAGTTTAAAACTCAGAGTTTCTGACCCCCGCCTTCCTCCTATTGTGATTGATTTTCCACCATTGATCTCCATAGATCCGACGACCAGAATCAAACCTGCCTTTGACTTCCCACCGTTTAACCGCCAACGCATATTTCCTTTTCGCGCTGCCTCCTCCGTCGTCCGATCTCCCACCCCTCCATCCAACGGTTAGCATGCATATCACGTTATTTTGGCATACGGGCTTTAACGCTCCAAAGTTACACGATGAAGGCGGTTTTATTTTTCCACGTGTCTTGCAGTGACGTATATCGTGTTTTTTGGGAAAAAATTTTAAACCACTCCAAAGGCACACGACACCGGCGGTTTTTCCCACTAATACCACTTTTCCCCTTTGGCTCCCGAAAGCCTCATCATTTAATCTTAGTCGTTGATTGTTTGATCTAGCGGCTCGCATTGCATCGTGCCCCCATCTACATATTTATTTCATCTGAGCCTCTACAGAGTTCATCCAACAATCCCCACCGTTGATCTCCTCCTGAGATCTAACGACTCATAGTTAATCGCCCTCCGCCCACCGGGTCCCACCATAGAAGGCCCCGCTTTCATTCATTTAACCCATTTCCTTTTTATTTCACCCAAGCTTTAAACCCATGTGTTTTACACCAAAGGCTATGATTCTCCGCCTAACTTACTATTAACACCTCCATCTGCAATCCTGATTGTTGATCATCCTCTATCCATCTAATTGGATGGTTCACGACTCTCTCTACACCAAATCTTCATTAGTTCATTCTTCCACCGTTCTGCATGGTTCTTCCACCCGTTTCCACCTACATTCACCATTTCCACCACTGCTTCCACAGGCCTCCACAGCATTTCTCTGCCACCTCCCCTAGATTTTTATAGCAATTTTATTGCATTTGTGCAAGGATTAAAGAGTGGCAAATTCACTCTACCTCCACTCTGTCTTAATGAGTCAATTTAATTTACATCTACTTCCACAGTTACTCATTCTCCTATAAGAACCCCAAAGAACATATTTTTGTTGTTGTTGTTGTTGTTTTTGTTATTTGTAGGGATTCATTGACTGTTAGAACCGTTATTGGGGAGAGTAGCCAAGTAGTTTGTAATTTAGTAGGCTGGGAGGAGAAAGTTTGGATTGTATCAGCCAATGAGCTCAGTGTATGTGACTGGTTTTGCACATCAATTAATCAAGCAATTTCACAGGATCCTGGTCTATATTACGGGTGATGTTTCCTATCTTATTTCATTTTAATCATGTTGTTCATATTTATCTGATAAGAATCAGTAAATCAGGCTTAGGATATACCCCTGCATGGTACCCTAATGCCCACTGCTCTTTTTGTCTTTGATGTTTTCTGCTTAATGTGTATCTGAGAGAAAATTCATGTAGTTTAACCAGTTAAAGATGTTGGTCAAGCCCGTGCTTACTGATGTGTGAATTCGAGGTTTGTTGCTTAGATGTTCTTGTTGGGTTTAAGCTAGAAGAATTGGGATACCAGGGATTTAGTGTAAGCCCTGTCCACTGGGGTACTTTTAAAATAGGTTGACCTTTCTAAGATCTCTTGAGCTAGTGTCAAAAGCATTGAAGGTTAAAAGTCCTTCTCTGATCTTATGCCTAGTTCTGTGTTTAAATCTTAAGTGTTTTCCCTTTGAGAGTATGTTGAATCAGGCCCGGAGTTAAATGACCTCTGACCTGATCTTAAGCTTCCCTTTGTGTCTTTCCTTTTCACTCCTTAATGTCCCATTCCACCATCTATGTAAAATATCCTTTAGTATAGATGACTTGCCCTATGGAAAGCCTTGGTTAGCTGTTATGCAAGTAATCTCCTTTCATGACTCCATAGCCCAATGGATGGCACATTCCTATCCTATCCTCTTTTGCCGAAACATCCTGTTGTTTTGTTCATTTCATTCCATAACCTTTTTAGTTAATGATCTCCGACCAACCCAACAACCAACCAAATCATTTAAAAACCCCTATTCTTCATACCTAGCCTAATACCTCATTTTGAGCTTCAAAGATATATTATTCTTTGTCTTTATGGAGAGATTCCTCTCCGGATCCAGGAGGGCTAGATCCTAGGATCCCAAAGCAGTTTGATGTTGTCTTATCTTTTGGTATTGCCAAATCTGCCAAAACATAGGAACCCCAACATAATGGCGACTCCACCGGGGAATAAACTTTGAGTGTCCTTAACTGCTATATCTGGTCTTGTGTCCCATTGTCGTCACCAACATAATGGCAACTCCGCTGGGGAATAAAATTTGAGTGCCCTTAACTGCTATATCTGGTCTTGTGTCCCATTTTCGTCACTAACATAATGGCGACTCCGCTGGGGAATTAAACTTTGAGTACCCTTAACTGCTATACCTGGTCTTGTGTCCCATTGTCATCTCCAATATAATGGCGACTCCATTGGGGAATAAATACCAATAGCTTTGATTTGGTAATAAAGTACTGTGGTGGACAGTAAATCTCCTTGAGCATCTTAGAAATTCACCTGGTGACTCCACAGTTCCTAAATGATTAAAAGACTCCACTGGTGATCAATAGGTCGCTGATTATCTTTGTTTTCACAAGACTCCACTGGGAGACCAGTCGCATTACAACATCATCCATGCTAAAGACCAAGTCACTTCACTAATGGAAGACTCTGAACAATTTGCAGAAATGCATCCAAGTTTCATAGCAGAGTGTCGTCATATAATGTCAAGGAACTTGGTAGAAATGGAATGGGAGGACCTTCCTGGGGCCATCCTTCTCAACTCAAAATTCAAACCTGTGCTTAAGAAAATTTTTCTAGGATTGGTGGTTAAAATATATGAAGCTGAGATTGAGATTTTGAACTCACAAGAAAATTCATATCAATTCAAAGACCCCAGAGCATTTTTGGAAAGTCTCCCTCCCCCTAAGGAAGAAGAAATTCCACTTCTTGTTGAAGTACAAGAAGAAGATAATCGGGCTTTCAAGAGCCATACTGAAGATGCAATGGAAGATGTAGTAATCAAAGCTACCCAGGATATAGACAACCTACCAGTCATGGAAGGCCTTAAAGAAGAAATTTTATATCATGTTCTGATTGATCCTGTGGCAGAGTATATGGAGGCCCTGATCAACTCAAATTCTCCAGCATTAATCCTTCGTAGGGTATAGATTCATCAGGAGTGGTCACCACCGATGGTGACCTTAGTTTTGAAGAACCACATGCAGAGCACCTTATGGTCGTCTCTGATGAGCAGTCAGTACTCTTTCCCTTCTTTGTTACTGCTTGACTGGCTGCACTGGCATTATTGTATCACCTAGAGCATCAGAGATTTCCAAGTAGAGTAGGGTAGGTAGGAGATTTTAATAAAGCTTAGCCTATGAGCATTTAGTCAATTTTTTTTAATTCCTGCAAAGTTCAGCAAGCCAGACAGTCTAATCCTGGCTTGACTATTTTTCAATTTATGTCTTAGAATGTAGAGAAGAAATCTGCTAGATAGTTTAATCCTAGCAGATAATAGTTTAGGTAGAGAAGCTATGAGGCCAACTATCTAATCTGGTCTCATGGAGTAATAAGAGTAGCAGTAGAATAGGTTTATTTTCCTGTTTGAAAAAAATTGATGATGTAAAGGGTCTGCAAGTCCAAATGCACCCAGAAGAAAAAATGTTAGGACAATAGTATGGGTAGGTAGTTGTTTGGGAGAATATTACTGCTGATATAATGTCTTCATGATTGTGGCAGCTAATCCAAGAAAGAAAAATATGTGTCAAGTACCAGGCATCTGGCCTACACCAAAGATCATTTTCTGAATTCTTGACACCTTCAAAAAGATGCCATCCCCATGTGGAGCCATTTTTAGCCACCTATGAAATTTTTGACAAGAAAATAGGTGGCTAAAATGTTTTTGAGCCTTCAAGAAATAAATTTCCTCTAAAAACATATCATTCTTGAAGCCTCCTGTGTCTTTAGCCCTTTGAAGAATCCTCATTGTTGTTTCTAGTTTAAAAACCTCTCTGTTCTGTGAAGAAGAATGCCCAAAAGGCCTCCATTTTCCCTTATTTCATTCCCTCAGACCCTCTGTTTTCATCACCTTTTTCCCCCTTTGAAAATTCCTCCAAAATCCCTCATTAACCCTCTAAATCACCCTAACTCCCTTTTAAACCTTACCAATATTCTTTGCCTGGCTTAAAAACCCCTTTTTCTCTCTACCGAATCCCTCTTTTGGCCTTAAAATACACTAAATTTAAGCCAAAAACCCACTTTTCCATATAATAGGCCTAAGCCCCTTTCGGCTAAGCCCCTAACCACTTCCCGACCATACAACCAGGCGTCGAGACCAAGCACTAAGCCCATAGGTGCTTATCGCAATCGGAGGTTTCACGGTGAGCGCATTTCTTTGTTAAACGAAAAAGTTTCGATGCGAGAAATTTGTTCTATCGGACCCCGCCGCGATCTCGACCATTGATCTTTAAAATATCGAATGGTCAGCGCTAATCCTGCAATCTGCCATCGCCCCTATCCATTTACCCACCTGATCATACATGAGTCGTTGATCTGTCTCTAGATCGGACGGTGGTCGCTTAATCGCACTGTCGCAGCGCCCAATCCCATCACATTTGACCTTCGCCAATAGGTGAATCCCAATTTGATCTGAGCCATCCATCTCGCATGATCCTACGGTCTAGATTTCTATTCACTCTACTCATTTTCCCCCCGTCTTTCCCCCTCGGGTCAAATCTCCACCGTTGATCCTTCCGTCGATTCAACGACCCTGATGTAATCACAAGTTTAAAACTCAGAGTTTCTGACCCCCTGCCTCCCTCCGATTGTGATTGATTTTCCACCATTGATCTCCACAGATCCGACGGCCAGAATCAAACCCGCCTTTGACTTCCCACCATTTAACCGCTAGTGCATCTTTCCTTTTCGCGCTGCCTCCTCTGTTGTCGGATCTCCCACCCCTCCATCCGATGATCAGCATGCATATCGCGTTATTTTGGCATACGGGCTTTAACGCTCCAAAGTTTCGCGATGAAGGCGGTTTTATTTTGCCACGTGTCTTGCAGCAACGTATATCGCGTTTTTTGGGAAAAATTTTAAAACCACTCCAAAGGCACGCGACACCGGTGGTTTTTCCCACTAATACCACTTTTCCCCTTTGGCTCCCCAAAGCCTCATCATTTAATCCTGGCCGTTGATTTTTTGATCTAGCGACTCGCATTGCATCGTGCCCCCATCTACATATTTCTTTCGTCGAAGCCTCTACAGAGTTCATCCGACAATCCCCACCATTGATCTCCTCCTGAGATCTAACGACTCACAGTTAATCACCCTCCGCCTGCTGAGTCCCACCATCAAAGGCCCCACTTTCATTCATTTAACCCATTTCCTTTGTATTTCACCCAAGCTTTAAACCCATGTGTTTTACACCAAAGGCTATGATTCTCCTCCTAACTTACTATTAACACCTCCATATGTAATCTTGACCGTTGATCGTCCTCTGTCCATATAATCGGACGGTTCACGACTCTCTCTGCACCAAATCTTCATCAGTTCATTCTTCCACCATTCTGCATGGTTCTTCCACTCGTTTCCACCTGCATTCACCATTTCTGCCACTACTTCCACAGGCCTCCACAGCATTTCTCCGCCACCTCCCCTGGATTTTTATAACAGGTTTATTGTATTTGTGCAGGGATTACAGTGTGGAAAATTCACTCTGCCTCCACTATGTCTTAATGAGTCAATTTAATTTACATCTACTTCCATAGTTACTCATTCTCCTATAAGAACCCCAAAAAACATATTGTTGTTGTTGTTGTTTTTGTTGTTATTACTTGTAGGGATTCATTGATTGTTAGAACAGATATTGGGGGAGAGTAGCCAAGTAGTTTGTAATTTAGTAGGCTGGGAGGAGAAAGTTTGGACTGTATCAGCCATTGAGCTCAGTGTATGTGACTGGTTTTGCACATCAATTAATCAAGCAATTTCACAGTATCCTGGTCTATATTACGGGTGATGTTTCCTGTCTTATTTCATTTTAATCATGTTGTTCATATTTCTCTGATAAGAATCAGTAAATCAGGCTTAGGATATACCCCTGCATGGTACCCTAATGCCCACTGCTCTTTTTGTCTTTGATGTTTTATGCTTAATGTGTATCTGAGAGCAAATTCATGTAGTTTAACCAGTTAAAGATGTTGTTCAAGCCCATGCTTACTGATGTGTGAATTCCGGGTTTGTTGCTTAGATGTTCTTGTTGGGTTTAAGCTGGAATAATTGGGATACCAGAGATTTAGTGTAAGCCCTGTCCACTGGGGTCCTTTTCAAACAGGTTGGCCTTTCTAAGATCTCTTGAGCTAGTGTCAAAAGCATTGAAGGTTAAAAGTCCTTCTCTAGTCTTAGGCCTATTTATGTGTTTAAATCTTAAGTGTTTTCCCTTTGAGAGTATGCTGAAGCAGGCCTGGAGTTAAATGACCTATGACCTGATCTTAAGCTGCCCTTTGTGTCTCTCCTTTTCACTCCTTAATGTCCCATTCCACCATCTATCTAAAATATCCTTTAGTATAGATGACTTGCCCTATGGAAAGCCTTGGTTAGCTGTTATGAAAGTAATCCCCCTTCATGACTCCATAGCCCAATGGATGGCACATTCCTATCCTATCCTTTTTTGCTAAAACATCCTGTTGTTTTGTTCCTTTCATTCCATAACCTTCTTAATTAATGATCTCCAACCAACCCAACAACCAACCAAATCATTTAAAAACCCCTGTGCTTCATACCTAGCCTAATACCTCATTTTGAGTTTCAAAGATATATTATTCTTTGTCTTTATGGAGAGATCCCTCTCTGGATCTAGGAGGGTTAGATCCTAGGATCCCAAAGCGGTTTGATGTTGTCTTATCTTTTGGTATTTCCAAATATGGGAAAACATAGGAACCCTAGCACAATGATTTAGTATTCTAAACCTTCAATTAAAAAGGCTCAGATCATTTCTCTGACTTCTGTCGAGACCACACCCGAGGCTCAATGACTGATTGGTTAAAAATATTGAATTCCTACATAAAACTCCATTTCATCAACATTTACCCTTCATCCATAATCATGATCCTTTTTTCTAAGTAAAAACCCATTTTTACTTAGTAAAAGTAAAAACCCTAAATAATTAATTTCATTTCCATTTCAAAATCACTCAAAAACCCATAAAATGCATTTTATCCTAAGTTTAAGTGTGAAAAACATAAAGGGACAAAATATGCTTATTTGTATATCTTTTACACTTTACTTAGTGTTAAAACATGTATTTTTTATTCATATCATATATTACCCCTTTATTTCATATTAATTTATAACTTATGTATTAGCTCCACTATATACCCCTTAGCCCGTATTATATTAATTCCACTTTTTATTTTAATTCCCAACCCAAATTTTAATTATAACATATAGTTTTAAATTCTACACATGTCATATATGTCAGACCTACCTACTATATCCCCCGCCAGTCCTAATATTACATTCGCCTGCATCCCCTTTGTTAAAAGCTCTAACTTTCGCCATTCATAATAAACCAAGGTTATGTGTTAAAAAATTATTTTAATACATAATTATCCCATCGGATTAACAAACCCTGGACCCACTCCGAAATTCCAAGCAACTCCACCAGTCAATCGTGACCGTTCGCATTAACCCTCCAAGATCCAATGATCCTCAGGGTATATCGCAAATAAAGTTGCGCGAACATAACATTTCCATTTCCACGCGAAATAGGTGGTTTTCGAATCCTCTCCCTCCTCCACATGGCTCATTCCTACTGGATTGCATTCGATCCATTCCAAACCGCTTACCACCTCAAATGCGCGCAATAACCAGTCATGGTTTCTATTCTTCGAAGCCCCAAAACCACCCATCCTATGATTTGACCACCATTCAATGCTTAACCTGTTTTAAACCAAAAACACTATAAAATTTCATAACGAGCACAGTTAAGCCCTTTCTACATTATCTGTCCATTTTTAAACCATCTCCGACTGAAAATCAAGCGTTGTACTCCATTTTTTCACCCAAAGAACCAGAAATCCATTTCAATTGTTGCTGAGACCACTTCAAGCTCCCAGTTTACTTCAAGAGACTTCAACAACCATTAGAAAGCCTCTCCGATGCCTCAGAAACCTTTTGAAGACCAAATACCTACAAAAATAGGTATTCTTCAAAGAAAATAACCTTCCCTTCATTTGAAAGAACCAAATTTCTTCCAATTCAAACCTTGTGAAGCCTATTTTTCCCACAAAAAGACCTGTATTTACCCCCAAAAGAACAGATTTGATGCGAAACCCTGATAAATTCAAATTTTTCTGAAGACTGTAACTTGTTTTAAGAAAAATTGAAGAAATTTAAGTATTGAAGACCTTTAGAAACCCTTTCGAATGAATAAAACCCTTTTATAAATGCTCAAAACCCCTTTTTGTGCATAAATTAGAAGGAACAAAAATGAAAACCTGCTGCAGTTCAAATCATTTTTCACAGTCTTTTCCCATCATCAAAGCCATTATCCCTCCATGTAGACCTCTGTTTTATTAACATTTTTTTTTTTTGCAGGTCATTAGAAAAAGGAGAATTTGGATAAAACAATCTAAATACTAGTTAAAGATCTATTTTACTCCAAAAGTTCACAAAGAAAATAATTTTAAATAATATTGCCTAACAAAATATTCCAGGTAGCAGAGCAGAAAGAAGTCATTTATGCAGAGAGAGATAAATTTTCACAGTGAATGGTAAAAGTGAAATAAGAATTCACAATGATAGTGAAAACATAATAGTCAAAGAGCATCAAAGTTAAAATGTATCAGATGAAAGTCAAAGTGAAATTCAAATCAGAAAAAGTAATAGAGCAGTCAAGGTAAAACAATAAAAGTAAATACAGAGGTAGTAATGGTTAAACAAAGATGAAAATAATTTCACCAACAATGAAATTTATCCAAAGTAAAAGAAAAACAGTTAAAAGAACAAAAAGGCTAAAAGATTAAAACAAAGCAAGAAGGGACATTTTTGCACAAATTTCATGTTTAATTCATTGTTTTGCAAAAGCTATTGTGGACAATCCAAGATTATTTTTGCAAAACTGAAGGAGGTTTTTGTTCTTAAGATGTCCAACTACAAAAACCTCTCTCACGTTTTTAACAGCCATTATGGGTTTGGAAATATTAAACAATATTTGAAAGCACTTTTTACAGAAAATTTTTGTTTAGTCATCATGTTGCAAAGACGATTGTGGCCAATCAGAAATACGTCTTAAAAAACTGAAGGAAGTTTTTGTTCCTAAGAGACCCATCTATAAAAATGTTTCTCACTTTTTGCACAGGTAATACAGAATGAGAGATACATGCACATATTTATAGCCTATTTTTCAGATTGTGCAAAGCTCTGTTTTACACATCTTTTTGCAAAGCCTATTGTGACCAGCTGGAGCACCATTTTAGGGAACTGAGAGAGGTTGATCTAAAAAACATTTTTATCTACAATAAATTCTTTCAATTTTTACATATCTATTTCAGATTGAGATATACAAAGGTATCATTGGACCCCAAGTTTGCAGAATTTCTGGAGCAGAATGCACAAAGAAAGGAGACAATTAATGACTTGGATGCCTCATCATCAACTAAGAGTTGAGATCAAATTATATTCTCTTATTTTTCACCATCAATCCATAATTATAGTGCCAAATAGATTCATTAGTTTTGAGTGTCCTTTTATTAAGTTCTATTTATGTAAAACAGTTTGAGATATTTGTAAACTAATCTTGATATTTTTTCAAGATATTCTAGTTTAGAATTTGTATAAATACTTCATCCTTTGAAGTATTATTGTGGAATAAAATTGTTGGGATTGTTATAGTCATTTATTCTTGGACTTTAAAGCTTTTGTGTGTCAAAACTTCGAGTAGCAGGCTGGATCAAAGAAAATTGGCATCATACTTCAGGATCCCTGTGATGAGCTATTTGGAGTAAAGTATTTTCTTCACTTGTCTTTGTTTCTTTTCTCGGTTACATGCATCCATTTATGTTTATGCTAAATCTGAATGTATAACTAGGATTAATAATACAAGATATGTTAATAGCACCCTGTTTTTAACTAGTTATCATTTATATGTTTTCCTCTGATTTCCAGTGTAGAGAACCCTTAATTTCTCCCTCTCTTGTTTGACCTCTTCCTACTACTTCTTTTTCCGGATTTAAGGTTTCTTAAGTGCCCTTTATCCCAATCATACCACCTCACAAAAAAAAATTTCCAATATCTCCAAGGGTTATATATCTTGCCCTTAAGACATTTGACCCTTTTCCCCTTGATCCTAGTCTTATTTACTTGATTTTGACTCCTTAGCCCAATGGACAAATATATTTTCCACTATCCATCCTTTCAAGTGATTTTTCCCAACAAATTTACCAAAACCAAACCAAAGCTGCACTTTCATAACTAGCCTAATATTTTACAAATTAAACAAAGTTAAAACTTAAAGAAAGAGCCCTCTCTAAACCCTAGGAAGGCTAGATCCTAGCGTTTGAAGTTGGTCTGTGGTTACCTCAGACTATTTCTTTCTTGAACTTGGAGAAATTACTGAGTGATAATAGAGAGTTGAGGCGGTTTGGCCTCTGGAAGCCCTAGATTGGTTTGACTGATGTATTTGATGAAATTCCACATTCATGACTGGAATGTGCTTGGAATATGGCACGAGGGTGATTGGATGAAGAGAGATATGGCTCAGCCAATCTATGGTCGCGTGGAATGTGGAAGTCCCATCTCTAGTTGGTTTTTATATTCATTAATGAGAAGCTCATTCCTTTTGTATTATTATAAAATTATATATTACAAATAAATGCAACACATAAAATATGCGAAAAACACAAGCACACAAAACACATAAAACCATAGAGATACAGATATACGTGGTTCACCCAATTTGGGCTACGACCACCCCGAACAACCAGTCCTTCATTTCTATTATCCAACAAAATGAAGAGACAAAACCTACAACAAAGCCACTGTAATATCCTCTGTTCTCTCTCGTAGTCTCCTTGTATGTTTCTCGCTCTAAGAATACACATACAATCCACAGCTGCAATACAATACCCTCATACAAAAGAGGGGCTTCCTTCTAGGGAAAAAAACCCTAAACTAAACATAACTTCTACCATCAGATCATCCGCTTAATGAACGGCCTAGATTGACTAGAAATTAATATACTTTTACAAGGAAATTTTACATTTGTTTTTAGCTTCGAGGGTGTTGCCCCCGAAACCCCCCGCCAGGGGGGGGGGCATAAAGTTACATCTGCCCCCCTAGACCCCCCAAGCAGTGTTTAATTACGTTAAGGGACAGGGGTCCAACACTGTGATACAAAATAAACAAGATAATCAAGCTCCACACCCAACAATCTCCCACTTAGAGACTGATCTGTAGAAAACCCACCATTGCTTCATTTGCTAAACAATGACTCCTATTTATACCTGGTTTTTTCTCATCTTCATCATCATACTTGAAGACCAATTGAAACTGAGCATATTCTTAGTTTCTCCTTGGTTACAAATTTTGTTAGGATATCTGCAAGATTCTGGCTAGTGTGTATCTTTTCCAACTTCAACTGTCCATCTTCCAACACTGACCATATGAAATGGTACTTGAGTTGTATGTGTTTAGTCCAGGAATGAAATGTTGAGTTCTTTTCTAGATGAATGGCACTTTGGCTATCACTTTATAACGTGCCCATATCATGCTTCTCACCCAATTCATCCATAAACCTTTGTAACCAAATCATTTATTTACTAGCCTTTGTAGCAGCAACATACTATGCTTATGTTGTTGAAAGTGAAACAACATTTTGGATTTTTGAAACCCAACTGACAGTTGTTCCACCTACATTAAATACATACCCTGTAGTGCTCCTCCTGTTATCTCTATCATTTGCCATATCTACATCAACATATCCCTCTAGAGCAATGTTTGAACCACCAAATCACAATGCTTGATTTGTGGTACCTCTCAAATATCTGAGAATCCATTTCACTGCCATCCAATGTTCTTTTCACTACAAGGAAAAGACCCTCTAGCAGAGGTTATAAAGGAGGTTTTTAGTGTTATAAAATTGGCCAAAATTGTCAAAAAAAAAATTGTTACAACATCCGTTTATGGTTACGGAGGTTTTCGCGGAGCTTTTAACGAAAATTCAACACAACTAAAAAAAATGGGTGGTCAGAGGTAAATACGGATGTTCTTTTCATCGGTGCGCTAATCAGGATTTAACGCACCAGTGCATACCTGTAGTCAGAGCCTCGGGGCGGTCGAAGGAGAATGCACCAGGTGGTTAAGGTATAAAACAACACCGAGCGTAGTGTTGGTGATACAGCGCACGGGGCCATTCTAATTGGTCTTGGGATTTGAGCGGTGCCCATAGGTCGTATCAACTCATTGGTGTGTAGACTTATAGAAACACACCAGTGCGCAGTATCACACAAATGCACCGAGATTTATAATTAGTATCGGTATTCATGTGGTGCCCATAGGTCGTGCAAATGCACCGGTGCGTATAGACACTTAAACGCCCCGGTGTGCAGTATCACACAAATGCACCGAGATTTATAATTGGTATCGGTATTCGTGCGGTGCCTATAGGTCGTACAAATGCACCGGTACGTATAGACACAAAAACACCCCGGTGCATAGTATCACACAAATGCACCAAGATTTATTATTGGTATCAGTATTCATACGGTGCCCATAGGTCGTAAAATGACACTGGCATGTATATAGACATAAACACACTGGTGCGTCGTACCGCACTAACACCTCGAAATTTTTAATTGGTTTTGGTATTTGTGCGGTGCCCATAGATCGTAAAAATGCTCCGGTGCGCTTAAGAATAAAAACGCACCAGTGTAAGAATACACGCACCAGTTTTCATTTTGTATTTTTTAGAAACATCAACTTGCGACAGTGTAATTATTGTGATTGTTTTAAATTCATTATTCATCAAAAGTCGACACATCTTATAACAATATTTATATAAATTAAATTTTTATTAATACATTTGAATGTGATGTTTGGATTAATTTGTTATATCATATCATAATTATTGTGGTTTTTTAAAATTCATTATTCATCAAAAGCTGACACATATATATCTTATAATAATATTCATATGAATTAAATTTTTATTAGTGCATTTGAGAACGACAATGGAGAACACAATAGAATAAATTAAAACATATTTTATATATATATATATGAATGAATAAGACATTCTTTATCATACAAAATGGGACAGTTATTGCTATCCCTTTATCTTTCAATTGGGACACTATATCCATTACATTAAAGAAAATGTTTGATTTCATATACATGTTTCAAAAAATACAATGCCTTGCTTTGATATCCAAACATAGTGATCATCATTCTTCACTTGAATTGTTGTCACTGCTAGATCTACTTCCATGAATTGGGTTATTTTCAGGAATGTTTTGTTCACAGTGTTGAATTTTTTCTTCTTCTTCACCTTCCATCTACAAACATAAAAATAAACTGAAATGAGTGTATATACATTGGTGAGAATAAAGAAAATTGCAATATTAAATAATATCCATCAATGTAAATCGAAAATAAATGACGTACCAATGCACCAATTGACTCATAAAATATACACATTCTTTCAAAACCATGTAACATGTTATCTTTCAAGATTTGATATGTTGGCGCAATTCTATACTTTGTTTCCTGTAAGTTTTATACCCCATAATAAATCATATATTTAATATAAAAGATTTATTTTTTCTATTAATTATAGACAGAGCTAAGTAAAACAAGATCGATAGATTCTTACAAATTCCACAATTAAGTTCTGATATGCCAACATATACTCACAACCCATATTTAACCCAATTTAAATCAATTCCTCTGATGGTTCTTCTTTGTATGTTAGCACTTGTTTGAAGACATTCAATGATGATTTTTGTAAAACAACTTAAAAAATACAAAAATGAAACCTAGTTAAGTTGTTATAAGGAAGTAACCATTATTCACAAACTTAGATATCAATCATTTTCTTCCTTGTCGTCCTGTTTTATGTGCTGAATGGGTTCCATTTTCTTTTATTTTCTGCAAGAAAATACTTGAAAATTAATACTTAATGCTAAATTGTTTATTTATTGTACCTAACGATCAAAAAATTCAATGATTACATATTACATTTGAAGCACGTTGTTGTTGAGATGGCTCCTCCCACGATGCAATTTTGTCCATTTCTTTGACCATCTCCTTATACACCATTTTCGACATTCCTACTGGCATATTTCCGATATCAGCTCGTCCAACTTTTGAGATTTTCATAACCCTCCTGAAAATGTAACATGACAATAAACTATTTAATTTTTATATTGATATATGAAAAGTATGTATAACAAAAGTGATATTTATAAATAATTCTATACAAACATTTAAAGGAATATAACTTTTTCATTCATTATTTTTTGTTGTTGTACGTTTTTGCTATTAAAAGTCTGACATGTCTCATTGACCAATTCTATGGAAACTCTTCTTGTAATTTAGATAAAATTTGGCTCTTAGAATCATTGGATTGGTTTTTGTATTTTAAGTGGAAATAACGTCTATACATTTGTTCCACTAGATCCCTCAAACTTTTGTAAAAGTTTTCCCCCCTTTCGTTAACCTCCAGCGCCACTCCAGATGAGCTAAGGAGCAATTCATTTTCATTTGCATGTTCTATTTTTTTTCTTTTCTGAGAACAACATTCCTTTTCTGAGTTGTTGGTCCCTATAAAACATTAAACAAATGTGAATTAATAGACTGTTTGACACATGTTATCTAATAATTTTAATTATATTTTTAATGAAAACTAAAAAAAGAAACTCATATTGGATCGATAGCATTTTTTTATTCACCTGATTCATCCTTTTTCAATTTTTCCATCAAGATTTTACACTCTTTTGGTCCTAGATCAGAAATAATCTTATCGAACTTCGTCATTTTGTGGCTCTGCATGATACACAGTAAGCAATACATATTAGTTAAACTTACATATAGTTCAAAAATAATTTTTTTTGTAAAGAATTTACAAGGAACTTGCCTTTTTTACTTTTCTTGATGTGTTATCAGTATTTTTGTTACTTGATCTCTTGTCAGTCATTTCTTTATCAATCTCAAACATGTACCATATCATTCATTAATATATTTATAAATAAATTGTCAACTTTTCAAGTAAAAAAAAATTCTTAAGAAATTGGTGCGCCATTCATGGTGTACGCACCGATGCCGGTGCGTGGGTGTCTTAAAAACGCACCTCAAAAACAATATAATAGACCATACGGTGCTATATGTCAACAAGGAGCGCCGGTGCATTACATGTCAATCACCGCACCGGTTAACCATGATAAAATAATAAAAATTGTCTAGTGTTAGTTTTTGTAGCATAAACCGGTGTCATATTTTACATATGGCACACTAATAAAAAACAATTGTTTATTATTTTTTTATGACATTACTTATGCGGTGCGCTTGTACAATACAGAGCACCAGTGCGCTAGGTTACGTTGGGCGCACCGATAAAAAAAAATCTGTTTTTTTTTAATTTACGCAAGGGCCGACATGGATTGGGATCCGACCATGCTAATCGTCCCATCGGTTGGATGTCTTACGTCTATATTTAGCAATACAAACCCTATAAATATAAATTGAAAAGACCTAATTCTAAAATCACAGAAAGAGGGAGAAGAAAGGGCAGAAACAAAAATAATGTAAGGTTTGTATTTTTTGAAAGTTTTTTTTTTTTTTAGAAACAGAACTTTCGCGGTGCGCAATAATGAAATAGCACACCGGCTACATATTTTACAAATGTTGCACTGAGAAATTTTTTTTTTTTTTTAATTTTATATCACAGTATTTGCGTGGTGCACTGGAATAATAGAGAGCACTGGTGCTGTCAGGTACACAGGGTGCATTGAAAAAAAAAAAAAAAAAATTTTAAATTTACGCAAGGGGCGACATGGATTTGGATCCGACTATGTAGATCGTCCCATGGGTTGGATGTCTTAGGCTTATATTTAGCAATACAAACCCTATAAACATAAATTGAAAAGGCTTAATTCTGAAATCACAGAAAGAGGGAGAGGAAAGGGCGGAAACAAAAAGAATGTAGGTTTTGTTTCTAAAATGGTTTTTTTTTTGCGAAATAGCACGTTCGCAGTGCGCCATAATGAAATAGTGCACCGGTGCCATATGTTACATATGGCGCACTGATAAAAAAACAATTTTTTTTTATTTTTTATAACTGTACTTTCGCGGTGCACTGGTATAACAGAGCGCACCAGTGCGCTATGTTATGTAGGGCGCAACAACAAAAAAAATATTTTTTTTTTTTTTTTTAATTCACGCAAGGGCCAACATGGATTGGGATCCAACTATGCAAGTCATCCCATGGGTTGAATGTCTTATGACTATACAAACCCTACAAATCTAAATTGAAAATCCATAATTCTAAAATTACAGAAAGAGGGAGAAGAAAGGGCAGAAACAAAAAGAATCTAGGGTTTTTGTTTCTAAAAATGGATTTTTTTTTTTATTTTGTTTCTGAAAACTGCAGAAAAGGTAAAAAAATTGCAAAAAGAAGTAAAAAAAAAACAATAAAATTTGATTTTGTTCTTTTACTGCATAAAAAAAAAAAAACTACAGAAAAAAGTAAAAAAAACAATAAACTTTGATTTTTTCTTTTACTGCATTAAAAAAAAAAAACTGCAGAAAAAAAGTAAAAAAAACAATAAACTTTACTCACATCGTTTGAAATTATATGGTACAAGGTTTGATCACCAAAGGTTTGGAATTCTGATTGTCTAAATACTTCTGTTCGAACGTATTTCCCTGCTCCACAGTGCTTTCGTGGTCTGTTTGCTCCAGGTATGTATCTTACAAATCTTTGGCTGAAAATTTTTGCAAAAATAGTGAAATAATGAAAAGTGTTTAGTATTTAAAGAAATGTTTTATGAAATTAGATTTTCAAAAATATTTTGCCGCCCATTTTTCAATTTACCATTTTTTTTCACTTAAAGAAAATAGGGTTGCGCTTTTTTTATTTGTGGTTATTCATTACCGGTGCATCCCATAATCGAACTGCACCAGTGCGTCGGGTTATAAAACGGCACCAGTGCGCAATACTAAAAACGCACCGGTGCGGTTATCTGTACACTACGCACTGAAATTACATTTAGGTTTGTACACCAAAATTTATTGTTGTTTTGCTCAAATGCAGGGAGAAAATATCATATATTATATGGAATGGACAATTCTTCAAAATCCAGCTCGTTCCATAATATTTCTCAAAGTCCATCGCGGAGTTCTCCCTATTCATCTGGAGACATAATATTTACTTCAGATTTGTTTTATATTTTCACTATCTAATTGAATTTATGTTTTTTATCCATGCAGTAAATCATGCACAACTTAATTAAATTTATAATGTATACAAATTTTTTGGTTCATGCAGATTCAGCATCGAGTTCAGATGCACAAAATATTCAAACTACTCCAAAATGTTGGAAGTTCTTATCAGGAGTTGCATACCGCAAGGCACATTTGGTAGATGAAAATGGACAGCCGCTTCACCCTGCCAATTGTAACAATATTGCATCTTCTAGCCACAACCCCGACACAATGATGGTAATTATAATTATAATTGTTTGGTATATATATTGATTAATATGTAATTACTTCAACGTCAAACCAATTTATAATCATGCAATATTGTCGACGTGGTTACTAATTGATATCATATATTTTGTACTAATCATGTTCAATTTTATTTTTTTTTATAATTATTAGGATTCTAGTGATGATGAACGACCTACCTACCATCTTCCATTGCACCCCACGACAATGTCAAATCGAGAGAAGACTGAATTAAGAGAATAAATCGAAGAGGAACGATACCAAGAATGGTTGAATCAACCACCGATTCAATTCCCGCTACGTCCAGATTCACCAATTAGGAATGACTACAGCAATAGTAGTTCTTCACAAGCTGGCAATGGAGGCAATCAAATAGAGGTGTGTATGGATGATTACTTAAGGGATACGACTGCCATGGAGACAATTTTGTTAGATGCATTCCAAAACGATGATCAACTAGGGGATGATGCTCATATCACTGACACATTTTTCGAAAGCCTTAAATTTTCTTCCACCACCCCTCTCTTTGGAACTAGCAATCAGTCAAATTCTACCTAGTTGGGGACAACGATGTTACTGTACAACTTGAAAGCAAAGTTTGGCTTGTCAAATCCATGTTTCTCGGAACTTTTGAGGTAAGTTACCATAAAGTTCTCCCTTATATAAATTTGAAATATAATCAGTACACTACAATGAACATTACAAATGGTAAATTTTACGAACGTTAATAATTATATCAACATTAATGTACATTTATTAATATATTTTTCCATGATCACCAACTACAGGTTATTCAAAGATAAGGTTCTTCCGTGATAATTTCTTGCCCGGTAGCTGTGAAAAGGTAAAGAAATTGTTGAAAATGTTGGGTGTTGAGTACATATCATATCATGCATGTCCAAATGATTGTATTCTATATAGAGGAGAATATGCAGACAAAGAGATGTGTCCGAAATGTGGGCATGACAGGTATGATAAATAAAAAAAGAAGGGTAAATCACGTACTGTTCCTCCTTTTAAGATATTGTGGCACATGCCTATAATCCCAAGGATTCAAAGGCTTTTTCGTTGAAAAGAATTAGCTATGTTGTAGGGATGGCATGCCTCACACATAAGTGAGTTGGAAGTTATGTGAATCCCAACTGATTCAATAGCCATGAAGCATATAGAGGATACATGGCCCAAAAAATTCAAGGATGAAGTACGAAGTCTACGACTCAGCATAGCCATGGATGGCGTCAACCCATATTCCCTCCAGAACACCAACTATTATGTTTGGCTTGTAGTAGTGATCAATAACGATATCCCCCCATGGTTGTCTGTGGAGAATGAACATCTTATGTTGGGTCTCATAGTCCCTGGTAGAAGACAAGTGAAGAATATGGATGTATACTTCCAACCACTGGTAGATGAATTGAAGGAATTATGGGATGGGATAAATGTATATGATGTATCAAGACCCATCGTAGCAGAGAGGATTTTTACGTTGTATGGCATATGTGCTTACACGGCACATGATTATCCAGGCTTAGGAGTTTGCTCTAGTAATTACATGTTTAATTTATTGATTTGTTTATATACGTAACAATATTATTTCACATATAAGTTATTTAATTCGTTGTAATATTTCTTCTAATATTCATGATATTCTTTAACGTGCCATGCATATTAATTAATGTATACAAATATAATCTCGCAGGTCTTGTAACGAAAGGGTATTTTGGATGTAAATGTTGTGGACCTTCTCTGAAAGCTAGATGGTCCAAGGACCTACGGAAGCCATTGTATGATTGCTCCAAGGTATTCCTACCATAAGAACACCCTTACAGAAGAGCAACATCCACTTTCAATGGTAAATGAGAGAGGACCCAAAGGCCTCCAATAATGACACCAGCTGAATGGCTTAGAGCATATGAGAGAGAGAAAGAGAAGGAGTTCATAGAAATGTTTGATTCAAATGGGGAGCCTATGTTCAATGATCCAGATTTCTTCAACACCTATGTTGAGAAATTTCCCATTGGGATGAAAAGGAAACCTATCTTTTATGACCTCCCATATTGGGAGCATCTTAATATTTCCCACTTATTTAAAAATGTTTCATCTTATTTATGGAGGCACATATCATCGAAACAAAGTGACACATTGGTTGTTAGGAAAGATCTTATTACTTCAAAAACTAAAAAGAAACATTGGCCAAGACTATTAGAAAGTACGAGATCAGAGGCAAGCGCTGGTCCCTCTAATTCATGGTTTTTCAAAGAAGGTGATGTCCCATGGATTTTTAAAAATATGATATATATTTTGCAAAGGAAGTTATAATGGATGTGTGGGTGCCAACTTCATACGAGTCTTCACTACGGTGTTGCTTCATCGTAGATGACCATTTGTCGGGGTTGAAATCGCATGACCATTTGAATCTTCTAAGAGTACATATAATGTCAAAAGCAATATTTTATTATTTGTTATATTAAGAAATTTTATCCCATGCGGGGATCATAAAACATAACTAATTTTGTATATTATTGCACGTGTTTATAACTTTGTAGTGTCATTATCCTTTGTTCATGCGTGGGTGTGTGAAACATGAATTCCCTCAAGACCTAGGACGTGCCATATATAAATTATCTACATTTGTACGTTGGATCACGTCAAAGGAGATTCAAGTGGCTAGCATTCCATGGTGGCATCAAGAGATAGTTGAGATTGTTTGTATGTTTGAGAAGGAACTGCCGACGAGTTTCATAGACTTACAGGTTCATCTTCTAATCCACCTAGTAGATGAGGTTGAATTAGTTGGGGTGGTTTCTTGTTGTTGGATGTTCTTCTTAAAGAGGTACATGAATAAATTGAAAGGTTTTATTTGACAAAGGGAAAAACCCAAGGGGTCTATGGTAGAGGGGTACATATCATATGAGTCTTTCTTTTATGCCAGTGAGTACATCAAGCAGATCGACAACAGAACAGGTGCGGTGATTTGGGACGATGAAAGGGATGAAGACAAAAGAGAAGGGGAGTTGCTTTGGAAATGAGTGGAAAAAAGCACTTGATAAAGATTAAGCGGCTTATAAGTTTTCAAATTTACGGAAAGTAATTAATATTCATGTTGAACTTCGATATAAAGTATATTTTGATCTCTAAGTACTATATAATGTTGGTTTGATTTCATCAGCGAATGCAGAAATTGAAGCAATCAATAAACTCGTTCTTTACAATTCTGAAGCGACACAACCATGGGTCGCATTGTACGAACAAAAGAGGATGAAATGGGATAGTGACAGGAAAGAATTCAAACGGTTGAATGGTAGAAGTGTGCCTTATCCCGATCATTTAAAAGAAAATATGCCAAAAATATGCCCCAATAGTTGGGATGTTGACCAAGTCATAGAGAAATACGGTACTACCAGTTGTTACCCGCGTGTTGAAGAGGATGTGCTAAACGTAGGGATTGGGTGCAGCAACTTGGTAATAATATTTTTAATTTATATGTAAATTTGAAACTTATATTAGGACACCTACATTTCATATTTTAACTGTTGAATTATTATAAGACACGTGACACTATGATTTTTTTAACTTTTTTATAATAGGTGCATTTGTTCCCATATATGTGGGCATATGGATACCATTTTCACATAGAAAATGCCGATGCTGGAAACATCGCACAAGACTGTGGAGTGCAATTCAAGTTTGATCAATCTATTCGATCTAGCCACCGTGATCAAAACCTAGTACAAGGGACGTTAGGTTATGTCGGAAATATACAAGAGATCATTGAAGTGGATTTATCTTCTTTCCAATGTGTTATTTTTAGGTGCAAGTGGTGGGACACCTTTGATCGGAATAATGTAAAGGAAGATCACGATAGTAGGCTGATATGTATCAACTCTAGAAAGATGTGGGATGAAGCTAAGGAGCCCTATGTTTTCCCTAAACACTGCAACCAGGTATTTTTTTACCCATATGTGTTGGATAGGGATTGGTGGTTCGTATTGACATATGACCCTAGATCAAAACATATTTTTGAGAACAATAGTGTTATCATGCCATGCGAGCTAGAAGATAATGAGGGTGATCATGAGAACCAAGAGTGATATGGTACATGTGTTATTTCATCAATATTTATACTTTTTAAGATGGGTTTTTCAAAACATTATAATATGTATTTTGAATTAATTGGTAATTTGCATTGTGTTAATGTTAAAATCAATAATTCACTTGATAATTATTTTCAATTATGTTGATCTCAAAAACAATGGCGTACTGTATAAATGAGTTCTTTTTTTTTGTATCTAAGATCATAATAAAATAATGATAATTCTAAAGTACATGAATTTATTTGCATTATTTTCTAAACTTTATTATGTTACAATAAATCATATTATTCTAGATTTATTATTTTACAATTATTTAAAATTTACAAATTTACAAATTTAAAATTTTTAATAAATTCATTTCACATTAATACAATTAAAATTTTACAAATATTTTACATACAATTACAATTATAATTAGAATTACAATTACAATTACAATTACAATTTTACAACTTCACGTATAATTATAATTACAATTGCAATTTTAGAATTTTACATATATACAATTACAATTACAATTACAATGTTGCAAATTTACATATATACCATTACAATTACAATTTTAGAATTTTACATACAATTAGAATTACAAATATTACTATTTTACAATATCATGATCATTTAGTATTAAATTAATTAATAAACATCATGTTCATGATAACCATCGTACAAACATCATATTTGACTAAAAAACACATTCAAAATCACTAACATCATCGTGATCATGATCATCTAACAAAACACAATTAACATTATATATTAACATATTCATCACAACACAAACATCAAATATACATCTCATGTCAAATAACTCATGCTATCATCACATACACATTAAATGCACATATCTAAAATGACCTAACAATATACACATCATGATGATCACCAACATGTAAATTAAGTACAACTGCAACATGAACATAAAATACATGGACCATATATATATAACTAGATAATGTTAAAAATATACAATTGTAATATAAATGTCATGGATCATCTGGTGGTAGTACAACATCAATATCAGTACTAATGGAGGCCTGCTCAGTCAATGGTGCAGCCTCGACGGTCGATGGTCCAGTGCCCTGCTCATGATCATGAGTACTGATGGAAGCTGCAGGCTGCTGACTAGACGTGGCCGATGGTCTAGCCTCATCTCCATGATGACTACTGTTGGATGCTAGTGGAGGCTCATGCTCATCTGATGCAGTGCGAGGTGAACGATCATGAGATGAAGAGTTGCTGCTCGTGGACTTTCCATCACTTGCTACGTCATGACCATGCCTATAACGTTCAATAGTTCTCATCAATCACGTAAAAGCTGTTGTAACTCCTACGACACCCCGCATCAGGCTGTACATGTCACACGGCATGCCTCTCCACATCTATAATAGCCTATCATTGACCTCTATGTCTCTGTAATGAGCAGGCCTGATGCCCGCCTCAACAATCAATGCACTAAGTTAGTCGCCCAACTCCATCTGGTATCTAGCATCATGTCTACCACGCCTAGCACCGGCCCCGTGATGATCCTCGACATCTGCCATGCCCTGATCATCATTAGCTGGATCCACACTTGGATCATGTGGTACTGGTGCTGGCATCTCCTTGCCATCAAAAGAGACAATTTCATTCCACAATTTAATAAAAACAAGTTAAAGAACATGCTAGAATAACTTCAAATATATAAAATATTAATATTACCTCTATCGTCTGGCGGCTCATCAACTGTGAAGAGGATGTTGGCACACCCTCGCCAATCCAAACCCGCATAAGGACAGGGGACCATAACGAAGTGATGCTCATCAACATTGGCTAGCAACTCTAATGAATCCTGCGATATCCTCGCGAAAAACTCAGTGTCACCCCTCTTGGGCATCATCTAACTCCACATGTGCATACGTGCCTCAAACATCGTCCTACGAGGCTTCGAAGAAAATTAGGCCTCGTCTCTGGAAACCTCGAAAAAAATAAACAAAAAATCTCTGAAGAAAAATGGAAGTTCACCCTCCCTTGTGCATGAGCGCGACATCTATCTAAGGATGTATAGAACTACCGCAAAAAAATAGCAAACCACCTGACAAGTTGTGGCTCCTGTACTAAAGAATCAACATAATATAGAAGCGGGCAACTAATGCGTTGCCCGTCACTGGTGTTGTGCTAAATGGTTGAAATGATAAGTGAGAGACACTGCACCTCCTCCCTACCAAATGCACCAATACGTAACTGACCACCAACAACCAGAAACTCTGCAGGAGACAGTACATTTTCTCCAATGTATCTCTACGAGTAAACTAACTAACTCCCTGTTGCATAGCCAACTGAAACCTCTAGGAATGAGGGAGAATCCACCCCTCTCCTCGATAGCCCTGTAATGAAGTATATATCCTCCTTAGTGAGCGTGTACCACTGGTTGATACCAACCCGGAAAGCCTGTTGCTAGGCATTCCACCTTCGGATAAGATGTCTCTAAAACAAATTATGGCCCTTTAGGGAAGTAGCCTCCTCATAGAACTTGAGCAGGCCTACTTGCCTTAGTAGCCCCTGCGTAGTTGTTGTAATAGGGCGAGGGTACGCATCTCTCTCCCTCTCTCATGACTCCCACAAGAGAACCATGTTACACTGCTCCGCCTGTTGTTTTTGTTGTTCCCCCTCTTCTCTCCTTTCACGTCTCTAAATAATTGACATATTAAACACAATTTTTTTATTAAATAGCACATTTATTTAGAAATATACATATATAAATTTTTTTTGAAAAAAAATTAAAAAAACAGTCTGTGCACCGAAAACACAGTCATGCACTGGTACAGGTGCATCTTTCTATGGAGCGCACCGGCCCTGGTGCACCTAATAATATTAAGTGCCCCGATGATAGTGCTCCAGAAGAATTTATAGCACATTGTTGACTATGTACGGTGTCAGTAGGGTGGTGCGCTGACAAAAATCTACGCCTCAGGGCGTATAGTTAAGTTAGCGGACCGACCTCCTGCCATCATGACATAGTGAACGGTGCAGCCTTTTATCAGGCTGCACCGTTGACCCAAGTGAAATACGGAAATTCGTGTGCTAACAAAAATAGCCGCCCCAGGGCTGCCATTTTAGTCAATGCACCGTGTTGCAGCTATTCAACTAGGTCAATGGTGCAGCCAGATAACAAACCGCACTGCACTTTTTAAAAAAAATTAAAATAACACAGTGCGCCTTCGGTACCACCCCAGAACCGATGCGGATACCGTAAGCACCGGTTTACCAGGCTGCACCATTGGCAATTTGGAATAGCGACAACACGGTGCGTTGATAAAATTACTAGCACTGGGGCAGAACATTTATTCAACGCACCGTGTTGCCGCTATTCCACATTGTCAACAGTGCGGCTAGGTAAATGACTGCACCGCACTTTTTAAATTTTATTTAAAATAACACAGTGCACTTATCAGTGCCACCCCAGAACCGGTACGGATACCGTTAGAACTGGTGGCGGTGCGGCCTATAAATTTACAGGCAGCACCACCAACCGGTGCGAGAAGAATGACTCGAGCGTACCACGCGACAATATTTTTTTTTCCTTTTAAATGGTTAATTTTAAGGTTATTTGAAATTCTAATCCGCTAGAAGGTTTAATTATGGAAAAACAAGAAAAAGACCTATACATTTGCTAGTCGAGGAGGCATATTGGCTGCAGAATTTGCAAAATAAAATTTCTCCACTGTTTTGCAAAATTCAAGCTGGAGATTGGTGGGTAATGCACAACAGCAGTGTGTGCAATGAGTGCAAAGGGAGCACCGATGTCAGGGTGGCTCATACAAGGATAAACGGCACTGGTGCTTGAGAGCTCTATAGCACTAACAAAAATGAAAAATGTGGTTTTTTGGCTGTAATTTTTTTTTATTTAACCTTGTTCTGGTGCGCGGGATTTTATAGGCACACCAGTGCGTTTGCTGTCATCCGCACCGAGTGGTTTTTGTTTTCGCGTGCTTTATATGAGGCACCAGTGCAGACGATCTGTAAAGCACCGGTGTGCAATAGTAATACAATGCACTAGAAGGGTGTGTACAGAGTGCACAGTGTCCGGTGTGCCAATGTTTTGTGCGGTTTTTTGGCTCTAATTTTTTTTATTTAATCCCCTTCCGATGCACAGGATTCTATGGACGCACCTGTGCGTTTTCGTCATTCCACGCTTGGCAGATTCTGTTTTTGCGCGTTTTTTATGAGGCACCGGTGCAGATGCTCTGTAACACACCGGGGCGCTAGAGTAATAAAACGCACCAGGCGGGTGTGTACATAGCGCACGGTGTCCAGTGTGCCAATGTTTTGTTCGGTTTTTTGGCCATAAATTTTTTTTATTTAATCTCGTTCCGGTGCGTCGAGTTTATGGGCGCCCCGGTGTGTTTTTGTCATTCCGCTCCAAGCGGTTTCTATTTTTGCACACTTTTTACGAGGCACCGGTACGGATTCTGTGTCAAGCACCGGGGCACTACAGTAATAAAAGGCACTGGGCAGGTGTGTACGGAGTGCACGGTGTCCGGTGTGCCAATGTTTTGTGTGGTTTTTTGGCCAATTTTTTTTTTTTATTTAACCCTGTTTCGGTGCGCCGGTTTTATGGGAGCACCGGTGCATTTTCTTCGTTCCACACCGGACGATTTATTTTTTTCCGCGCACTTTTTATGAGGCACCGGTGCAGATGTGTTGTAAAGGCTCGGTGCGCTACAAAAAGGAAACGCCCCGGGCGAGTGTGTACGGAGCGCACGGTGTCCGATGTGCCAATGTTTTGTGCACACCGGTGCTTTCTTGTTTTGAACACACTGGTGCGTTTTACGGTGATAAGCGCACCATATGAAATACATCCGCAAACACCTCCGCCCGCCAACCTCCTCTAGTAACCTCCACTAGAAACGGATGTCTGGGGTATTTTTATAAGGGGTTCCTCAAAAACATCCGCTAGAGGGTCTTTTCCTTGTAGTGTTTCCTAGATTGTTCATGTACCTGCTTACAACTCCCACTGCATGTGCAATATCAGGCCTTGTGTAGACCATTGCATAAATTAAGCTTTCAACTGCTGATGCATATGGAACTTTAGACATATAATCCATTTCATCTTGGGTCTTGAGGCACATCTCCTTACTAAGTTTGAAATGGCTAGCAAAAGGTGTACTAACTGGTTTTGCATTATGCATATTAAATCTTTTCAACACCTTTTGTATGTACTCATTCTGAGACAGTGTTAGTTTGCGATTTTCTCTGTCTCTAGTTATTCTCATACCAAGGATTTGTTTTGCAGCTCCCAAATCCTTCACTGCAAATGAATTTTCCAATTTTCTTTTGAGCACATTTATTTCCTGCATGTTAGACCCTGCAACAAGCATGTCATCTACATACAATAACAATATAATATAGCTCCCATCATTTTGCCTTTTTAGATAAACACAATGATCAGAGTGACATCTAGTATAACCTTGTTCAGACATAAACTTGTCAAATTTTAGATACCACTGCCTTGGAGCCTGTTTTAATCCATACAAGCTCTTCTTTAACTTGCACACCAATTTTTCTTTCCCTTTTACCTCATATCCTTCTAGTTGCTGCATGTATATCTCTTCCTCCAAATCTCCATGGAGAAATGTTGTCTTTACATCTAACTGTTCAAGATGTAAATCTTCCGCTGCTACAAGACTTAAAATAGTTCTAATTGAAGTCATCTTAACAACAGGAGAAAATATTTCATCAAAACCAATACCTTTCTTTTGTGCAAACCCCTTCACCACAAGTCTAACTTTGTACCTCTGTTTTCCTCCATCTTCTTCCTTCAGCCTGTAAACCCATTTATTCTGCAATGTAGTTTTACCTGCAGGCAACCTGACTAAGTCCCAAGTCTGGTTATGCATTAAGGAGTTCATCTCTTCTTCCATGGCTAGCTCCCACTTCTTCCTGCTTTCAACCTACATTGCTTCTTCATAACATTCAGGTTCACCAGAATCAGTCAACAATAAATAATATAATGAAGGAGAGTATCGTTCAAGGGGTCTACTTATCCTGGTAGATCTTCTAACACCACTTTCAGGTGTTTGAGGTGCCTGTTGCTGTTGTGGTGGTTGCTGCTGCTGTGAATGTTGATTATTATTATTTTCAGGCACCTTTACTTTTTCAGTTATCTCATCAAGAACCATGTATTCCTTGCTTTCTTTTTCCTGTTTCTTTTCCTGCAAATGATTCTTATACAAGACCTTTTCATTGAATATTACATCTCTGCTCCTAATGATTTTGTGATTTTCATAATCATATAAGCGATATCCAAAATCATTAACACCATATCCAATAAAGGTACATTTCTTTGATTTTTCCTTAAGCTTTGTTCTATTTTCTTTATTAATATGGACAAAGGCCTCACAGCCAAAAGGCTTTAAAAAAAAGTAGTTTACCTTTTTACCTGTCCATGCTTCCTCTGGAATACCACCATCCAAGGAACTTGAAGGCCCTCTGTTTATTAGATAAACATCAGTATCTACATCATCTGCCCAAAATTGTAAAGGCAATCTTGCATGCAATCTCATGCACCTTGCACTCTCCATGATTGTTCTATTCATCCCTTCTGACACACCATTTTCTTGTGGTGTTCTTGGAACTGTCTTCTCTCTACGAATTCTATGCTCTGAATGGTACCTATCAACCTCTTTTCTGTAATATTCACCTCCATTATCTGATCTAAGACACTTCAACTTCTTTCCTGTCTCAATCTAAACCAAATCTTTCCATTTCTTGAAAGTATAAAATACATCAGATTTATTCTAAATACAATAAATCCAAGTTTTTCTAGTTGCATCATCAATAAAAGTAACATAATAATGAGAGCCACCGAGAGATGATACCTGAGCAGGTCCCCATACATTTGTATGAACAAGCTCTAATTTTTCGCTCTTATTTCTTTCGCAACTCTGAGAGATCTGACTCTTTTCTGTTTTCCATAAATACAATTCTCACATAAATCCAAATCAACATTCTTCAAACCTGGCAAAAAATTTCTTGAGTGAAGAATCTTCATCCCCTTCTCACTCATGTGTCCGAGCCTATGATGCCATAATGTTGCATCTACTCCTTTGGAAGCTAAAGCATTAACAAAGTTAGAAATACCATTGCATAAATACGGTGTACCAACATTTTTGCCTTTTGCTATTACCAGGGCTGCTTTGGTGACCTTCTAAGTTTTATCTGTGAAATATGTCACACAACCTTCACTGCCTAACTGCCCTATTGAAGTCAGATTTTTCTTCAAATCTGGAACATGCCTTACCTCCTTTAATAGCCATTGGTTTCCATTCTTCTATTTTACAAGAACCTTACCCATTCAAACAATTTTACAGGGTTTATCATCACCCAAATAGACTTGTCCAAAATCTCCTTGAACATAGTCATGAAAATATTTCTTATCAGGTGTGGCATGGAATGAGGCCCCTGAATCTACTACCTAAGAATCAATAACACTTTCGAAAGAAAGAATCAAAGCATCTTGTAACACATCACCTATCACATTTTCTTCATGATTGTTTTCTTGCTGTGTGTCTCCTTCTTTTCCCTTCCGATATCTACAGTCTTTCTTCAGGTGTCCTTTCTTTCTGCATTTCCAGCACACTATCCCTGATCTGGACTTTGATCTGCCTTTCCTTGATTTACTGTGATATCTTGAGCTCTTTCCTCTTTCCATTTTTCTTCCCCTAGACTCTGCACTCAAAGCATTACCCGTGTCTCATCGAAGCTTTTCCATTGCATTTCCTCGCTAAGGATAACACTGACAACATCATCAAACTTTAAAGTACTAGATCCAGAGACAAAGTTACTAATGGCCATAACTAAACCATTCCAGATTTCTGGAAATGAGCACAAAAATAAAATAGCCCTAACTTCATCATCAAATTTTACCCCTACAGAACTTAACTGACTGGTAACTGTATTAAAATCATTTAAATGGTCTGCAACAGATACACCTTCCGACATCTTCATATTAAATAAATTTCATAATAAACACCATGTTTGAGGCCGAGGGTTTTTCATATAGTTTCGTCAATGCCTTAATCAAACCCCCTGTTGTTGTTTCCTTCGAAATATTGAAGGCTACCGATGCCGCGAGGCACAACCATGTTGTTCCAAGTGCCTTTCTATCGAGAATCCCCCATTCTGCATCTGTCATAGTCATCGGCTTCTTCTTTTTTCCGCTCAATGGTAGGTAAATATCTTTCTGATACAGATAGTCTTCCATCTGCATCTTCCAAAGCGAGAAGTTTTGGCCGTTAAATTTCTCGACCCTAAACTTACCATCTTCTTCCATTGTTCCCACTCGAATTAGGAACCCTTCTTTCTTGCGAGTTTATCAGCCAAATAGACCTTTGGCTCTGATACCAGTTGTTAGAAAATTATATATTACAGAGCAATGCAACACATAAAATATGAAGAAAACACAAGCACACAAAACACATAAAACCAGAGAGACACATATATACATGGTTCACCCATTTTGGGCTACGTCCACCCCGAACAGCCATTCCTTCCTTTATATTATCCAGCAAAATGAAGAGACACAACCTACAACAGATCCAATGTAATATCGTATGTTCTCTATCACAGTCTCCCTATCTGTTTCTCGCTCTGAGAATTTACATATAATCCACACCCGAAATACAATACCCTCATACAAAGAGGGGTTGCCTTCTAGGGAAAAAAAACCTAAACTAAACATAACTTCTACCGTAAGATCATCCGCCTAATGAATGGCCCAAATTGACTAGAAATTACTATACTTTTACAAGGCAATTTTACATATGTTTTTAGCTTCGAGGGCGCTGCCCCCGAAACCCCCTGCCAGGGGAGGCTCCATAAAGTCGCAGCCACCCCCCCTGGACCCCTCAAGCATTGTTTAATTACGGGCGGTGTTGCCGCCCCATTAAGGTAAAGGGGTCCAGCGTTGTGATACAAAATAAACAAGATAATCAGGCTCCACGCCCAACATGTATTTTATGTATAAGTGCATTGGTTCATATGTGGATTTTATTGCCGTTGTATCCATGATATTTTTGTTTTTATTATGTTGGTTATACGCATGTATTTTGGCAGTAGTAATGTATGGATATCTCCATCTTTTTATTTGTAAATGAATGCACAATGTATCTATGGTCAAATATATTGTATGTTAACTAATGATGTATGGGATCAATGCTTCTTATCGATTCTCAGATAAGTATGAGAGCCCTTTGCTATGTTATGTTGTTTATACTTTTAGCTTTCATGTTTGTGACATATTTGACAAAATGCCTGTCATGGCTGGGAGGGGTCCATACGAGTTCTTAATGATATGATTGCTTCCATGTCATTGTCCTATTTTTATTTATCATATCTAAACTTTTCATGAAGTTATGGGCAGAGAACTTGGTTCTGGGCCTGAAAAGGTGGCTCAAATCCCGGGGACATTGGAATAAAACTGAGTATTTAGCCATAGATTTTTCATATAGAAAACAATTTTGCTCTGGAAAAACTTTCACACTTAAGCATTAGGCCCCTTGTTGTTATTCTACACTCGAAGACCTTTCGAATGATGCTAGAATTGCATCAAATGGATTTTAGATGCAAAAGTTACACCTCTCAAAATTTTACCTATCATGATTGACCACCATAATTCTAGAGGATGCCACATAAACCCATATTACTCATGAAAAATGAGCTATTCATGTGGGCGCGATGAAAATATTATAGAATGGTCAACATTTAACTCATGTTGTGGGTTGTATGGGTCAAATCTAATCACTAATTAATTATCAAGTTGTGTTATAACTGGGCCATTAGGAGGAAAAGGGGTTCGACTCTAGTTGCTTACATTTTGTTCCATAGTAGAGTAGAGTAGCTAAGTGTGGATAGATATATAGCATAATTGAGGGTGTTTGTGTTTTGTAATAGCCCATGAGCTAACAAGTCTCAAGAAACTCCATAGAGAGTGTCATCTCCTTTGTACTTGCATCATTTCCATTCTAGAAAAAAGAGAGCATCACAACCTCACCTTCTAGTTGGGTTTTCTGTCATAATGGTTTCCCAAAGCATACCTTGGCATTTATTGTGCATTATGAGTGATTGTATTTACTTATTTTCTATTTTCTGCATATTATCAATTGCATATAAACAACAAAACAATGATTACAAATATGGAATATAAAAAGAGTTAACCCATTAGAGTATAGATTCTAGATTATTTTAATAGATTTTTTGTGAGGAATTGACTAGTGGAATATCCATGGCAATTTGCAGATCATACATAACATCCACTCATACCATGGTGGTCAGCGTAGTGGGTCAACTTGTATGAGGCATAACTTTTGCATGTGAACTTTGATTGATGTGATTCTTGCATTGTTGAAAATATATTTAAGAGTAGAACATCATCTTAGGGTTCAATGCTAAAGTGAGAAAGTTTTGGCCCTAGAAAAATTTGTTTAATGCCTCAAAATGGCTCCAAAAGTTTTTAGACTCTAATTCTCCAAATTGAGACCCACTAGTAAAAACAACTCTACAAACTAACTCCTCCAGTTTTTTCACTTTCAAAGCATCAAGATAGATGAAAAGAAATATAATGATCCAACCCATACCAAGGAAAGACATTGTCCTAATATTGACAAGAATGAAAAATTAATAACAAAATACAACACCATTAAAACAATATAAAACCATTTTAAATGTGGATTTATCAAGTATTAATACATGTGGAAATGAGTCCTTTTACACAATGATTTGACTAATTAGTTTACAAAAATATACATACCTTAAATGCCTTTGGATTAAAACCTATACATATACACTTCAAGGATGAAACACATTATCTTCATCTCTTTAAATTCAAACCCAAAGAAAATAAATTTTCTTAATAATAACATGAATAAGTAACAAATTACTAATACCACTAAAACAATATAAATCCATATTATATGTGTATCTATCAAATATCAACTCAATTTTTTTCAAAAAATATAATCTATCCACGTTGGATACATCTAATTTAGATGATATATCATCATCTAAACTTGATTTGAAATTAAAAATGTTTAATTATATAATAAAAAATTACAAGTTGTAAAAAACAATAAAAATATGTAAGATATTAATAAACCATCATTACTCATATTTGAAAAATAAAATTGTAGTTACCAATAAAGGGACTAAGAGATGATATTTATACAAAGTTGGTACTCCAAAGCACAAAGAAAAATACAATATTTTATAAATATTAAAATGACAACCAATAACAAGTCCCCATGTGTAGAGATAATGTTCAAAATAAAATCCCCATATGCATCATTGTACAAACTATGTGTACCAACCCTTTTAAGGAGGAAAACATGTATTTTCATAATGTATCCTGGTAAAAAAATAGGGATCAAACTAAATGAAAGTTATATGGGTAAAAATGGTCGACCTTCTCTACCTCATTTATATATGATCCACTTTTGGGTGCGGTGATTAATTTATTAACCCATGATATCAGGCTGCAAAACAATATCACTCCATTAATTTATTTGGAGAGTTTATTATATCAGACATGAACAATCCAACAAGCCTCAACAACTTGAGCATAAAGGCAATTAAGTCGTCCAAGTTACCCCCTAATGGGGCCCTATACGGTCCGTCATCAGCCATCTCAACTTGTTTGATGGCTAGATTAAAGAAAAGCTTTGTATTGATCTTTTCCACCACAGCAATCTAAAATTCTCCCCCACTCATTCATATATAAAATTAAATTGCAGGGTACAAGTAACTATTCTACGATACCCCAATGTATTTGGATCCTAGTTAGTGTGTATTGCACAATTTGTTTGTTGTGAAAGAGTCTTCCCCTCCTTCCTCGTGTCGGTTGGTTTCTGCGTAAACAATGGCTACTCTCAATCTTACAGGCCATATGATCCCCAACCTCCTTCTCACGCATTCTTCTCTTCAATTCCGAACTGGGTCCCTCTACACCCTCCTAATTCCGCCACCCTTTTGCCTTTTGCATCTTTAGCTGCCATTTGAGGAGCTGGGTCCTCTGTTTTTGGGGTATTATTCCATCCAGACCAGTGCTAGACTAACAGGTAAACCAATCATAGATCCGTTATACATTTTCAGTTGTTTTTACCAGGGCCTGTGCTGTTGTTTCCAAGAAAAGCATTTTCCTGGTCTGCAGGAAGCGTCAGAAGGAGAAGGAAATTTCAAGGTAAGGCTTTTGGTTTATCTGTCTTCTATTTTTGTTTATTTATTTTTCAAATAACCTTGGATCTGTGCAATACCATTTTGAGAAGTGGTTGTTTCTTAGTTTTTCCAATTTTGATTTTCTGTGGCTTGTTCTGTCCTGCCATGCTCCATGTTGCAAGCTTCAATTGTTGTGTATTTAAAGTTTTCCAGATCTTTTATTTCAGATCAATAGCTTAACAAAACTATATACAACTGCCCTTTGACTCAGGTTTTATTCGGATTTATAGGCCACACCTTGTATTTTCGTAACTGAAAAATGTTTGGTATCTTCAACTGTGTTGGTCATTTTGCAGATTTTATTATTTTCTGCAATACATATTCATTGTGTAGAATGTTGTGATAGCTTAGTGAAAAAATGTTGATGTCTCCTAATTTCTCACATAATCTTTTCTGTTGCTGGATTCATGACCATCTCAGACAGATTGCCCTTTTGTGAGAAAGTTCATTACAGCTTTTTAGATTAGAGACTTTAAGCACTAGAATTTATGAAGAGTAACTCTTTTTTGCTTTTATTTGTAAATGTAATTGGACCGCCTTCATCGCAATATGTTTCGTTTGATTGTTGACCATCTCTCAGATTTACAGTCAGGTGTATGTCTGTTTGTCTTGGGGTATGGCTTCGAATAACATTGTGGAGATTCAATCTCTATGAGATTTTATGGCCCATGACAAATATTTTGAATCTTCTCTATTTGATGAATATATTCTTTATTGAATTGCTGACCATCATGGTTTTATGCACTGATCCATGATGGGTATTTATGATTTTCTTCTGAATTTTTGTGCATATATTAAAGAGAAGCAATGAGAACATCCAATAGGTCTTCTTTCTGCACAGAATAAGAAAATATATGACTGGATGTTAAATGAAAAGATATTGTAGTTCCACCCGATCTGCAATATTGTTACTTTGTCTTTGGGGGCAGCATTCCCCAAAGTTCTGGTGCTTTCTAAAATTCATGTAAATGGCTTCAGGTTAATCAAAGTCAAAGTCAGTGCATTAGGTTTTCAAGATAAAATGTACTAAATTAGCTAATCTCTTTTTTATTTCCTTATTTATTCTTATGCAGTCAGGGGAAAATCCCATCTAGACACATACAGAGGGTTACTAGTGGCCATTGGAAAGGTACACATTGGGGGTCAGTTGCGCATAAACATTGAGAAATTCTGATGTTTGGAATGGAAAAGACATACGAATTGGGACTGGTTTGAGCCGTAGTGGAGCCATGAATGCTTCTGTTGTTCAGTTGAATGTGAAGAAGAGAAAAGCAAACTTTCTAACTCAATACGACCCTGGTATGCAGTCTTTGGAGGTGAAGCGAAGGACCTTTACATCTGGAATAACTGACAAAAGGTCTCTGAGAATGGAATCTGGGGTCTTTAAATCTGATACGAAAGACAAAAGATCTAATTTATTTGCAGAAAATGAAATAAAGAATAGCAGTGGAGTTGCAGATCAAATCATGCCCATAAGAGCACCGGAAAGATATGTAGTACGAAGCAGTTGCAGTTCTGTCTCCAGTGCTGAAAGCCACACCAAACATGACTTTGTAAGTCGTAATGAGCATGGACCCTTAAGACCAGTTCCAAGTGATGGAGATGCTAAATCATGCTCTCCGTTTACCAATGCCAAGGATATTGGAGTCTCTTTAGGACAGAACTCAATGGATGTCCATGCCCTAGAGTTGCATGCATATCGATCTGTATTGAAAGCCCTTCGAGCCTGTGGGCCCCTCAACTGGCAGCGGGAGACATTGTTGACAGATCTTCGTCTTTCTCTGAACATTTCTAATGATGAACATAGGCTTGAGCTTGCACATGTATGCACTTCTCAGAATTCATAAAGTATATTCTGGTGGGTATTTAATATACCCTCTACTTTTCCAGGATGCAGAATTGTGAAACCTGACCTATTTTTACGTCAATTTAATCCAGCTTTTATTATATTGTGGTGCAGTATTATGAGAAGCCTACTATAAAGTGTGAAAAAGTTGTTAAATTGTTGTTTCAACTAAAATTTCTCCGTTTATAGGTAGATGTGTAGTTCTTCCGGGGTTATTTGAAAACTCATTTTCCCTTTTATGTTAAACTTGCAAAATCTTGGTAGTGAATCTGTGTTTATTAATTTATGTTAGGCCTGTTATTTGAGATCAAACTGCTATCGTTTCAAATTTAATTGCAATCATTAATGGATGCAAACTTCTTAAGATATACCTTCATCCAAAATGGCCAGAGTAATTCCCAGTTTTAAAAAGCAAAAGGGAACAAAAAATAATTCATAGGCATAGAAATGCATCCTTTTGTTAGGTTTTGATTATAATGCCAGTGGAAGAGCTTTGTTCATATTGTATTGTTGTAGTTCTACTCCCGAGACCTATGTTATTGAGTGAGCTGCATTATTTTCCCATTCAAACACTGCACAGTTAGCTACATGATTATGCCATATTTAACCCTAAAATTAGGTTGGTTTTTAAATCAATGCATTGTGATCAGATATGTTCAATTGTCATTAGATGGTAGTTACTCATGTCAACAACAATGTATTAACATTTTGCAGTAGATTAAAAAATTCTGGAAGGGCCCTATAAGAAGTCTATTCTCGTTGTTGCAGATGAGTTAAGACATTCAATATACTCTGACTCATCTTATCTCCATTCTTGTGTATGGTTTAGCAGCTAGGCTAACTTTTAAGTTTGAAGTAATGACCCATGGAAGACTTAAGTTGGAACCGAGGTAAATAGGAGTTCCTATTCCTTATCAAGGTTGAAACTTTGACTGGAGCGGCTGCTTAAAGGAGTTAAGTTCTTGAAAATATAGTATGTTTTTCCAATGAAAAATCTTGATTTGATACTTAAGAGTTTAAAAGCTTTGAAATTTCAGGCAATAATGATTGAGAAGGTATTTATACATTGAGAAAGCCAGGGTGAATTTGAATTATAGTCAGTCATCTGCCATGCTTTCAGATATAATTTAAGCAATGCACTGGATGATAAAAAAGTTGTTGGAAGGCATTAACTTCAGCAGATACTGGATGAACTAGGAAATATGATTCCTAGTAATGAGAAAAGACTTGGGCAGCAGTTATGCTCCAATCCATAATTTTGTCTGTCTTGGTAATTGCAAGAGATTGTGCAAATGAGGAAACAGAAACCAAGATATTGTGGTAGATGTTACACGCATCAGAAACAAATATTTGTGATTTGAACACTCAACCACTGGTTGGTGATTGCCACCTCTTCGGCGCTAGGGAAAAATCCACTTGTGTGTGTGGTGTTTTTTGGTAAATCACTGAGCAGAAGGTGGGTATATCCATGAACATGTAGAAGCCTGATGGCTCTATCAGTGTATTTCGGTATTAATTTATCAAATATAGACTTACATAGGTGCTTTTGTTAAGCATTTTTCATTATGCTGTCTAAGAGAGAACTGTCTTGCAGTGTTGTTCCAAGTTGTCAGCCAAAGCCTTAAAATCCTTTAAAATTCAAAACACCTTTGTAAGCATATCTTGGTCTTTGGAGGTTTAAGTTTTCATTATTGTTGAATCACAACCTAGGCCCTCTGATTACGGGCTATACAGCTTAGTTTTTCCCCAATTTTCATCTTTCATTTCTAGTTAATCTCAATTGCAGTAACCAGTCAACTAAATTATCTTTATTTGTTTTTAGTTTCTCATGCTGTATCTAACCCCATATTTGAAAGCAAAAAAACTTGGGGTGAATCTCCTTGGGAGTTGAGTAGAAACAAGGTCAAGTGTTAGTGAAGTTTCATTGATCTCGCTTCTGATAAAAGAACGTTGTAAAAGTTATTATGAGCATTGTGCATTGTAGCATGTCAATGCTGGTTATTATAAATAAGATGCATCAGACGTATGGTGTATTACAATAGAAATTTTGGCTTCACTTGTGATTCTGCAACTTGCCTCTTTGCTGTATAATTTAGCTTTTTGAGTTGTACTCACTTATCTAAAACATTTTCAAATTGATTCAAGGCACGACCAACAGATTGAATTGGCCATGTAAGCAGATCATTATCAGAACAAACATTGTATTTCTCAGGATTTGAGATTGTGGAAAAGTTAATAATTCAACTCCACTATTTAACATGGGGTTAAAGATGTTCTTTACATCTCACAAGCTCAGACAACTGCAATACATGATGTCAAATAGTAAATTATAGGCACCTTACAGGGAGTGAACAAGACTGTACGACATGAACATAAACTGACAAATTTACAAACGAAAATCTAGAAACAAAAGAGGTTAGCATGGTTTGATACAAATTATAGCGGCAAGAGCCCCTGAAGATAACAATGGTCTGCCTCTTCTGTTTGTTGGGTACTTCGACTATTGCTACTAAAATCTAGATATATGAGAGTAGCCCTTGCGAAAATTAGAGGAAGGAAGACTTGAGATGATGTGTAATGAAGTGATAGAGGAAACTGGGTTTCTTTTGAGTTGTTAATAATAGATTACCAGATCTGACCACTCAAAGTAGATAAATGAACTTTGATTTTTAAACTTGGGATTTAGCTATCCCAAGGTGAGAACTGCAAAGTAAGAGACCACTTAAAAATATTAGGGAGCACCAGAGTTTTTAAACAAGCACATCTACTAAAATCAACAACTTCGTACGTTATGGAGGAATTAGCTGGAAGGGTAGAATGGACAAATTTACAATCTACACTCTAAAACTAGTAAATGGACTACTCCCAAGACAACCGGGCAAAAACTAAGTTTATAAACTGTGCTTTGCAGATGTGATATTTCTAAATCTCCTGGGGAAAAATTGAATGAATATAACATGTAGCAAAAAGGAGAATGAAGATATCAAAGTCTATTTTTGTAATATGTTGTTGACAATGGTATAAAATCCAGATACAAGGCCCAGATGTCACAGTCATCTCAAAAACACAAATTATTCAGTATGGAAAAACGAAACCTGTGAATGCTATTTCCTATGTCTTTTTAGTTTCAGACAGTTTTTTTCTTAACTTCTTTCCCTCCCAAAATAACATCCTTAACTGCTATGTATAATGAAGGGAGTTTGAATAATTTGATCCATTAACTATTCAAAAAAATATGTATACTTCTAGCCTTTCCCACTGATAAATTAAAAGAAATATTTACTAATATCCCATAATCTGTTAAATGAATTGTCATTTGGTTTGGAATGATTAACTTTTTTAGTTTGGAATGACAACTTTTCATTTTATAAGAAGATTTCTATTAAATATTTTATTTTGGAGAAGGCAAATAGAAGTTTTTTTTTGTGTGGGTTGGGTGGGATTTGTGTGCATGTTGAGTTATTGATCTCCATATTTTGAAAGGGATCACATTTTAAATAGCCATTCTGGTATTCCCGTCCCTTTTTCTGGTAGTTAAAGAAAAAGAATAATGTCATGAGTTTTTTTACTCTTGAAACTAAAACATCAAAGTAATTCATAAAAGAAACTAAAACATCAAAGTAATTTCATAAAAGAAAATAACTCGTAGGGGAAAATATATGGTAGATGAAAACCAATCTTTATTGGGTTAATAATTTCCACATGAACCCAGAAATCCCTCTTTTAATTTGTGAAAAAAACACACCGGGAGAGGTACAAACTAGTTGTTAAAAATTGAAAACATAATATTTGTGTCAGCCCTGTTCCACGTAATGATTCTCCTCTACACCAACATTGTTTTGGTACAGGGATCATGAATCGAGGTATATGATTATAGCCTGTATTAGACATCATGAGTGGGAAGAATGTTACCATGTGTGTTTTTTAATCCAAAAAAAAATTCTAAATTTCTAGATTTACCTTGATTAATGAGTCATTGAGGATTTCAATTTGAAGGCTCAAAGGAGCATGCAAGGGGCTCTTCTAAAATCAGCATGTAAGGGGCATGTAAGGGGCTTTTTTAATGGATGAAATTTAATAAAGACATGTCAATTTTTATTAGCTAGAGTGAAGATACATAATGTATTAAATAGGAAGTTGTAAAGGATGAATTTGGAATTTTTTTTAATGGGCAATTGCATTGTTTAATTATTTCAATGTCACTCATATTCATTGTAGGTTTATGTTCATAAAGTTAATGGAGATATCGGCTCATTGTTTGTAACTATAAGATGTCCAAAAAAATCACCATAATATTTGATAGAGAGGTCATTAACATGGAGAGAGCTTGAAATTCGAAGGACTTTTGAATAATGAAGGTAATGGAGATATCGACCCATTGTGTGTAACTATAAGATTTCCACAAACTCACCATAGTACTTGATAGAGAGGTCATTAACATGGAGAGGAAGATTGAAATTTGAAGGAATTTTGAATAATGAAAAGTTACTCTATTATGATAGATTAATGGAAAAGCACTAGTTACCATTAAATTAATTAAACTAGGATCCTATTAAATTAATTGAACTAGGATCATGTTTCATTAGTTGATGTTACAAGAAAGATGAACTATACATCTTTCAAGTTTGAGGTTTTGCAAGATATCGTAAAGAAGATTAATCTCTCTAAAGATGTATAGATTACACTCCCAATGTAGCAAGATTTGAGATTTTGTCATTTTATGTGTTGATTAGTTTTATATGTAAATTGATTTAACATAAATTTGTGTCATCTAGAGCTAAGCATTTGACCATACAAATATTCCAAGGTTTATTCATCTTGACATTTAAGTCATCAACTACATCTATAATTATGTCATTTTCTACATCAGTCATTTTGTTTGCATAATTTTTGTAACTTTTAGCTAGTGCTAATTGTGCCTAGAAGTGTTGTAAACTATAACTCAGTATAGGGGGCATGTGTAATGTAACAAAAAATGTAAACATTAATATCTTGAATTTATATTAATATGTTCATTATAAGAAAGATGTAGAGGTGTAATGTAAGAAAGAATGTAAAGATTAATATATTGAATTTATATTAATATGCTCAATTATTATGATGTAAACATGTCACATCAATGAAATAATAATAAAAAGTGTGCAGGTGTAATGTAAGAAAGAATGTGAAGATTAATAAATTGAATTTATATTAATATGCTCAATTTATTAAGATGTAGACATGTCAGCTCAATGAAATAATAATAAAAAAATTAAGATGTTGTAGTGTCCATAAAAAAGTTAAAAGTAATAAAAATAATAAATTCAATTTGTTGTATTGTAATTTTGTTTAAATATTAATATGTTCAATTTATAAGATGTAACTGATTTGTAAACATTTACATGTGAGCTCAAATAAATAATAATAAAAAGTTAAGATGATGTATTATTCATGAAAAGTTAAAAGTAATAAAAAATATAAAATTCAATTTGTTGTATTGTCATTTTGTTTTTATTTATAAAATTATAAACAACATTTTAGATAAAAGAAAATCATAATATACATATCACATTAAAATATATTAGTGGCCATCACTTAAAATCCATTTTACCTTATAAATAAAAATAATGATTATGTAACCATACAATATAGCAATATCTTTAACGATGGAAATTCACACATTAAAATATATAAGATATAAATAATAGAAATAAATTAAGATCCATTTTACCATATAAGTTAAAATAATATTTTTGTAATCATGTTTAAATTTCATTAGTAAGCACATTTTTTTTTTGTAAGCTTGGCAACACTAACAAGATTTTTAATCATGAATATTCATCCTCACTTTACCATGGATATCATTAACTTGTAAATAGGTTTTTGTTACAATACCATGGCTCATCAATCCCACTTGCCGAGAAACCATCTCTCATTTCACAATCAAAATATTTTATAAAGACGTAGTCTAACCTTTTTCACTACATTTTTTCTGGTTAATTTTAACCAAAATAGATATTTTTAAAAACTTGAGTTTAATTTGTTTAATCTATAGAATTTGAGTGCCCCAAGGGTTTTTCACGGTAAGTTGAATCTATTTATGTATTCAGCATTTGTATTTTAAATAACAAAACTTGAGTTTAATTTGTTTAATCTATAGAATTTGAGTGCCCCAAGGGTTTTTAATCTATGCATTCAAAAATGTATTTTAAACAACAAAAAATCACATTTTTGTTGATATTTAGTTGTCATTGGTATCAACCCAAGCAATACTAGAAGATGTCCGTTTAATGTCTTGCCTTTGTTGACCAATATAACATGGTAAATCATTGGTTTTTTTAGTCTTGGACATCTTTGTTGGATTCTCCTCGTCTAACAAATTTTGATGATATATGACACCCCATAAGAGCCTTCACTATTTAAAAGATACCTTCTTTTAAAAGTAAAGCCCCCATTTTACCCCAAAAAAAAAAAAAAAAAAAAAAATCCAAAAAGTTAATAAGATAGCAACTCTTTTGACCAAGTCAAAATGTCAAGTCATGTGACTTTTCTCCAACAAATAGAAAATTACAAAAGGCCTATGAGTGAGGGCTTTCCAATCTATTTTAAAATAAAAAAATCTTTTAAAAAAAAAAATATTGAATTTCCAAATTAAAAAACCCAAAAGATTTTTCTCTACATTCTTTTTGAATTTCAAATATTATCTCCCTACCAAATGCTTTTCGGCTCTTATGGAGATCTCTCAAAATCTATGTATAGGGCTTGATTAACCCTCCCAAGGATGTACAAAACGAAAATCTTTTGAGAAAGAGTTCTAAGATTATTCGGCCCTGTGGAGGATTGCAAATTAGATAAGAGGCTTTGGTTTTTGGTTCTTGTTTTGGGTCTTGGCACCAAGGATTTATTGCTTATTCTTTGCAGGTCTCGACCCTCTCTAGGGCATTAAATCTAAGCAAAGGTCTATATCTACAACTCCTGGAACAGACCAGCAAAAGTCATAATTTGTTTGGTACAGGTCTGCTTGGACATTCGGCCCTGCTCTTTTGCAGGAATGGATGGAACTCTAAACCTTGTCTCTACTGACACGTTGGTTTGATATTGAAATATCGCACTCACCTAAACGTGTACAGTCTTCTGTGCAATTCCGCTAGCTAAAAGACCGAAATTTGACATACATTTTGTGGATAATGATTTTCTACAGTTGAATGCACATTGAGAACTTCTAGCCCTGTGATTTCTCTTGATCTCTAATCATCTTATTGTCGATCTGAAGTGTGGAAAATTTAAGAGAAAATCTGTGGTTTCGGCCCTATTAAGGCCACAATCCTGTGCATGAAGGATTACTACAGACCAGCGAGGAAGTATTGTTGCTTGACCTTCCAGTCTAAAAGTTTTTAAGAAGACCAAGGGTTGATTGAAATCCATGTGGTGATCACTGAAGTTTGATAGGTTTACCACTCCTTAAATATCTACATTCGAGAACTATTGTGAAGTATAAACCTCGTCCTTGATTCCAAGAATTCAAGGATATAAATCGGCATACTAATATGTCTGTGCTGAAATTCTCGGCCTAGGGTTTCCTCAAAGGCTAATCTCGGCGTCAGCAAGAAACTTGATTGTTATTAGGCCTGTGGCTCCTATAGAAATTGATAACTTTTGTGGGTTGAACATCGTCCATGACAACGAAGCTTCTAAACTCAATTACAGTGGCCTAACTGACGTTGCAGCAACCCATTAGGACCTACATTTGCTGGTAACATATGTCCTTGCAACACAAAAAAATTCTCAAGTATCGTGATAGAGTCATTTGAAGCATTTTGGTCTAATATATATGTTTGAAGAGCCCTGTTTGGTCTCACTGTTCTGAAGTCGTGGTGGACTCAAATTCTTGGATTCATTAGTGTGTGTGTCTCTCTCTATATATATATGCTAAGGAGGAGTTTATCCAACCTGTGCAAGCCCTGAACACAAATTTGAATTGAAGCGGTGTGTTAATATATGTAGTCCAGACGTGCAAGGAAGGATTCTAAGGTCTATATTTGCAACAGTTAGTCATCTACAGCAGCAAAGGCATTCAAGGTTGCGCAGGTGTGAAAAGGTCCCTTATAGCAGGTTTTTATAGTCAGCGTTGAGCATACACATCATTCTTGGCATTCACTGAATCAAATGTATGAAGTTTCAGATGTCCTGTACTTGAAGAAGTTTGAGACGCCTATGCAGGAAAGAAGTTATTGCCAACAATCCTCACCGTGTCATCTTCGGCTGCAATATCATCGGTAAGGGTATTTATTACTTTCATATCATTTTATAGCTGGGATCATCATTTTCTGTTGTAAGGGTTTTTGTTTTCTTTGTTACATCACTTGGGGTCTTGTCATTTATAAGGGTTTCATTATATATCTGAGGTACATTGACAGTAAGGGTTTCATTGTTATATCACTTGGGGTCTTATAATTTGTAAGGGTTTCATTATATATCTGAAGTACATTGGCAGTAAGGGTTTTGATTGAAGATTGTTGTAAGTGTGTCATTATCTCTGGTATGAGATTCCACCAGTTGTTTGTCTATTTTTCTATCATTTCAGGGTGGTTGGGTAGTGTTAGGGCAAGTTGGAGCGTCTTTACTTTGGGTGTTGGTAAATCAAATTGAAGAATCTAGAATGCTTTCTCTAGAGTACTAGGGTGTTGAGGCTTCATTTTCAATTGGAGCTAAAGCATTGAAGTATTCATAAAATTATTAGAAAAACGTTCGATGATTTTTCTCCCAGTTTTTCCAACAATTGGATCAAAGTCGGTCCCTATACAATTAGTGTAACCATTGAAGGGAGACCTGTTAATTTTGGACAACTAGGTCCAAACTCCATGTTGCGATGCTCAGATGAAGATGCCAATATTTTTATTGGATTCCTCTTTCAGAGAGGTGCAAGATCGATCTAAAAGTCATCTTGATCCGATGAGTAGAACATTTATTTTGAATTAATTCAAAATATGTGTAGGTCGGCCTGAAATGAAATGTAGGCTTGAAGCCCCAATAGTTGAGTCACAAACCCTCATTGATGGATATAAATTGGAGGTCATTTTCACTCATCCATCACATCACATTCTCTCTCCTCATCTAATTGGTTCGATCATCTATTGGAGTCTCTTCTCCTCACACATGGGAAAACGCAACAAGAAGATTTTTGTTTTTCTAACCTAGGGTTTTTCAGTGCAGAGTTGACCAGCATTGACTTTGGTCAATGCTTGGTCAAATTAAGCCAAATATTGGTCAAAATTTTGATTTCTGTAGTCCGCAAGAGGTTGATCGTTGACTTTGATTGGGTTGCATTGACTTTTTGCTGCTGCTATTTTGCGTTGATCGTTGACTATGACAACGTTGAATTTCGTTGACTTTGGGTTGACTGATATTGTTGTTCGAGAGGGTTGTGTGACACTTCTAGTTGGCTAACCGTATTGAGACTTTGCTGGTTGAAGCATCCTGTTGACCGTCGTAACGCACCAACACACATATATTTTTGGTTTGTCTTGTGTCGATCTATTGATATGTTTTATCAACATTTTACTTTCTTGTTTATGTGATTGTTGTTTGATATTGGGGATACAAATTAAAGTTGCATCAAGCATAGAACATCTACAAAAAATTACATGGTATCAGAGCTGAGGTGAAGACAAAGCCCAAGTTTGTAGTAATCATCGAAGAAGAGCATGGGTATCTCAAACTACAATGGCTTTAAAGCTAATGGCAAATTGACTGGGAAGGAAGACTTCCATGCCTAGAAGATGACATTGGATCTTATGTTGGAAGACTAAGATGTCATGGACTATGTGCAAGGTAAAATCCAAGAGCCTCCATCCTCTGCACCTGCTGCCACCAAGTCAAAGTATAAGAAGGGGGTAATCAAAGTAAAGCCGATGATCAAGGAATCAATTCATAAGAGTCTAGTTGCCTACATCTCTAATCTGGGCACATCCAAGGAGATGTATGATAAGTTGGTCAACATGTTCAAGGCCAATAATGCAAATCAAGTCCTATTCTTTAAGAATCAACTGAAGAATCTGAAGAAAGCCAGGGATGAATCCATTCAATCGTATTTTTTGAAGCTAACTGAAATCAGGAATAATCTTCTGGCTATTGGGGAGACAATAGCCGATCGAGAGATGGTTCTCACCGCACTTGGAGGTCTCTCAACCGAATGGCATGTATTCAATACTACCATTCTCAATAGCAATGTGATACCTGATTTTGACGAAGTACTATCGAGATGCGTACAAGAAGACACAAGGATGAAGGAATATGAAAATGAAGGAAATGTTGCCTTCACTGCTCATGCTAAGAAGAAGAACTTTGGTGGTCCGAGGAATAAAGGAAGGTCGAGGCCCAAGGGAAGAAAGGTAAATGTTACACATGCCACAAGACCGGCCACTATGTTAGAGAATGCCCTTTCAAGAAGGATTCTCTTAATGATGATGACAACAACAACAACCGGAGGAATGGCAACCAAAGGAACAACATGTTCAAAGGAAAAAGGAAGGCTCCCTCTGTTGGAAATGGGCAACCTTTCCAGGTATGAGGAATCAAATCTTGTTGATGATAAAAGAAATGAATTCATTCTTGTATCTGCCCTCTCTGCTGCATCTCCACTCGACACTATGGATGTCTGGTCGATAGATAGTGGTGCCTCAAGGCACATCACTGGGTTCAAGGAAGCACTTTCTGACATGGTTGAGAAGGATGTTAATATGAAAATTATCCTTGGAGATAATGCCACATATCCCGTGAAAGGGACAGGGACTGTGACCCTCCACTTGTCTCAAGGTCAAGTCCTCCGCTTGCAAGATGTACTATATGTACCTGATTTAAAGAAGAACCTTGTGTCTATTTCGGCCATGGAAGACAAAGGTTTCAATGTGGAATTCATTGATGGGAAGGTGCGTATCTGGAAGAAGATTAGCTATCAAGATTAGGTTTAGAGTTGATACACTCTACAAGGTTGGAGGAATTCCACTGGGAGCGATGACATGTGATACTATCTGACAGACTGAACTATGACACCGGAGGTTTAGACACCTTCACTACAAAGCCCTTCCCGAAGCAAGGAAGGTGGTGATGGGGATGCCCGAGTTCACAAATGATCATGAAGGTGTATGTCAAGGTTGTGCCGAAGGAAAGCATACAAGGAGACCTTTCCCCTCAAGCGTCACAAAGACATTTGATGTCTTGCAATTGGTGTGCTGCCCATGACATCCTTGGGAGGATGTTCTTAATATATGACATTCATAGATGACTTCTCTCGCAAAACCTGGATATACTTCTTGAAGAAGAAGGATGAGGCTTTCATGTGGTTCCATACCTTCAAAGCCTTGGTGGAAAATCTAATAGGGAAGAAGATCAAGATACTGAGGACCGATAATGGCATTGAATACGAGACTAACGAGTTCAAGAACTTTTGCAGAGAAGCTGGCATCAAGAGGGAGACCACAACTGTCTATACTCCTGAGCAGAATGGCATTGTTGAAAGAAAGAACAGGACCATTGTGGAAGCTACCCATGCCATGCTATGTGACCAAGGTCTTCCGAAGTTTCTATGGGGTGAAGCTACAAACACTGTTGTGTACATACAAAACAGATGCCCGCATTCCACTCTAGACTCCAAAACTTCTGAAGAGGTTTTCTCTAGTAAGAAACCTGACGTCTCACATTTTAGAGTTTCTGGATGTCATGTTTATTTTCATGTACCAAAGGAGAAGAGGAGCAAGCTGGATGCTTCTGGAAAGAAGGAAATGTTTGTGGGCTATAGCAAAACTTCGAAGGCCTATAGAGTCTATGTGCTTGGTCAAAGGGAAGTGGAGATATGCCACGATGTTACCTTTGATGAAGATGCTTCCCTAAGGAAAGTAATCAATCTTTTGGGATCTGAGGAAGATCATGAAGCAAGGCCTAGAAATCAAGAAGAACTGAAGGATGAGACGATGCCCGATGTTGAAGGACCGATGGACCTTATTGATCCACCTCCTTCAATGAGGAAAAGACCATCATGGCTCAGGGACACTCTCGAGGATGTCGAGAATCGTATGGCCCCAAGGGGGAAATTCTGTGAAAGCAAGAAGCTGAATAGATACCAAGGGTATCTAGTAGCCATGAGTACAATCGTACAATCTGAACCTAGATCTTTTGAGGAAGTTGTAAAGCATCAAGTCTGAAAGGATGCTATGCACGAAGAATATGAGTCCATTATGAAGAATGATGTCTGGGATGTGGTTCCATGACCGGAGGACAAAGCAGTTGTTACCTCAAAATGGCTCTATAAGATCAAGCATGGAGCTGATGGTAGTGCTGAAAAATTCAAGGCAAGATTTGTTGCCCGTGGCTTCTCTCAAAAGGAAGGTGTAGACTATGATGACATATTTGCACCTATGGCCCAATATACCACCATCCGATCTATCATAGACTTTGCTACTACGCAAGGATGGAATCTTCATCAAATGGATGTGAAGACCGCATTTCTGCATGGTGCGATTAAGGAAGAGGTGTATGTGGAGAAACCTCTGGGGTTCGAAGTCCAAGATCGGGACACCTATGTTTGCAGGTTGAAGAAAGCCCTCTATGGGTTGAAGCAAGCACCCAGAGCTTGGTACGAGAGGATAGATAGCTACCTGATGAAGCTGGGCTTCACTCGTAGTAATGTTGATCTGAACCTTTTCTTCAATTTTGATAAAGAAAAGCCTCTCATTCTGGTGTTGTATGTGGACGACCTCTTCCTGATAGGTGTTGACCCTCTCATTCATCAGTGTAAGAGGGAGCTCGCTGCTGAGTTCGAAATGAAGGACCTAGGACTAATGCATTACTTCCTAGGCCTAGAGGTCTGGCAGAGACCTGGCGAGATTTTCCTTTCTCAAGGAAAACATATTGTGAAGCTTCTGGAAATATTTGGAATGGTGGATTGTAAGTCTGTGTCGACACCGATGGAGCTCAAATTTAAGAAGTTGAGTGGCAGCGCTGCTGGGTCCGTGCTAGCAAATCCTACTGAGTATCACCAACTCGTAGGGGCCTTGATGTTCTTAGTGAACACCCATTCGGACGTATGTTTTGCAGTGAACACTTTGAGTCAACATATGGTTGAACCTCATCACATTCACTGGATTGGTGCCAAGAATATGTTGAGATATCTTCAGGGCACGATAAACCATGCGCTGAGATACATTGTTGGGAGTGTGACACTCCATGGATATATTGATGCCGATTGGGTTGGAAGTGTGGTGGATCGTAAGAGCACATCGAGATGCTGCTTCACACTTGGGTCTGCTTTGATATAATGGATAAGCAGGAAGCAAAAGTCCGTGGCTTTGAGCACCGTGGAGGCCGAATACATTGCAGCGAGTATGGCCTGTTGTGAAGCAGTTTGGTTGCTAAATATTTTTAGTAAACTATTCAGGGATGTGCTAGATACCACCGTGATACTCTGTGATAACCAGAGTGGGATTCGGTTGTCTGAGAATCTCGTGTTCCACGATCAATCCAAGCATATTGATATCAGGTACCACTTTATCTGGGATATGGTATGGCGAGGCGTCATAAGGCTCGATCATATAGGAACTGATGAGAAGGTCACAGACATTCTCACAAAGTCCCTGGGGAAGTTCAAGTTCCTAACCTTCTGTGAGAATCTTGGAATCGTGGAACGACCCTATTCTGAGGGTCATGTTGGACGATGAGCTCTGGGAGCTCTGGGGGGGCTTTGGGGATAGCTTCTTGGAGCTATAAGCACAAACGGGGCTAGGCTTATCAAACCTTGTGGTGCTTCTGCCCCACCATTATGATGTTGAGTTGGTTCACCTCTCATGATCTATGCCCCGTATGCATCCTACCCATTGAGTCTCAGACTCATGGGAAGTGCCTCTCATTTGGCCAGTGAGGTGGGAAAAGCTAGAGACCAGTAGAAAAGACTGATGGATGCATCATAGATTGCCGTACTCTATATGTCTAGGATGGCATGTGTCCAACCACTTGATCTGGGATCAAGTCTAGTGAGGTTTCGGACCTCCAACTGACTTTGGGTTAGGTAAACCAACTTTGGGTTGGTATGAGACTCTTTTGAGTCCTATAGAGGTTTCAGACCTCTGGGCTGAATCTGTCAGCCAGGAATGATGTCTTTGTGACTGACCCATATTTCTTCTGAAATAAAGAAGCCAACAAAACAATTTACGGCGAGATGGCACACGATGTTTGGATGGCACAGGTGGATGGAGTTCTCCCTAGTTGAGAGGGAGTGTTAATTTTGGACCACTAGGTCCAAACTCCATGTTGTGCTGCTCAGATGAAGATGCCAATATTTGTATTGGATTCCTCTTTCGGAGACGTGCAAGATCGATTTAAAGATCATCTTGATCCAATGAGCATAACATTTATTTTGAATTTATTCAAAATATGTTCAGGTCAGCCTCAAATGAAATGTAGGCTTGAAGCCCCAACAGTTGAGTCACACACCCTCATTGATGGATATAAATAGGTCAACGTTGGAGGTCATTTTCACTCATCCATCACATCACATCTCTCTCCTCATCTAATTGGTTCGATCATCTATTGGAGTCTCTTCTCCTCACATGGGAAAATGCAGCAAGAAGATTTATGTTTTTCTGACCTAGGGTTTTTTAGCGCAGAGTTGACAAGCATTGACTCTGGTCAATGCTTGGTCAAACTTACCCAAATCTTGCTCAAAATTTCAATTTCTTCAGTTCGCATTTTCTGGCACAGAAATCAAGGTTGACCATTGACTTTGATAGGGTTGTGTTGACTTTTTGCTGCTATTGTTTTGCGTTGATCGTTGACTGTGACAATGTTGAATTTCGTTGACTTTGGGTTGACTGATATTGCTGTCCGAGAGGGTTGTGTGACAGTTTTGGTTGGTTGACCATATTAAGACTTTGTTGGTTGAAGCATCCTACTGATTGTTGTAACGCACCAACACACATATATAATTTTGGCTTGTCTTATGTCGATCTACTGGTATGTTCTATCAGCATTTTACTTTCTTGTTTATGTGATTATTGTTTGATATTGGGGATAAAAAGTAAAGTTGCATCAAGCATAGAACATCTACAAAAATTTACAAGATCATGGAGAACACCAAGAATAGATTTCCTAAGTTTAATGGGAAAAATTATGCACTATGGAGTGGAAGGATGTAGGTATACATACTTGCACAAGGATATGATATTTGGGATGCTGTTGAAAATGGTTACATTGCACCATCCTCTCCTCTAACAAATGAAAAATGTAAGAAACTTGTTGAGAATGATGCCAAAGCCAAGAATGCCATTATAAGTGGACTCTCTAAATTTGTCTCTGTTAAGGTTTTGGGTTGTAAAACAACTCGGGAACTTTGGGGGAAGCTTCAAAACATATATGAAGGAGACTCAAAAGTCAAAGAAGAAAAACTTCAAATTTGTAGAACACAATTTGAGCAACCTAAGATGAGAGAAGACAAGAATATTGTAGATTATTTTCATCATGTAGATGAAGTAACAAATACTCTGGAAGGACTGGGAGAACCAACAAATAAAAGGACTATTGTGCGAAAGGTTCTAAGATCTCTTCCAACAATATTTAATCCTAAAGTTTTCATCCTAGAAGATAGATCAAATTTGGACAAACTTAGCATGGATGAGCTACATGGGATTCTTATAGCTTATGAAATGAGGATTGAAGAGGAAGAGCCATCTACAGGTGAAGCAACGTTCAAGGCCTCAAAGAAGACAAGCAAGACCAAGCAAGAACCAAAACAAACGTCTAACCAAAGTAACATCGAGGACTCAGATGAAGAAGTAACCAACCTCGTAAGGAAACTCAAGAGAGAAACCGGAAAGTACAAAGGTAAGCTCCCCCTAAAATGTTTTAGTTGTGGAAGAATTGGTCATTTTGCTTCAAATGCCCCTATGAAAAACTATCTAGCATCGATGAAGAAGATGAAGCTCCCAAGAAAAAGAAAAATCAAAAGGGGAACAAGAAACAAGGTAAAAATAAAATTTCTAAGAAAAACTTCTACTCTAAGGAATACACTTATGCATCTAACAGTGATAATGATAGTGATAGTGATTCCGAACATGTATTGTTTATGGATTTTGAAAATGAAGATGTCCCTGAGGATGAAGAAAATGTGGATGGAGAAGTTGACCTGAAAGACAAATTAATAAGTGTTCTTGATGATTTAAAGGTAGAAAAGAAAAATGTCAATAAGTTGAAAAAGAAACAAAGTAAACTAAAAGAACAATATGATGACTCTGAAAAGATCATCGTCAATCTGAAAACACAATTAGAAGAAGCAAATGAGATTGAAGAAACACTGAACAAGGAATTGGAAGAAAGCTCCAAGATGAGCAAAAGATTGGAAGCTAAAATAGTCTCCCTCCAAAATTAATCCTAGAAAAAAAATGTTCAGCAAAACTCCGTGAACAAATCAAAATCACTGGAAGAGATCATAGGTTTTCAAAGGTCATGTGATGACAAAACCAAGCTAGGATATAATACAAACTTTTTTAAGGGATGAAGCTCCATGACAAGGAAGGAAGATGAACAAAAACGTTTTGCAGAAGCCATCAAAGAGTCCATTGGGAAGCAACAATCATTTCCAACTCAAGTTCAACTAATTAGAAGGATGCCTAAGCAACAACATGCTAACAACCCAAAGGAAGGTTCATGGAGAAGTGCACCACCAAGAAGGTTCTCTTCCTCCAAGTATCAAACTATTTTCCTTCGTGTTTGCTATTCTTACAAAAAATTTGGGCACAGCTATGAACGACAACGCTAAAAATAAGAGAACTTATGATAATTATGTCAGAAGACCTCGAGAAGGCCCCAATCAAAACCATAATAACTTTGCATCACTAAACAATGAAGTTGAACGCCATAAGTGTAATAATTTTGGACATATAGCTGAAAATTGTCGGATGAGCGCTCTTTTGAAAGGGACAAAGCCAAAAATCAATGCTTCTTCAAAAGTTTGGAAAAGAAAAGATGAGATATGTAGGCGTGTGTTTACTATTGAATGCAAGAAACATGAATGGTTAGTTGACATTGGTTATTCAAAGCATATGACAAGAGATAAGGACAAGTTTATAGACTTGCGAAAGGACAAATATGGAACAATGTCATTAGCAAATGATGGATCATCCAAAGTTTCGAGAAAAGGCACAATTAAGCTTGGAGGTAAAGGTGCCAAGACAAAAAATCCCTTTTTCATTGGGAACTTGAATCACAGTTTGTTAAGTGTGAGTCAGATGTGCGACCATGGATACACAATTATTTTTTACTGCAAAAAGTGTGAGATAAGAAAGAAAAGGAGAGGTAAAGTAGTGGCTACAACATCTCAGGGACATAATAACTTATATTATCTAAATAAAATTGGAAAGGAAACATGTTGTGTAGGAAAGGAAAATGAAAGTTGGATATGGCACAGAAGGATGGGTCACATCCACTTTGACAATCTTGTCAAGGTCAACAAGAAGGAAGGAAGCAAAGAAATGTCTGAAATCACAAAGCCAACAAATGCCATATGCAAACATTGTCGACATGGAAAACAAACACAGGTTGTATTTAAGACTAAGGAACATTCTACCTCAAAGCCATTAGAGCTAGTGCACAATGATTTATGTGGACCCATGAGAACCAAAGGGTTGAAAGGTGAGTTATACTTCATATTGTTCATTGATGATTACACTAGAATGACATCGATCAATTGCATAAAGAATAAATTAGAATATTTTAGCATTTCATGATATACAAAAAAATGATTGAAAATGAAACTGATCTAAAGATAAAGTGCCTAAGATCAAACAACATGGGTGAGTTTACATCTAAATCATTTCAGCAATACTATGAATAACATGGCATAAAAAGGCAATTCTCAGCATCTAGGACACCACAACAAAATAGAGTCCAGAAAGAAATAACAAGATTGTAGTTGAAATGGCGAGGACCATGTTGAGTGACTCAAAATTAAGAAATACCTTTTGGATCCAAGCATTTGAAGTTGCAATTCATATTCTATACATAGGAATGCTTACGAGTAATAGTGACAAAACTCTAGACCAACCAATTTCAAGCACTTTAAGGTGTTTTGGAGTAAATGCTACATAAAGAGGGATGACCCGAAGACTGGAAAGTTAGATTCCTGAGTAGATGAAGACATATTTTTTGGGTACTCCACCAAAAGCAAGGCAAATAAATGTTACAATTTGAGACTCAAAAAATTAGTGGAAAGCATCAATGTGACATTTGACAAAGGTTGCAAGACACATACCAAACAGGATTCAACAGAACCAGAGATAGAAGAACCAAGGAAGGAAGAGAAGGTAAAGAAAGATCCATTAGAATAAGAGCCAGAGGAACCAGTAGATAATAAAGTAGATATTGATGAGCAACCATCCCAAGCATCCTATAAAACACCTAAGAAATGGTACTAAAAAAATCATCTGTTAGAACATATAATTGGAGACATATATGCAGGGATTGGAACCAGAAGAAGGCAACAAGTACATGTGGTAGAAGAAAAACATTATGCCTTGTTATCCACCTTTGATCCTAGCAGTTTTGATGAGGCTTTCCACGATGAACATTAGGTCAAGGCCATAAATTAAGAACTTGATTAGATTGAAAAAAATGACAGATGGGAACTAGTGCCAAGACCTAAGGACAAAAATCTCATAGACACAAAACGGGTCTTCAGGAACAAGATGAATGAAGATGGACATGTTACCATAAATAAAGCTAGATTAGTCTATAAGGGATATGCATAGGTGGAAGGAATTGATTTCAAAGAGATTTTATCTCCCATAGCCAGAATGGAAGCCATCCAAATGTTCTTGGCATATGCTTGTTCGAGAAATATCAAAGTATATTAGATGGGTGTCAAATCAACCTTCCTGAATGAAGATTTGGAAGAAGTTTGCATAGAGTAGCCCAAAGGATTTATACTAACTTATAAGGAAGACTATGTCTGTAGGTTAAGAAATCATTGTATGGTCTCAAGCAAGCCCTAAGTGAATGGTATGACCGCTTAGACATATATTTGCAGAAAAAAGTTTCAGAAAGGAAGTGCTAACAATAACTTATATTTTAAGATTAAACAAGACAACCTAACACTCATAGAAGTATATGTGGATGATATCATATTTGGCAGTGATGATGACATGTTGAGTACGAAATTTTTCAGTGATAGGCAGATGGAATTTGAGACTTCCTTACTTGGAGAATTCAATTTCTTCTTGGGACTTCAAATTTCTCATGAAGAATATAGAATATTTATCTCTCAATCTAAGTACATCAGAGACATGTTGAAGAAATTTCAAATGGGGGATTGCAAACCAATTAGCACTCCCATGGTGACAAGATGCAAGCTAAGCAAGGATGATGAATCTAAGTATGAATACCAAAGGATGTATAGATCAATGATTGGTAGTCTCCTATATGTGATAGCTTCTGGGCCATATGTGATGCAAGCAGTTGGATAGGTAGCACGTTTCCAAGCAGCACCAAAAGAATCCCATGTTGTTGCAATGAAGAGATTTTGATATCTCAAGGGAACAATATAATTTGGTTTATGGTATCCAAAAGGAAATGATTTAACCATCATAGCTTCTATTGATGCAGATTGAGCAAGCAACATTGACGACCACAAAAGCACCACTGCAAAGCAACTTTCTACTTAGGTGGTTTCCTTGTATCATGGTTGATAAAGAAGCATTATTTTGAAGTCACAAAAAAAGCAAAATACATAGTAGCAACAACATGTTGTACTAAGGTCCTCTAGATGAAACAAACATTGTAGGATCTTAAGGTGAAGTTTGATGAGCCCATTCAGATGTTATGTAGCAACACCAATGCCATAAGCATCTCCAAGAATCCTCTCATGCATTAAAAAACAAAACACACTCTATCAAATATCACTTTGTTCATGAGCAGGTTGCAAAGAGGAACATAAAGGTGGAATATATTGGAAAAAGGAGAAAATAGCTGACATCTTCACTAAACCTTTACCATGTGAGACGTTTGAGTATCTTCGAAAAAGACTTGGGATTCTCCCAAGTTCACATTGAAATTCTCTTTATCCAGCCAAGCAGACAAGGGGAGCAAAGACATGTTACAGGTACACAACAACAAGCAGCTTCTTAAGGAGAGTCACCCTTTTCCATTGATGTCAAAGGGGGAGAGAAAGTAGGAAGGAAGGATCAAATGCATGGATTCAACCAAAGTAGTGATCGCAGGGGGAGTGTGTGTGTTGCCATCAATGACAAAGGGGATATTGTTGATATGTGGTTGTCATTGATGTCAACCCAAGCAACACCAAAAGATGCCTCATCTTTGTTGACCATATGACATGGAAAATCATTATTTTTCAAGTTCGGATCATCTTTGTTGAATTCACCTTGTTGATTTGATTCTGGTTGTATATGGCATGCCACAAGAGCCTTCACGGTTTGAGAGATATCCTCATTTGAATATGAAGCCCCCATTTTGTGGGAAAAAACCCCAAAGGTTAATAAGATGGCAACTCTTTTTGACCAATTCAAAAGGTCAAGTCATGTTACTCTTCTCCAACAAATAGAAAATTGCAAAATGGTTATTCTTGAGGGCTTTAAAAATCTAAAGAAGGGGTTTTGGTCCAACAAGTATTTTGAATTTCAAAATTAAAAAAAAACTCAAAGGGGTTTTTCCCTATACTCTTTGAATTTCAAATATTATCTCCCTCCAAACTTTCATTTCTACTACCTCTTATGGAGACCTATCAAAATCTATTTAAAGGCCTTGATTAGACTTCCTAAGGATGTACAAGACAAAAATAATTTGTGAGAAAGAGTATTGAGATTATTCAGCCTTGTGGAGGATTGAAAATTAGAGGGGAGGCTTTGGTTTTTGGTTTTTGTTGTGGGTCTTAACACTTGGGATTCATTTCTTATTCTTTGTAGGACTCGACCCTCTCTAGTGCATTAAATCTGAGTGAAGGTCTATATCTACAACTCCTAGAATAGGCCAATGAAAGTCCTAATTTTTTTGGTACAAGTATTCTTGGACATTAAACCTTTCTCTTTTGAAGGACTGGATGGAGCTCTAAACCTTGTCTCTACTGACATATTGATGTGATCTTGAAATATTGCACTCATTTGAATGTGTACATTTTTTTGTGTAATTCAGCTAGCTAAAAGACTAAAATTTGGCATACATTTTGTGGATAATGGTTTTCTATAGTTGAATGCACATTGAGAACTTCTATCCCTGTGGTTTCTCTTGATTTTTTAGCATCGTATTCTCTATTTGAAGTGTGGAATTTTTAAGAGAAAATCTATGTGGTTTCAGACCTCTTAAGGCCACAATCCTGTGCATGGAGACTTACTACAGACCAATGAAAAAGTATTATTGCTTGGCCATCAAGTTTAAGCTTTGAAGAAGACCAAGGGTTGCTTGAAATCTTTGTGGTGATCATTGAAGTGTGATTGGTTTATTTCCCCTTAAGTGTATACAATCCATAACTATTGTGAAGTATAAACCGCAACCTTCATTCGAAGAATTCAAGGATATAAATAGGCATGCTAATATGTTTGTGCTGAAATTTTCGTCCTAGGGTTTCCTCAAAAGGATAAACTCAGCATTAACAATAAACTTGATTATTATTAGGCCTGTGGCTCCTATAGAAATAGATAACTTTTGAGGCTTGAACATCCTCCATGACAACGAAGCTTCTAAACTCAATTACAATGGCCTAACTGAATTACAACAGTCCTTTAGGACCTACATTTGTTGGTAACATAAGTTTTATAGCACGAAAAATTCCCAAGTATTGTGACAATCATTTGAAGAATTTTGGCCTATTACATATGTCTAGATAGGCCTCTTAGGTCTTGTTTTTTCAAAGCCGCGGTGGACTAAAATTATTGGATTCGTAAGTGTGTGTGTGTGTCTGCCAAGGAGGAATTTAGCTTACATGTGCAAGCACTTAACACAAATTTGAATTGAAGCAACGTGTTTATATATGTAGTCTGGACCTTCAAGGAAAGATTCTAAGGTTTATATTTGAAATAGTTAGTCATCTACAACAAAAAATGCCTTCATGGTTGCAGAGGTGTGAAAAGGTTCCTTATAGCAGGTTTTTATAGTTAGCGTTGAGAAGACCCATCATCCTTGGTATTCTCTGAATCAAAAGTATGAATTTTCAGAAGTCATGTACTTGAAGAAGTCTGAGAGGCCTGATGCAGGAAATGAGTTATCATCAACAAGCCTCACTATGTCATCTTCGGCAACAATATCATCAATAGGGGTATTTATTATTGTCATATCATTTTATAGCCAGGATCATCATTTTATGCATTAAGGGTTTTTTGGTTTCATTATTTATCATTTGGGGTCTCATTATTTGTAAAGGTTTCATTGTGTATCTGAAGTACATCGCCAATATTAAGGGGTTTTATTGAAGATCATTGCAAGCGGGTCATTATCTCTGGTACAAGAATCCACAATTGTTTGTCTATTTTACTATCATTTTAGGGTCGTTGGGTGGTGCTAGGGCAAGTTGGAGAGTCCTTCCAGTGGGTGCTTGTAAAACAAGGTGTATAAGCATCCTTTCAGGAGTTGGAGTTTCCTGATAAAACTAGAATGTTTTCTCTAGAGTACTAGGGAGTTGGGGCTTCCCTTTTAGTTAGAGCTAAAGAATTTATATACTCATAAAATTATTAGAGAAGCATTCAGTGGTTTTTCTCCTGGAAGGGTTTCCACCCAAAAAATTTTGGTGTTTGTTATCTTTGATTCTGTGTACTACTGATTTATGGTTTGATTTGATGATAAAAATAATTAATGCTCTGAAATTTTATAAATACTAATTGTAATAAGAAATATTGATTCACTCCCTTCTTAGTAATTTCCAACAACTATTGCTTGAAGTTGTATAGTTAGATTTCGATGAAAAACGTTATTTCATCTATAAGTTAGACTATGCCTTTTATTAATATATTTTCTTTTAATTTTATTTTATTACATTTTTTCATAGAGAGACATTATACAACCGAGTATGAAAGAGATGTTGTAATGTCATTTTATGTCATGTTATCTAAACATTTTGACACGGCCAAATTACATAATAGATATATATATATATATATATATATATATATATATATATATATATATATATATATATATATATATATATATATATATATATTAAAAACATTTTGACTAAGTGAAATTACATAAAAATACAAATTAAATTAAACAGAATAAATAAAATTAATAATTATAATTATAATTATTAATCATTAATAATTAAACCAACCTAGATCCATCTTAACTTTGGATCTATCAAGCTCCAAGAGGGATCAAATCTCTTGAGGTGCAAACATTTCCTCAAGTTTTTCATTAAAAAAAGAGGTTTACATCTCGAGAGATTTGATCCCTCTTGACACTTGATAGATCTAGAGTTAAGATGGATCCATGTTGGTATCTATGTGCAACTCAGTAACATGATTTTTCTCAAATTTAGTCATAATATGTGTAATATGCCTAAACTTAAGAAGATGTGTTTCCTCCGAAGAGGTCATAGTTTCAAATCTATTGACGTGTAAAGTAATTACATCTTCATAAACTTTAGCAGTGAAATTTTTATGCAGAGACAAGTTCTTTGACCCACAACTAAGGGGGTCTCATAAACCAATTTGTCGTCAGGCTTGAATGTGACCTTAAAATTATATTATTATTATTATTACGATGGATCACATATCCTTTTGCATGAATATTTATGTCATGTTTAACTTCATTGATAGTCACATTTTGACATTTGTATTACTATATATATTTGCATCAACTTTATTTGTTTTTTTTTACGTTGTGGTTCACGAATCCAATGTGCCCGCAAACATACGTACCCACTACGTCCACAGGAAAATCTCGATAGACCCTCTCGAGGGGATCTAACCGTCAGCCTTACACGCGAGGACTAACCCCAAGGGCATCAAGGAGATTTGATCCTGTGACCTCCCAACCAACAAAGTACTTAGCAACAAGGACTTGACCAGTTGAGCTAACTCTTGGGGCAACATCAACTTTATTTGTTATTTTTTACTATTTGACTTTTACTTTAACATTGTATTTCATATGAATTTTACGTTCTTTGTTTCTATAAGTTTTGTTAAGTAATTATTATTAGATTTTAGTTATTTGTAAGAATAATTTAAAAAATAAAATTAAATGTATAATATTTCTTATTATTATAAAAGTTGTTAATAGAACAAAATAATTCCCTTTGGCCATATTTAAAATTGCAATATAAATGTCCACAGGGTCTTGGATAGACGGTGATCGGGTGCTTTGTTAAGGCATTCCTTGATGTGAAGTCACCGATTCAATTCCCTGCCCCGATCGGGGTGATATATTGGACATGATGAGGATGTAGTCCTGCCATGCTTACAAAAAAAAATCACAATATAAATGAAAAATAAGAAATTTAGATAAAATACAATAAGCTTAAAAATAAAATAAAATTGCATATCAAGATGGAAAAACCAATTATGTAACATTACGAATATGATTCCTTTCTACACAAGTAAGGCTTTAAAATCGCAACATTAACGAACATAAAAATATTTGATAAACCAAAAGCACATAAAATAAAATTCTATTAATACAATATTAGGAATACAATCTCTTTTCAATACAAGTGATGCTACAAAGATGTTATTCAAGCTTCTTAAAATCCTTTCTAGTTGTAATAACTAACAAAACTAATAAAAATAACTAATCCTTGATTGGTTTCCTCCTTTATCCAAAAGCTTGTGTTTCCTCGGTTGGCTATTAACCACTCTTTCCAACTATAGAGCTAACCCAACTCTAAATACATCATGCTTTTTGTTCTTTTTCTCTATTGATTATACATCTTCTTCCAAATCTTCGGCTACTTCATGTTGTTTCATGTCCAACCCAATTCTTCAACTTACTCAAGAAGTTTTTGCATTATTTTGTTGCTCCCTAAAAAAACTTCCCTTACAAACCTTCTAGCACTTTCATTTAGAGATTTGAGTATAATTTAATCTAATTTTTCCTTGCTACATATAGCTATCTATCTAATAGATTAACAAACTAATATAAAACTATATTGAGATTGTAGTTTTTTCAAAAAGTTCCAAAATTGAAATGAATTAAAGTTGACTTGACCTTGACTTGCCATGAAACTATCCATAAAAAATCAGATAATAAATGTGTAATACAACAATACTATCGTCAATACGTAAACACCTATATGGTAGGCAGGATAATAATTTTTGACATAGTGATCCTGAGTAGGCCTACCTAAACATTCACAACCTACTGACATACCTCCAAAAAATTATTTAATTCTGAATACATGTGTGTGTGTGTGTGTTTATAAGTGTAGTTATCCAATATGTTCAATAGCCTTTTGACCTTTTAAATGAGATGCTTCATGCCTAAATTATGATTCCTTGGCCTTTGACCAACTAGTCCAGTCAAGTACTGACTTTGAATTTGAAAATACTTGTAATTTTAATATGCTCATTTCCACTACTAACCATACCAATTTGGATAAGTCATTAACCTATACCATATTATTTATCTTATACCTAAAACCAGATGTAAAAGAAAAAAAATGAAGATCTAAAATATATAAAACCCCTCCAATCCACAACTACCCAAATTTCCCACAAAGCTCTATATAAAAATACCTAAGTCCCTTTTAATACTAGATGCAAAGTATCAACCTACTTTGGGGATTTATCAATTACATAATTTTGAAGACCACCAAAAGCATAATGAATCATATAGAAGACCTACAAAACTGTGATTATCTCCCCATTAAAAAGAATATCATTTTTGGTTTCAGATGGCCCTAACACAATATTTAGGGAGAGCTTCAAATTAATTTATTAGTTTATCCTCCCACCATGTTGTAAATGCCTCCTTTGGATGTACAACACTTCAAGGATCAACCTCTACCCTTTCTCCTCAAGACGCAAGTGAGAGTTATAACTACTTTCTAGACTTTCATATAAAAGTGATAACCAATACATATATGAGCTCAAACTCATAAGAATATATGCACATAGGGCATCATCTTAGGTCCTCAAGGATATCCTAAGAAATTTTTCCCATGTTAAAACAATTTTTGGTAGGGTCATTTAGAGAAAAAACCTAGACTTTAATAGTGATTTGATCTTGCAAACCTTTTTCAACCACCATTGCTTGAATTGGTCCCAAAATTATATAAAATTTACCTCATATCATAGCAGTATTGGATAATAACCACAAATAGAATTTATTTCTTATACCAGTTGATCCTCCTTCTCTTCAAGAATAAAATTTTTGGTATCGAACTTTGAGAAAAACTTCCCATTCCAAATATTTTTTGTCCTCCAATCCTACACATTTAGCCTTAATCCACCCCCCTCTCCACAAAAGTGGACCTTCCATTGCATTGACATTAGCCAAATATGTTCTATATAGAGTTATTAGAGAAGCATGTAGTCTGAAATAAAATCTAAATTCATTCCCACCATTAACCCAAGGATCCACTCCCAAGAATTTTTTTTAACATCCCTAGTTGAAAATCCATGTAATGAAGTTAATAAAGGAAAAATAAGAATCAAAGTCATGGGGAAAGTATTCCAACCTTAATGTTGGGAAAAAACATAGTGATGGGAATCACTTGTGATTAATAAATGTCTAAGGAAATTGGCAAAGGCAATGGCAAAGGCTTTGGAAAGGCAAAGTGGCATTAATTGGAATTTTATTTATGAAAATAAAGGATATTAGGAGAAAAGGAAGGTGAAAGGTCATATGTTGTATGTGAGGAGGAAAATGAATGAAAATAATGGAAAATGAAGAAAATAAAGGCCTCATTAATAAAAAGGCTTCTCAAGATCAGTTCACTTCTTTTGTCAATTTGGTCCTTGGCACTCTCATTCCATTCTCTCTCTCACACACTCTTGCACACATAGAGTTCTTGGAGCACCCTTGGAGGATTTTGGGCATACATTGTATTTGGAGAAGTAACGCAAAGGAAAAGCAGGAAAGCGCAAGGGAACATCGAGATCAACAACTACAATGGGTTTGATATACAAGTACCAAGTTGCATGTATGATTTCCTTTCTAGTTTTGGCATGTGTGACATATGCATGTGGTTTTTTGGTTATAATATTTCATTGGCATTTAGAATTTCCTAGATTGACAACAGTTTTGCCTAGCCTTTCCATTTCTTGGATAGCCATGGTGTTGTGGGTTTTCCCATTTGTATTCTAATTGGTGCTCATGTTCCATATGGCTATGGGTTGATTTCCTAGTTCCTGTAACTTTGGTTGTACAAACGCTCTAGAATCCCTATAACAACTTGGGTTGAGTTACTAGTCCTGGAAGCCTTAGTTGGAAAAATTCTCTGGAGCCATTGGTGGGTTGAGTTACTAGTCCTGTAAGCCTTGTTTGGATAAATGCTCTGGAGCCCGATGACAGTTATGGGTTGAGTTACTAGTCCTGGAAGATAGGTTGGAACAAATGCTATAAAGCCTTGGATAGCTTTGGTAGAGACCGATATGGTGATGGTTAGTGATATTCGACCATGAGGTGGAATCATTGGTTGAAGTTTAAGGTAGTTTGACATCTCAAATCCCTGGTTTGTTTTTCTTGGTTTTTTTCCATGAGATTCCACATTCATGCTTGGAATATGGCACAGAGGTGATTGGTTGAAAGAGAGATTTGGTTCAGCCCAATCTATGGTTGGGTGGTACGTGGAAATCCCTCACTTGGTTGCATTTTTCATATGTTAATAAGAGCTCTTTTCCTCTTGTATTTTATGGTAAATGTACTTGTTATTGTGTGGCTTTAATGGTTATTATATCATTGATATTTCTCTAGTTATATGTTGGTTTTAAGAATGGTTTTATGACAGACTTGAGTTATGGCACTCATCATGTTTTTGTTATTAAATGAAATATTAATTAATGCATAACCTAATAGATTATATTGCAGCTATTATGAGAGGGAATTAGATCTTTTTTATGATTCTCATATAGGTATGAGACCCCTATGTTCAGATGTGTATTTATGGCATGTACATTACATGTTCATGATGTGTTTGACGAAATATCTGTTATGGTTAAGTCAAGTTATTGCCTAATATTTGTGTGGAAGTATTTTTCCTTGTGCCATTCATGGTTCTGGAAAGTTTTATTAAGTTCTCGGAAGAGGTCTAGATCCTAGACTAAAAAAGTGGCTTATATCCCGCAGTCATAAGCACATAACTAGGTGAAAAAGAATGCAATTTCTCCCTTGTAGGCATCATGCATGCGACTAGAGGGTTATAATCGAATTCCAACAATGTTGTGCCACCGTATGGGAGATCATAACATTGAAACAGAGTTTTATCTCAGGGCTTAGGCACTTGGAAGGGTTGTTTAGCCCATGGGGGTCTTGTAGCACTTGAGGGAGGTCATTAAGGTTTTCTCCTTGTTGATGTCAATTCCTTAAGGTGATCTAGGGGGTTGAATCATATCATAGTAACTCTTTGTCACATGTTTACCATTACAAGCTGGTAACTTGGGGAAATGTGGGAGGAGAGTGTTACATAGTGGTATCAGAGTAGGTTGTGTTCTCTTTGGGTGATATATGATACCATAGAGTGGTATCAGAGCTTCCGGGTTCAACACTTGGACTGGATGGGCAAAAAAATTTCATGCATGCATGTAGATTGTATATGTACTTGTGATGTCTGCGTGGCGGTGGTCATTGTTACAATTTCGTTTTCATGTATAAGTTGATGATGTTATTGTTGGGATGTGTTTTTCATGCATACATGTTGGTTACATATGTGTTTGTTATGCATGTCAATATTTGGATGGTTTTTATGCATGTATGGTTATGGTTATGATTGTCGCGCATGAGGTCATTGTTTGTTGGTGAAGAATGATGAAAAGGTTGATACCCTGGGTTCGAGTGCAAGGGCCAAAAAAGGTCTATTGTAGTCTAGCGTAGCGTCGACGTTTTCACCCTATTCAAGAAGATTAAGGTGTCTCACCTGAGGCACACCAAAACCTTACTTTGTTAAGGGAGCTAGAATCATGCGTTGGGGGAAACCACATGGAATATCTCAATACTCAGTAAACCTAGAACCAGAATATCAGAGGTACAATCATAACAACTAAATAATTAAGAGGGAAAATATACTAGGTAGGTGAATTCATAACAAAATTTTAAAAGGGCACATAAAATCACACAAGAAGACTCTCATATAACCTACAACTTATTCTTCCAATAGTTTCAGTAGCATTACATCAATACATCTGACTCAAAGGTCTCATCGACATAACAAAAACTAGGATTACAAGATAATACATGAGCGAAATAATACAAAATAGTGTGGGCTCAATAGGTTCCACGAAAAAATTTCGGTGCACTTCTCACCTCCCTCCCCTCGGCTTTTCCCTTCATCCTTTTTAAACAGTTCACTTGCTTGGATTGCTGCTTCTCCCTAGGATGCTCCACCTTCTCCATTTTTGGCTGCCTCTGTTGCTCGTCTATTAACGTTCCTTCTAGCTTGGCTGCAATTGCGTGGGCCCCGATTTATTTGGTCATTCCTCAACAACTGATAGTATTTGGCAAGTCCCTTCTCCAATTGTCTTCTTCACAAATTCCCAATGGTTACCTTTGGTAAAAATGTGGTCAACATCAAAACATGTAAAAACTTAGCCCTCAAAATGAAGGACCCAATAGGCCTCAACCACAGTCCATTGACTCATCCCTGATTCCATTGACTCGTACATGAGCCAATCCTTTGTTGTTGCTATTGGTGGTTTTGGTGCTTCGTGTTGTTGTGGTGCTTCTTCCTGTGTTGATCCTCCTTGAACTTCTCCTTCAAACGAATGACCCAATTTTTTCTTGCACACAAGCTTCCATGACTGAGATAGTGTCCAAGGTGCATTCACCTTTCGAGAAATGGAACATGAGCTTCCTAGATATTATGTAGCAAGCGAACTTGATGTTGTGTTTGTTGATTGGTTCGGTTTGGGCTCCCTTGCCACCACACTGGGTTTCATACTTGTTATAGTAGTTGTCGTATCCCATATTCTTTCCCCACTTGGAAGTATTATGAAATGTAGTCGATACCACGAATCCTGCAACAGACAACCCTATGAGTTTGTGAAGGTTGATGTCATGGATTTGGTATTCCTTATCAAGCCACAAATACCCCCCATGCATTATGTTGATAAGGAGTTTTGGGCATTGCATCGTTGCTCCTGTAGTGCTCAACACCAGTAGAATCTGAAAATTTAGCAACGTTAACCACTGCAGGCCTCTGAAATATTATTTTCTTTTTGACCACTACCTTCTGTCGGACTTGGGGACAACCTTTGTATAGACTTCACGCTTGAGAACTGGAAAATCAAACGAAACTAAGAGATCATTGTCCTCAAGAGCAACCTTATCATATTTTCCATAGAGAGGCTCAGTTTTTGCGACTCTTGAGTATTTTTTGGTTTCTTCAACAAACATTATGTTCTTCGTCATGGCTACAGTGTGACGATGATACAAAATGTACACAAGGGGCTTCAACTTGGGCTAGGGACAGGGGAAATTTGACACAAACTCCAGACTGGGAAATTCAACCACCTCAGCTTTGTTACTAAGAAACTTATCGTTTCCATGAGAATTAAATAGAAAGAATTGATACGACGTTTTTTATTAGGTCGCCTAACTAATTAATAAGTTAACTTTCCATACTCAATTTGAATCATGGAAATAACGATGACTGTGACCTAGACCTAGCCCGAATGATGCGAACACTGAAAAAGGAGGGAAGGGATGATGGGTAATTATGATGATATGATGGAAGGATCCTATAAGTTGATGAACGAATCGAGCCATGTATATGACAGGAGATATTTAGCCTAAATTCAAAATGATGCAGGGAATTATTATGGATACGGCGATTGACATGTGAAACTTCCCAACCACAATTAGCTGCAGAGGGAGGTGCGAGACCGACGCTACTATAAGAACTGACAAATATTTATTCATGACCAAATTCTACTAGAAAAACTAAATAACTAAATGAACTGATGCAACTGACACATTAAAAAGAATGAATGACTCTACCTAGACCTACCTACGATCCCCTTTCGGAGATCAAATAATTTTCATGTAGAACTGGTTGTGCAATGGAAAAGTTTCAAGAATGCACCATTCACCGAACCATGCAATAGGAATCCATCCAATTGTGCAATCTTAATAGCTACTGATTCTTTCACTTTTGCAACAATGAATGGTCCTAACCAATGCATTTTCAACTTTTCAGGATGTTTTAGGAACTTACTGTCGTATAGAAGAACATGACCTCCAACTGCAAAATATCTTTTCTTGATGTGTCGGTCATGCCATGCTTTTTGCCTCTGCTTCTCGACAGTTTGGTGGAATTCCACTAGAAACCTAGCTTGATATAGCTCCTAGATCTCTTCCAACTATTTTTAAATTTATTCATCCTTTGACATGTGAGTGACATGTGCAATAAAAAGGTTGGAGATGGTGAACTTGATAGCTACTATGGCTTCTCGTCCATTCACTATTTGGAAGGGAGTATACTTGTGCAAGCACTTGATGGTTGTACAATAAGCCCATAGTGTAGCTGGTACCCGTTCGTCCCAATCATCTCAATTGGAAAATCATATCTTGGTGAGGCCCCTTTCTAATATTTTTTTAAATGCTTCCACAATACCATTTACCTGTTGGTGGTATGGGTTGCTCTTATGGTGCTAGATCATAAAGTTATGTGGTAATGAAGTGATTGTCTCATTAATGAAGTGGGTCCCTTGGTCACTAGTGAGGATTCGGGGGCTCCCAAACGGAGTGATAATATTTTCGAAGATGAATCTGGTGGTTGTGTCTACATTGTAATCTTTAATTGGTGAAAATTCAACCCATCTAGTAAGGTAATATGTGGTTGTAATAATATATCTAGCATGTGAGTGACGCGTTGGTGGGTTAATAGGTCCCACAAGCCAAATACCCATTTCTCAAAGGCCTGCAGTGCTCATACCAGCTGTAAAGGAAGTTAATCTTGGTGCGATGGATTTCCAACCCTTTGGAAAAAATCACATCTCTTGGCATACTCCTTTGTGTCTCGAAAAAGTGTGGGCCACCAGAGTCCCACCTGCAACACTTTCTTCGCAGTGGCCTTCCCACCAATATGCCCAAACTGTAATTCCCAAATGAAATTCCCACAATACGTCCTATCTCTCATGATCAATAGCACACCTTTGCAATATCTGATCAAGGCCTTTCCCTGCAATCAACTGGTAATATGCAACCCTAACCACCATATGCCCCTATTGTGTTTCCATGTAATCCTCCAAGCATTTACCCGTGGCTAAGAATAATGCAATTTCCTCCAAGTAGTCTGGTATGGCCTGAACTCGGAACAAGTCAACATCTGGAAGTTGATAATCTACTGACCCCCTAGCTTCACCCGACTCTAACCGGGAAAAATGGACAGGTCCCAAATTTATTCTTCCAGGCTTGACAATTACCTCGAAAGTGAAATCTTGGAACAAAAAAATCCATCTACAGATCCTCCCTTCAAGTATATTCTTTCTCACTAAATACTTCAAAGTTGAATGATCAGTAAATAACTTGAACAAGCCTCCTAGAAGATAGTGTTTGAATTTTTATAGCAAGTACACCATTGCAAGTGATCCACACTCTATTGTGGTATAATTATTTCCCACCGTGGAAAATTTTCTTGTATCAAAGTAGATCAGATGATCAAGTTTTCCATCTCTTGGTTGAGCCAAAACAACTCCCAAGGTGATTCTTGATGCGTCAATATGGACTGAAATTTCTTGTTCCAATCTGGATAACCCAGGATTGGTGCACTTGCTGGTTTTTCTTTCAACAAATTGAAAGCAGCTTCACATTCATCTGACCATGTGAAACTTTCATATTTCTTCAATAACTTCTCCAATGGTGTAGTGATTGATGCATAGTTTCGGATGAACCTCTTGTAATATCTTGTGTGGCCAAGGGTGGATCTCATTTTTTTAACACTTGTTCGCAAGGGCATATTCATGATCACTACAACATTAGAGGGATCAACACATACTCCCTCTTTGCATACTATATGGACTAGAAGGGTTCCAGAAGGGAAAACAAATATGTACTTTTTCAGGGTTAGGGATGTCTCCAGTTGTCCACAACGGTCAAACATCACTTGGAGCAAACTAAAATGTTTTTTTAGTAAACTGGAAATGATACTATAATCCATGTAAACCTCTAGAAACCTGTGAATATAATCCTTGAAGGCAGCTATTACAATCCTTGAGAATATTTCTAGCGCATTCTTAAGTAAAAAATGCATGACATGGTAAGCATAGGATCCCCTTTGAGAGATGAATGTGGTTCTCTTATCATCCTCTTCAGCAATACGTACTTGGTGGTAACCAAAGAATCTATATGTAAAAGAGTATGCTTCATTTCCTGCCACATTATCTTGAACTTCATCACTAAAATGGGTGGGGAAAGGTTCATGGGCACAGAAATTATTCAAACTCTCTTACTCCACACAAACCCAGATTTATTCAGAGTCCTTTGTCTTCTGTATAACTATTGGGCTAACCCATTCAACCTCGTCAACCGAAAAAATAAGGCCCGCTTATAAAATTTTGTAAATTTCCTTCTTCACCTTCTCTTTTAGTCTTGGGTTCAGTCTATATGACCAATGTTTCATTGAATTTGCATCATTTTTTAGAAAAAACATCATCTCCTGTATATCACCCTTAATCCCTTTAAGCTCTTCAATAGACGAAGGGAAAAATTCTTTGTACTCTCTTAGGAGATCGAATATTTCCTTGGTACTCTACTCATCCTAGTAATCTCCAATGAAGGCTAACTTCGTCTTCTCATCAGTCCTAATGTTTTGTTTCTGCAACTTCAGAGGCACTAGTAGTTGCAGACCATCGGTTAAAGGACCACCTTTAACACTTCGTTCCCCTTCATTTTCCTTGAATGTGAAATGTCTTAATTCCTCCAAATAATCTTCATCAGGCTATAGGTCTATCTTTCCACAAGCTACGACTTCATGGAATATGGATTCATATATATGCTCAAAGTTGTTCTGGTCTATACATCCCTCCATCAATATCCCTACCATAAGCAAAACCATTTTGACGACTTGCAAAGTATTGTTTATCCTATTATCAATATTTGTGATGGAAAATTCGTTGACAAATTAAGTTTTCATACATTCCCAATCACTGGTATGTCTTCTTATCTCTTCCTTTACGTACCCTGCCTTAAGAAATGTCACCAGGGTGTGTACAAAGTTGTGCACCCACAAGTTCTTTGAAAGTCCTTCTATGATCCATCTAACCTTACAATCTTGTAGGTGTTGCTGAGGGTCAAATCTCTCTCGGTAATTAATAAAATTTTGTTCGTAGTCCTCTGAATATCTGAATATGGCCCTCATTATTTCCTTAATGTCTTGCAATTCTATGAGATGGTTGTGGTGAGATTCCCACCACCTTGTTGGTGTCATTTTTAAGGCAATGTCCAATAAGGGTACTTTGTGTACTTCAGAGACAGTTTCATTAACTTCATTAAGAAAATTGGTAACATAACCCATGCCATTGAAAATAGGAAATTCTCATACCTCAATACCAACCCAGTTATTACGGTGGATCGTGGCATAGCACCTGGTGTTGATATCATGTATGCCCTACTTTTAGTCATTTCATGTAGCCTCATATACGATATTCGAGCTCTGAATAATCCTCTAGTTGATTGATACTCATGTCTTCAAATTAATATAGTCTTCTCTCATCGTTATTCGGTATAACTCGTCCAACAACTCATGTTCTTCTCTGTCGTCTGCCAACTCAGTGAATCTTGGCCCTTGGTAGGGGTCCAGGGTGTTAGCCACCTATAAATTGTTATAGAAAAGGGTGGCTAAAACTTTTTGGAACCTTCAAGGAACAAATTTTATTGCTAAAAAGTGTTGGCTCTTGAAGACTCTCAAAAGGCCTCATACCTCTGTCTAATTCTTCACTACTGTGCTCATTTCACACTTAGAAATTTTGCTGATTTCAAAGCCAAAATACTGCTGCAAACTCCATTTTTCCTCCTCCACCCCCTTCCAAAACTAACCCCATTTTAACCCTTCATCCCCCATAAAATCTTTCATTTTTCATGTTTTTTCCCTTTCCCCTTCATCAAAACCCTTCGATAAGGTTTAAGACCCTTTCTTAGCCTTATCGAAACCCTCAAACTCCTTTGAAAATCATTGAAAATCTATAAAAATCACATTTTTTATATATCATAGACTTAAGCCCCCTTGGGCTAAGTCTTTAACCCTTCCCCTCCATGCGTCTTGGTGCTAGAACCAAGCGCGAGCTTTCCAAGCACTTATCACATTGCCCGATTTCAATTAGCCCTTCATCCATTAACCCCCCGGGTCATATGGCTTTCCATATAGACCATGGCCCCGCAGACGGGCGCCGAACCTTATTTGAAATTTAATCTCTCGCCCCGAAGTTTAAACCTTAGTTTTATATAAATTCGTCGGTTTTATTATATAATAAATTTTCCGCCGGTGTAAAGGTCCTAATCGCTCTCCACCATCAATCTGACCCGCAGATCGACGGCGCGCAATCCATCGCCCTGGTGGTCCCCGCGAACCACTCACTATTGCAAAAACTGGGCGGAATCCATCGCACCGTTTTCAAGCGGAGGGCGGTTTTTTCCCAATTGGCAACGATTCCATTAACGCCCGACGCATGGCCTCGAGCATTGTTCAAAATACCGCCCTCATCGCGTTAAAGGTCGGATGTGGAGTGGGCGCGATATTGATGCGCGCCGTCCGATCTAAGGCCGCTCATCGAACGGTAGTCGTTCTCCGAAGATGCCCGTGCGATAACTTGGGGTACGGCGCAGTGTTAAAAGCATCTCCGCCATCGATCTGATCTGTAGATCGACGGCCCAAAATTCATCACCCTGATTCCTCGTCCAGTCAACATTTCCAGACCCAGGAGTTTTATTCATCTGGATTTTATTGAAAATTTGATGTCCGGGCATTTTCCTAAGGTTTATTGGCGCCTGTTCTCCGCCGTTGATCGCATGGGCCAATCTCATCCGACGACCCACGATCGTCCCGAACCCTGAACATGATTTTTGATCATTTTTTCGCCGAAACAAAGATTTTAAACCTTTTTTCCCATTTTTATTTTATTTTTCTAAATAACGTGACCCCTTCACGTTGTTTAGTCACCCTCGCTCTCGACCGTTGATCTCTGCGTGATCAACGGTTCCGATTTAATTTCCTCCCCTGCTCTCCTTTGACCTCCTGTAATCAATCTCAACCATTGGATGATGCCATCCTATGGCCACGCGTATTCTAAAGCAGTAAAATTATACATGTAGGATTTTATAACATTATTTTTATTTTGTAGGGTTCCAATGGTTTTTTCCGCTATGTCTGAAGAAAATTTAAAGGCAGAGGGTGACGATCCTCCCGCCTTCGATTCATCAAATAAAATCATTCGTAGGGTTTAAAATTCACGTTTCATCGGTGTTTCATGAGGCATTGATGCCATATCACCCCTGCGCAGCACTGTACACTGACAAAACACAGCAAGTCAATCACAAATCAAAGGATATTAGTGTCGAACACAACACGCACCAACATGGAAGATTGAAGACAATTTTATGAGGATTACGACCAACAAATGATTATCAAAAGCCTAATCCTCCCAATTAAGACAAAGTTAAACAAAAATCATAGAGGTTCATCAGACATAAAGTCTCCACTGCCATAGCTGAGGCAAATTGATTCCTCCCAGCTGCCACGTTGCCACCTGTGCCTCAAAGCATTCATATTAAAAGCCGAAGTTATTTTTCAAGACCAAATGTCTGCCTCACAACGTAGCCAAAGGATAAATTATGCAGATAAACTTAATGAAAAAATATCAGCAGAGTTACTTTGACATTATACAGAGCCTCAAAGGTCAAAAAGAGCTCCCACCGAGCTTAAATCTTAATGTAAATTATTTAATACAGAGGACACCTATGTAAGCTTCTTCATTGAGCCCCCAAAGGCCAGAAACCATTAAGACTGTATTAATTATCTTTGGAGATATTTATCAGATCTCACCTCCTCATTCTTCTATAAATACTTCTATAGAAGATGAGAAGTTGGTTGGTTGATCACTAGTTGTAATACTGAAACTCTCTAAAATAATACATAGTCTGTTGAAGTTGAAGAACAAATTGAAGTCTTGGAAGCCTTGATGATGTTGTTGCATGCTTGTTCCTGAGAAGGCTCTATCATTGGATCCATGAGCTTGGCTGTTGGTGAAGTATTCTGAACTGTTTAATGTTTTCTCTTGTTTTCATTCTGTTCCATAATTTCTTACTACAGTAGGTTGAAAGTTTTAGGCTAAGAAATGACTCCTGGAAGCACCTTAGACCTGTTCATCCTTCATTGTTTCATGTTTTCTTCTGCTGAGGTATTTTAGAGTCTTTAATCTCTCTCTTTAGTCCTCATGCTTGTTTATTTCTATGATAGTTTGAATAAGATGGTTTCAGCATGATTTATGGTTCTCCCTACTTGTCTGCTGCCACTTAAAGGTTGTTATTGAAGTCTCCCTTTGAAGTATTTTTGTCCACAGTAAGCCAAGGAGGTCTGTTCTGATCTTGCCCTTTGTGCTTACTTAAACAGTTGTCTCAAAGGTCTTTATAGTTGTAATCATAGATGTGTTAGGTGTTCCCTCTTCTATGACTGCAATTATCAGTGAATCTTTTATGTTTTCTAAGTCATTTGAAATAAAATCTTTGAGGAAATAGGGTGTTCCCCGAATCTTAGATTTCATTTTAAAAGTTGTTTTGAAATAATTATTTGCTTAAAGGTGTGATTTGTAGAATTTATGGTTAGCCCTGTCTACCAAATAGCTCTTTATTGTTCAAGTTGTGCTTTCAAATTCCCTTTGTTTGAGAATTAAACTTCTCTTTCCAAATCATTTATGTCCATCTCATTCCAAAAACCAAAGGATCCTGCGGCCAAGTTAGATTTTCCCTCTGATATCCCATATCCATTGATGAGTATGTTATGACTCTTCTTGACTCCATTGCCCAATGAACCAGATGTTTCTCCTTTCTATATATCTTTCCTATACCTTTCATGTTATGCTGTATCAATTCAACCAAACAAATAAAAAAACACCTGCACTTAATAACTAGTCTAAAACCAATACTCAAAGCACACAAGATAAACCTTTTCAAACAAACATTTGAGAGATCCCTCTTTGAGAACAGGAGGACTAGATCCTGGAACTATAAAGATTGGTTCTGATGTTGCCTTGTCTTTTGATTTTCCAAACTATCAAAACATGGGACACCAACACAGGGGCTGGATCATTTTAACTCCCTCCACTTCAAAGGTCACAACCTCCTTCTTTAGATCAATTATTGTGTAATTTTCAAAAGCTCAGTCTATTCCAAGAAATGCTAGATAGGGGTCTTTGTTCCCCATAATATAAACTACTTCAAAGTCCACAAAAATTTTCACCCCTACTATGTCAAATTCTACATCTTCTAGCCTTCCAACCATGAGTATACAATATTTATTCGCCATGCGTAACTGAATTGGAGAGAATTCCAACTTAGGCCTTCCTAAGGCTTCTCGGGTTTTCCTCAGCAGGATATTCACATTCGAGCCCAGGTATAACATGTATCCTTTATATTAAAACTTGCAATCTGAGCATCGATCCAGGACTCCCTCCTTGTTATCTTATTTTTCCTGCGCACCCTCCTAGAGTGTCTTTCGGGTAAGTTGGCGAAAATGAATCCTTCCTCAGTTGCCCCTTCCTTGAAAACAGATTTAAGACTTCCCCACAACTGTCTGAGCATATGATCATCATTCACAATATGTATAAACAACCTAAACCATTCTGTTATGGGTTGGGTATTGAGTTGTGATAAGTTCAAACTCCTAGCTTTTGAAAACCCTGGATTTTCTCCTTGGGGCTCACCACTTAGAGTCAATTTGTTAAAAATCATTGTGGATTCTTTGTAGTACTGCTTATGCTAGTCATAATTGTATGAGTGCTTTGGTCAGGCCAACTTTATGATTCTTGGTTTTTCATCAGCTCCAAATTCAGCTCTGGTCTTCTTCCCTCCCTGGGTGACTATATTAATGTTTAAGAGGGGAGTTTTCTCAAGTACCCTTAGTTTAGAATGGATTAAATTTTCTCCCCTTTGGTGGTTGCACTCTTCCCATCTAGAAATCAGCTCTAGATTGTCTTTTGTTTCATGTGTGTTGACCTTGCACTAAGAGAAATATTTTCTTCTGGGTAGCGGGCATTCCCTTGTGACATGCCCCTCTTGATCACAAGTATAGCAACATATCAGACCTCTACCTCTTGTTATTCCCCCCCTTGTTCCTCCAGCTCCTCGCCCTCGATGACCTTCATTGATCATGTAACCATAACGGTCCACCTGGTCAGCTAAGGCATCCAATGCACTACAAAAATCATTGTGGTGAGTAGGTGATCCATAGAACTCGTAGAAAAAATTATTTGGGACATTTGAATACTTATGTAAAAGTACACATAGGCAAGGGAGATGCCCACACATCCTAAAAATTTCACAATATTTCGTTGGGGTTGCACTTTGCTGATAAGGAAAGGCATGGAACTATGTGCGACCTGCATATAACCCTTGTGTACCAACTTGGAACTCCAACGGTGGGTAAATATGTAGAAGGTCCTTCTAGTACGGAGGGAGTGCTCAACCCCCTCAGTCGTGGGCACTCCGTGGCATGATGCCCTTCGACATGGTAGTTGGTACACCATATGTGCGGTCATGATGGTCTCACTGACTGCATGTCCCTTAAATTCTCTTTTATATCAACGATGTGTTGCTGCAGTACTATGAGAGTGGAATCATGGAAGACCATTCCACCTCAATTTTCATGTGGCTATCCTGCACTGGCCTCAATTTGTGTCTCCTCTTCTAGGGCTTCTTGCAAAGTATCAATCTTTTGTTGAGTTAATGGTGTGTGGGTGAGTGGCAATAATGCCTTGATAAACCAATCACACTGATGGTTGGGGTCAATAGGGTAGCTTAGATTGTCGATATAATATTTGAATATTTGCATAATCTCCCAGGTGGTTTCATCCTCCCTGCTTGATTTCCCATAGTTTTGATAGCCCTTGTTGGTTAGTCTGGGGAAGCTTTAACTCTTGGAAAAATTCCAACCGGACGTCATCTATCATCAGATTCTGCTATAGTGCGCACCACTCAATGAACCACCTAAGTGCTCTATCTTGAAGAGTGGTCTGGAATTCAATAAGCTTCATGGAATCTGGAGTATGGTGGGCTCTCCAAATGGCCTCGCAAAAATACCAATGTTGTTATACATCTTCATTCACTTTCTCAGAGAATTCAGGATATCTAGTAAAGGATCATGCCATATTTCCATCCATACACGATTGAACTGACATAATGATTACAAATCCTTGGGAACCCAGTTGTGCTGATCCTTGGGGACCCAAACTACAACTATTATTTCTACCAATATATATACCAACCTTGTAGCCAATGTGTACTCTGTGGACCTTGATAAATCTAACTAGCTTAGATAAAAATTGATCAGGGTTGTGATAAAGTACTAGGGGAAGATTCGAGGAGCTACTACCTGAGTTGCTGGGCAATGAAGAACTACCTACGGGAGACACATCATTCTTGGAAAAACATATTCTCATGTGAAATGAATGTCATCATCTGGGCCTTCCTCAAGACCTATGAAGCCCATTCTTTGGCGTTCCCATCTCCGCTAGTGGGTTGGAGTCTCTACTGCTTCTCTGACCCTCAGTCATTATGGTGGTCTCGACCTCTCTTATTAGACCAAATTTAACTCTAGTATCATCCCCTTCACTTTGTAACTTCATCCGGATTATTTATCCTCGTACCTCTAGACTATTGAACACCTCTCTTGCTTGGTGTAAATCTCTTTTCTGTCTATAGAGCTCTCTCCCACCATTATTCAGTTATTTGTGCTCTACTTTTTTCCCTAAAATATTTAGCCTTCTGGAAGTCATTCACATCCATTTCTCCTATATTTTCATAGCTCCCAATCAGGTAGCATCCTCCCCTTAGGCCCTTCCCCCAGTACTGGGACTTTAAGCTACCATGGGAGGGTTTTGGAACCTCACAAAGTTCTCTTCTACCATCATAACCTTAACCCTGTGTCTTCTAGCCTAGGCATTCCCACAACCTACGACTTGGGTACCAGTGCAAACCTTCAAAGTGCCAAAAGATGACCCTCTGCATCAAACTCAATAATATACCCCTCTAATGCGGTCTACACCCATAAATTGATGACTCACATCAGATCAATGTTCATCCGATTTAGTTCAACAATATTTGCTTGAGTCTAGGTACAAGGAGATTGGTTCTCATTGTCAATCTTTTCTTTTATTTGCAATCTCCATAAACAGCCAATAAAGTTTCCATGACTTTTACAGAATATCATATGATACTTATGAATACGTGCAACATTTCTTGTATTTCTTGTTGGGGTATGTGTTATATTACTATACCAGATATAACACAGGGAGAAGGAGTAAGAGAGAGCGATAGCCCCAAAACAGTGAAGCACAGCTGGAGAGTCCTGAGGTAGATAGCATCCATGGATTTTGCTGGCATGGTTTTCATGTGTGAACCAGTGGTTTTGACTGTCCTACTAATGATCAATTGAGGGCTTCTGGGTTATGTTCTAATCTAGGTTTTATGAATTGGGGTTTATGTATGCTTCGGCATGTATATATATGTGTTGTAACACTAAAAGGAATATAATGAAAAATCAAGCTGGTCATCCCGATTTGGGATCCAGGGGAAAATCTCTGTGTTTATCTGTTTTATGTTTTATGCTCTCGCTATTGTTTATTTTCTGCTATAATATCCGTGTGTAGATAATTTCTGTTCAGGGTTAAAACCTACACTACTTCACACTTCGACAATAGAGTTGATCTTGTTGAGAAGCAAACTGCTCTACTAGTTTGTGCCACCAATCTTGCAGATCCTTATTAAATATTCTCGACACTATATTCCAAACCCCTTTGGAAATTTTCAAGTCCCAACAACGAAACCATTTGTTGGCGAAGAATGATGAACGTGTCGATACCCTGGGTTTGAGTACAGGGGCTAGCAATAGCTCTATTGTAGTATAGCTTAGTGGCATCATTTTCACCCTAATCATGATGAATAAGGCGTATCACTCGAGGCACACTGTGATATTACTTGGTTAAGAGAGCTGGAAATAGGCATCGAGGGAAACCACATGGAATCTATCAATACTCAGTAAAATAAGAACCAAAACATCATAGGTACAATCATAACAACCCAAGAATTCAAAGGGAAAATATACTATGCAGGTGCATTCATAACAACATTTTAAAAGGGAACATAAATTCACACAAAAATACTCTCATATAACCATGCAAATTATTCTTCCATTAGTTTTAGCAACATTACATTAATACATCCAACTCAAAGGTCTCATCAACAAAACAAAACTAGCATTACAAGATAATACATGAGAGAGATAATATAGAATAGTGCGGGCTCAAAAGGCTCCGCGACAGAATTTCGGTGCACTCCTCACCTCCCTCCCCTCATATTTTCCCTTTGGCATTTTTAAACACTTCTATCACATGGACTGATACTTCTTCCTTGGATGCTCTTCCTTTTCCTTTTTCGGCTGCCTCTGTTGCTCAGCTGCATCTGCTTCCTCGGTTGTCAATGATATTTCCAGATTGGATGCAACTGCATGAGCCCTGATTTCTCTGGTCTATCCTCCACGACTGATAGTCTTTGGCGGGCCCCTTCTCCTTCTCCAACTGTCTTCTCCGTGACTTCCCAACAGTCACATTTGGGAAAAATGTGGTCAACATCAAAACATGTCAAAAATTAGCCCTCAAAACGAAGGACCCAACATTGTTGCAGTTGTGTTTTCATGCATAGGTTTATGTTGAAATTATGAATATGATGATCTCATTGTGTATATATGTATGTTATGCTAATATGGATTGATTTTGTAGACAAGATAGCCTCCAATGAACTTCACTGAGGTACGTGTGATTTTGTTTATATTTGGTTATCTGACATGGTATGCTTGCAGGAAGTAGAGGACCAAAATGACAAGCAAGAACAGTAGACTACAGTTCACGTGACTCTCCCAACAAATAAAATGAGAAACATGGTGATGACTACTCCCCTCACATAGCAGATACATTGAGAAGTCTCAAGGCAGAAATAAGAAGTTGCAAAGTGGATAATGACAGGTCATTCAGTCCCAAGAGAGGCTTGTTAGGGCACGAGAGAAACAAGCAAAGGTCAATGTAGTCATTCTTCATATTTTTTTTATACTTGCAGAGACATGGACCACTTATGATTAGTCATGGACATGAGGATACGACTAATGGAGCATATGGAAATAAGTCTCATGGTAGGCATAGGTCAGATAGATATGATAATGTCAGAGATGGAAGGCTCTTGGTAACACCTGATAGATGAGGAAATGGACATGGAATTTACTCTAGTTATGGTTCATACATACATCATGGTCATCATTCCTATCATCCTTATAGGAGGAATGAAAGGGGATATTTTCCATATGATTTCAAGAAAGAAAAGCCACCTACATTTGATGGAGAAATGAAGAAGTCACAGGATGTAGAAGCATGGTTACTTGGGATGAATAAGTTCTTTCAATTGCATGATTACTTAGAGAAAATGAAGGCCAAAATAGATATATTCAGTCTTAAAGGTAAAGTAGACATTTGGTGGGAATATGTAATCAGAGGCATCCGGGAATAGGTGTTGATTTGGAGTGAGTTCGAGAGACTTTTCAGGAAGAAGTATATATCTGAGAGATACTATGATGATAGGGAAAAGAAATTTTATGAGTTGAATATGGGATCTATGATCGATGAGGAGTACACTAGCAGGTTCTTGGAGTTGTTGAGGTATGTGCCTTATCTGAAGGAGGAGAAAGCAAAGATTTAGAGATTCATCAATGGATTTTTGGTAGCATTCAAGGACATGATTGAGTTTGATGAGCCCAAATCACATGAGGAAGCCATCAGAAAAATGAAGCATTTTTATGAGCAATCGAAGCGCAAGTCTGAGACTAAGCATGATTGGAAGGGTAATGATAATAATAAAGGGGAATGGGATAAGAAGTGAACTAGACCCCGGGACATAGGTAACAAAGAGAATGTATCACCGCTTAAGAAGTTCAATCTAGCTAGAAGAGGACATGGATTTCAGTTTGAGGAGTGGAACAAGAGTGATGGCAAGAAGCCTTTATAGTGTTGGACTTGTGGCAAGGATCATCGCCAGAGAGATTGTTGACAACATCGGGGTGGAAGACCGCAAATTTATAGTACTTAGGAAGCACAAATAGTGGGGAATGTTGGACAAAGTATTCCACGGATTTATGCAACATTGGATAATAGGAAAGTATATTGCTAATAATCTATTATCGAGATGGATGGTAAGCTTTGTGATCCATTTGTTTCTATTTTGATTGAACCTAGATCTAATTATATTTATGTTAATCTTGACCTAGTGGATAAGTGTGGTTTGAATAAAGAATTAAATGTAGAATCTTGGCTAGTGAAGTTGGCTACAAGTACAAAGAAAATAGTTCATCATTGGGTAAGAGTTTCTACATTTGAATTAAATGGTATGCCTACGTCAGCGCATCTAAATATACTTCCGTTGGGATCATATAGTATGTTATTTGGTATGGCTTGGTTGTATATTCACAAGAATAAGGTGGATTGTTATGATAATTCTATTGAGTTCTTGGATGACAATGGAGAACAAAGAATCTTGTAGGGTAAGAAGAAGGCTACATCAGTCAGAATGGTCATAGCGATGTAGGAAAAGCGCAGGCACAGGAAAGGGTGTGTCTTATTTGCAGTGCATATATCTAGTGATAAAGGTAAGTATGTTGAGGATGCAAAGGCGTTGACTAGATACCCGGTCTTGCAATAGTTTCAGGATGTATTTCTAGCAGATATTTGAGAGTTACCGCCTCACAGGCAAGTGGAATTTTCTATTGAGTTGGTACCAGGGGCAACACCAACATTGAAGGCATCGTACAAGATGAGCACTCTATAGTTAGTGGAATTGAAGTTACAGTTGAAGGAAATGCTTGATAAGGGATACATTAGGCCAAGTGTGTTGCCTTGGGGTGCACCAATATTGTTTGTGAAGAAGAAGAATGGTACTCTCAGGCTATGCATTGATTATAGACATTTGAACAAGGTAATGATTAAGAACATGTACCCCTTGTCGAGGATCGATGACTTGTTTGATCAGTTGAAGGGAGCACCAATTTTCTCAAAGATTGATTTGAGATCATGTTATCATCATGTACACATCAAAGAAGGGGATATTTACAAGATTTCTTTCCAGAATAGGTATGGAAATTATGAGTTTGTTTTAGTTCCTTTTGGTTTGAATAATTCTCTAGATACTTTTATGTGATTGAGGAATAGTGTATTGTGTCCTTATCTAGACAATTTTGTTATTGTATTCATTGATGATATATTGATATATTCTAAGAATGAGGAAGAGCATGTTGAATGCTTAGCAATAGTATTGAGATTTCTAAGAGAACATCAGTTGTATGCCAAGCTTAGGAAATGAAGTTTATTTCAAACATAGGTACATTTTTTGGGGCATGTGGTTTCCAAGGAAGGCATAGTAGTGGATCCAGAAAATATAAAATCCATCATGGAATGGGAAGCTCCTAGGAATGGGGATGAGGTTATATCATTCATGGGGTTAGAAGGTTATTATAGGATGCTAATCAGGAACTTCTCACAGATTGTATATCATATTACATCATTGTAAAGGAAAGGGAATAAATTTGAATGGACAGAGGAATGTGCAACAAGTTTTGAGCAGTTGAAGTAGTTGTTGAAAAATTCTCCAGTTCTAAAGATTATGGATCCAGAAAAAAAGTTTGTGGTATGTAAATATATTTACAAGAGAGGACTCAGTGGGGTTTTGATGCAGGAAGGACAGGTAGTATGCTAATAATCAAGTAAATTGAATGACCACGAGCAAAACTAGGTGACAAATGATCTTGAGTTGGAAGCGAGCATCCATGGTTTGAAGATGTGGAGACACTATCTTCTTTGCAGGAGGTTCATCTTGATGAGTGATCACAATGGATTGAGATACTTATTTGACCAACTGAATATGAATTCCAATCAATCTAGGTGGTTTTCCATGATTAGTGAATTTGACTTAGAGTATAGGCACATTAAGGGAAAAGACAAAAGGGTTGCAGATGCTCTTAGTGAAGAGTAGATATAAATCACATAACGACTATGAGTACATCTAGGACAGACTTATAGGATTAGATCTTGCAGGCAGGAAAACATGATCACGGGTATAAGGAGCTGAGGCACAGGTTACAAGAGGGTACAGGTGAATAGGATATGGATTATCATCTCACGGCAGATGGTTTGGTCAGATTTAGGGACAAGATATATGTGTCGGACAATGGTGATCTCAAGAAGCTTATCTTGAGGGAATTTCATGCTAAGTCGTATTCAGGTCATCTGAGATATCAAAAGACATTAACAGTGGTGAAGAAGTTCTACTATTGGCCGAATTTGAAGAAAGAGTTGGCAGATTTTGTGGCTAGCTGTTTTATTTTTCAACAGATAAAAGCAGAGTGTAAGCATCCAGGTGGTTTAATACAAACGATTCCGATTCCAAAATGGAAATGGGAGGTCATTTCCATGGATTTCATCATAGGTTTTTTGACGACATATAGACAGCATGAGTCCCATTATGGTTGTGGTGGAAAGGTTGAAAAGGGTAGTGCACTTCATTCCAGTTAAGTCTACTTATTCAACAAATGAGGTAGCACAAGTTTTCATCAGAGATATAGTGCGGTCACATGGTGTTATGAAGAAGATTGTATTAGAAAAGGATGTTAAGTTCACTTCTAGGTTTCAGAAAGACTTATTTGTAGGTTTGGGTATGGACTTGGCCTTTAGTACACCTTATCATCCACAAACATATGGACAAACAGAGAGGGTCAACAAGATTTTAGAGGACATGTTGAGAATGTATGTTATGCATCAGAAGCGGAAGTGGGAAGAGTACCTTTCACTGGTTGAGTTTCCTTACAACAATCAGTACTAGGAGTCACTAATGATGAGTTTGTTTGAGGCAATCTATGGGATGAGTTGTAATACTCCCATAAGTTAGAGTGATCTAGTGAACATGGTATTGATTGGACAGAACATGTTGGCAGAAATGGAACAAGAAATGCAATTTATTAAGAAGAGTATAAAGGCAACACAGGACAAATAGAAAATTTATATAGATCAACACAAGGTGTTTAAGGAGTTTTAGGTTGGGGAACATGTGCACTTTCACATCAATCCTGAGAAGAGATCCTTGAGGATTGGATCATGTGCCAAGTTGGCACCTCAGTATTGTGGGCCTTTCAATATTCTTGAGAGGATTGGACCAGTAGCCTACTGACTTGCACTGCCCCTGACAGTAAAATTCCATGATGTTTTCCATGTGTCATTGGATAAGAATTATGTGAAAGTCATTGATCATGTGATTGATGTTGGAAATGTCAAGAGAACGCGGGTGAATCGGTATTCCTTTCAATTAGAGCATTAATTAATCTTCAATAATTATCAGTGTTTGTACAATGATAGCAGCAAACAAGAGGAACACAAATGCACACAGTTTTTAAGGTGGAAACCCACTCCGGGACAAAAACCACCTAATGCTTTTCTAATAATTCTTTAATATTCAACTTCAATTGAAAATAAAGCTCCAACTTCCTAGAATCTAGAAAAGCATTCTTCTCCAGCTCCCACTGGATGGATGCTCCAACGCCCGAGATTCTTCAATAGTCAACTAAATGGATGCCCCAACACCCAATGAGCTACAACTCACCCTAGCACCACCCTACCACCCAATAGAAGAATAAAAGAAGAATGGACTCCCGTACCAGGGAAAATGGTCCACTTTACAATGATATAGAATGATGTAGAAGAAGAAGATATACTAGACCATAACCCTAACTTTGACACAACCACCTAATGATGATCCTAGACCTCCCAACACTGCCTCTTCAACCCTTGGCAGATAGACACTAGTACAATTTGTACAATAATGTATTTACAATGATTAAGTACAATGATACATTTACAATGATTGTATGCAGTGCTGCCCACTTGAAGACTTCATAAGATGAACTTCTTGCTGTTATTATGCATCTTGGTTTCTTCTCTTGTCATGCTACCCTCTGCTACACCTTGTTTTTATTTTCTACCGTAGAAAGTATGGTCCTTTGCAATCCTTGACAACACATGATCTAGATTTTTCTTGCCTTCTAGGAGCTCAATATTGAATCTGGTAATACATCTATTTCTTGGGTCATCTCGATATCTGATTTTCGGTCACATGTGATCACAAATTATCACTTCCCAATGCCAGTTTGACCCAATTTGGATTCTTGAGGAGATTTACCACCCCAATTTCTCACAATGCTAATTAAGCCAGTTGTTTGCAGTAAGCTTTTACTTGTGTAGCCTTCCGTGTCATTGTTTCTTCATTTTGGATCTAAAATTGATAGGTAGAAAATTAAATACCATCACTTTTAGTCACTTACTACTGAACTAAATGCCGTCTAGAAGTTATAGGCAATTCACCAAGGACACATCTTTGAGATGAATTTAAGGGGCCTACAAAAACCTTGACTTCCACAGATCATATCTCTGCAAATATTGCGCACCTTGATCTGAAATTTTTACAACAACTTCATCAGGATTTCTGCTTCGCCTCATAGAAATTTCAGCTCCCCAGATATAAATGAAAAAATTTAAAACAAAATTCCACGATGACCTATTGGATATGCTGAATCTGCCTTCATAAGTAGAAATGAAGATCCTATATTCTCTTGTCTTAGGATTGAGAGGGCTTCAACAAGTGAACGTGGGAGGATTTGGCTTCCAGGAACATAAGTATTAGTACCAGACTTTTCAATGACCCATGCCCCAACCCCATGGGGTTTTAGCCCACTAACTGGGGGTACAAACTTCAAACATGAATATCTCTCAAACCATGAAGAATTACATGGCATGCCATATATCAACGGAAACATCTCGACAAGTAGAAACCATAAAAAGCATTATTGACACAGAATATATTAATTTGGTAGGTCAAAATTCCCATGCAATATTGGGTTAGCCCCTGGTGCTGCTTGGGTTGACATCAATGACAACCGCTTGATCAACAATTGACTGGTTTGTATTGCAGGTGGAACCTGAATGTGAATTCCAGCCAGAACCTTGGTGCATTTTGCAATGAAATATGCTCATGCTCTAGAATCGAGAAATTGAGAAAGTTAAAGTGCAGTGGAAGCACTTTTGGCCTTATGAAGCTACATGGGAGATTGTTGATCAAATGCGGGCTATGTATACTTCTCTATTCACTGGATGAACAAATGTATTTTTGTATACATTTTGGTGTTGTTTTTTGGTAAGGTATATATATGCATATGTATATGTATGTAAATACTTCATCGAGCTATGTTATAAAGCTCCAATAAGCGGTGTGGTGTTCATGATATGTTGGTTTTTTTTATCAACAATATGATATGATGTAAATGTTGCATCGAGTTATGTTATAAAGCTCCATGGGAAACATGTGTTTTGTTTTATTATAAGTGTCATTGAACACTGAGGACGGTGTTCCCCCAAGGGGGTGGAAAATATAACAACCCTGGTTGAAAATCCATGTAATAAAGTTAATAAAGGAAAAATAGTAACCAAGGTCATGGGACACGTATTCCAAGTTGAATGTTGGAAAAAAACATAGTGATGGGAATCACTTGTAATTAATAAATGGCTAATGAAATTGGAAAAGGAAATGTCAAAGGCTTTGGAAAGGCAAAGTGACATTAATTGGCATTTTATTTATGAAAATAAAGGAAATTAGGAGAAAATGAAGGTGAAAGGTCATAGGTTTCATGTGAGGAGGAAAATGAAGGAAAATAATGAAAAATGAAGAAAATAGAGGCCTCATTGATAAAAATACTTATGAGGATCAGTTCACAACTTTCGTCAGTTCAACCTTTGATACTCTCCTTATATTCTCTCTCTCTCACACTCTGGCACACTTGGAGTTCTTGGAGCACTCTTGGAGGATTTTGGTCATACATTGGAATTATATAAAGAAGGGAAAGGAAAAGCAAGAAAGCGTAAGGGAGTCGTGAGATCAACAACTACAATGGGTTTTCTTTGTAGGTACTGATTTGCATGTATGATTTCCTTGCTAGTATTGGCATGCATGGTATATGCATGTGGTTGTTTAGTTATGATTTGTTATTGGCATGGAGGATTGCCTATATTGACATGGTTTTTCCTATCCTTGCCATTTCTTGGATAGCCATGATGTTTTGGTTTTTCCCATTTGTTTTTTGATTGTTGCTCATATTCCATATAGTTGTGGGTTGACTTACTATTTCGTGGAGCCTTGGTCAGAAAAATATGTTGGAAGCCATCTAAAAACTTGGGCAGAGTTACTAGTCCTGGAAGACTTGGTTAGACAAAATATCTGGAGCCCTTGGTGGTTGATTTACTATTCTTTGAAGCCTTGGTTGGACAAACCATCTGGAGCTCGATGACAGTTGTGGGTTGAGTTACTAGTCATGGAAGCTAGGTTGGAAAAAACACTTTGGAGCCCAGGACAACTTTGGTAGAGACTGATTTGGTGATGTTTAGTGATGTACGACCATGAGGTGGAATCATTGGTTGAGGGTTGAGGTAGTTTGGCCTCTGGAAGCCCTGGTTTGGTTTTTCTTGGTTTATTCCATGAGATCCCATATTCATGCTTGGAATATGGGGCAAGGGTGATTAGATGAAAGAGATATTTGGTTCAACCGAATCTATGGTTGGGTGGTATGTGGAAGTCCATGACTTGGTTTCATTTTTCATATGCTAATAAGATCTCTCTTCCTCTCATATTTTATGGTTAAATTTACATGTCATTGTGTGGCTTTAATGGTTGTTCTATCATTGATATTTATCTGGTCATTTGTTGGTTATATGCATGGTTTTATGAAATACTTGAGTTATGGATCTCATGATGTTTTTGTTAGTAAATGAAATTTTGATGAATGCGTGACCTAAAATATGATATTACAACTATTATGAGAGGGCATCATACATTCTTGACAATTCTCAGATAGGTATGAGATCCCTATGTTCAAATGTGTATTTATGACTTGCACATTACATGTTCATGATTCGTTTGACGAAATGTATGTCATGGTTAGGTCTGGTTAGGTAAAATTATTGTCTAAGATTTATGTCAAAGGATATGTCCTTATGTGATTCATGGTTCCATAAAATTTCATTAAGTTCTGGGTAGAGGACTAGATCCTAACCTGAAAAGGTGGCTTAAATCTCGTGGTCCCAGGCATAGAACTAGGTGAAAAAAAATTGCAGTTGCTCCCTTATAGGCATCATGCATGTGACTGGAGGGTTATAGTCAAATTCCAACAATGTTGTTCCAATTTCTAGGAGATAAGGGCACTAAAAAAAAGTTTTATCTCAGGCCTTGGGTACCTGGAAGGGAGGTTTAGCCCTTGGGGGTCCTGTAGCACTTGAGGGAAGTCAGTAAGGTTTTTGTCTTGTTGATTCCACTTCCTTAAGGTGATCTAAGAGGTTGAACCATATCATAGTAACTCTTTGTCACATGTTTACCCTAGCATGCCAGTAACTTGGGTAAATGTGGGAGGAGGGTGTTACATTTTTCATCTCCTATCTTCCTTCAAGCTAGTCCCCAACAAGTGGTAAATTTTCAACCAAACTTTCTAGTGTAGAAATAATAACATTTTTTTTATTTGAAACCTTTTTCCATTATAGCATTTTCAAAGGATGTATGTATGTTTGAACAAGCACTTACCTCCATAATACATCCTAGTTATTATCTTTAACAATTTTTAGCAAACATTGCCCTAGAAAAATGAAAATTTTTCTTAAGCCCCCAACCTCCTTCCTTTCTTTATTTTTTCTAATCTATCCTTTCTAAATAAGGCCGTGTTTTGTTTTTCATATAAAATAGGATATCCTTGTCTTGATTTTATGTAAATTCCCCTTGGGGATATATGCCAAGGGATTCCAGTGGACATAGATTGACTCCAACACTATATTAACCAAGGTTAATCTGCCATATGTTCAAATTCATGCTGCATACTATGAAGTAATCCTACTTTCAATTTAGTCATATAACCATATAAATCAAGAAATCCACAACCATTCACTTTTAGATGAAACACTATGTATTTGAGACCTAACTAAAATCCCATTCTTGAATATTTAACAACAATTTAATTTCATTTTACTGATCCTCAACCTTTTTTTGAAACATTAATAGGATTTATACACATTTATCTGCATTAATATGGACTTGTATTACAAATTTAATAAAAAATGAATTCCCTTTAAATCCCTCAATAATCCATCATTGAATAATAAGACATTATCCATGAAAGAATACAAAGTAATGGCATATGGTTCACCATATTAATACCCTTGATACTTGGATTATTTCATTCATGAAAACCACATTTCTTTAATCCTTTATCTATATAGAGGAAAATAAGAGGTGTGATAGGTAAACCTTTCCTCAAGCCTCTATAGGGTTAGAATAAAGATGTACCAAAACCATTAATAATTAAGGAGAAGGAAACATAAGTATAACAACCTTCCACCCAATTTACAAATTCACAGGAGAAGCTAACATGTAACACCATTGGCCTAAGTTATGACCAACTATACTTATCGTATTCCTTAGATATATTTAATTTCATGATAAAAGAGGATTTATCCCTCACCTTTGTGGATGTGAACACCTTCCATTGTAATGCATATTACCTCATGGATATATGTGCCATTTAGAAACTGAAATTGCTCCCATGAAATAGTAGGAGATAACATGGGCCTGGGTCTTCTTACACTAATATTAGAGAATTTTTTTTTTTTATAAAATTACATACAAAGATAGGTTCCAAAATCATCAAAGTATTAATAGTTGTTTGGAATTGTTATAAGGGATAGTCAACTTTGTCAACTAGATTTGAAAGTCAAACCTAGTCGTCTACCCAAGTCAGTTTGTAAGTCAATTAACTGCATAGTCCAGTCAACCAACCAAGGTAGTTAAATATTTATAACTTCCTTGTAACTAAATGACATATAAATATATTGTTGATGTAACAAACAAGTAGAGATAAGGAGAATATATTATAAGTGTTGTGATATATTAATAAAGAATCTTATTTGCTATTATCCCATTTATTGTGTTATCTTCTACTTTCTCTCATCTATGTATGTCTATGTATGTTAATGTATATAGTGATATATATTCTCTATCAATACAATACTACAAACTACTCAGAACTCCTTAAATTACAACAATTGTTCCATTGTCATATTTCCTAAACCCAAGTTTGAGAAAGCATGCATACATAGATTTTTTAGTTTATAGGATATTTGTGAGTGGAAAGAGCATAAAATCAAGAATTATCTCAAGATTTATGCTAGAAGAATTTTATTGATGCTAGTAGAAGAAAGAGTCCAACTTTTCATATAGACACCACGAGATATTTCTAGAATCCATTCTAGAAGAAATTATTAGACACATTAGCCATACTTCCAATTAACATACTTACATAGGACCATAGGTTAATGATAAAAATCACTAACAGAGGCTAAATTTTTTTTTATGAATGGGTCAAGAGAATTGGTTACTATTATTTTGAAGAGAAAGCACTTGAAGAAATAGTGCCAATTGATAAAATTAAAATAAAATTCACTATGACTTTCATAATGGCTTCATATGCATCATAACTTCATCGATACATAATTTTTTTCTAGAAAAAGGGGTTGATAAAATAGTTAAATATTGACCACCCCTAAATCCTCCCCTTGCAAATACTATTTGGGACTAGAGGCAACAAAATTAAGAGGCTCTAATTACATATTTCATAGAAGCTAATTATAAAAGCATAAGAGACTCTTAGGACTATTTACTAGGTAAATGAAATATGTAATTATGATAACAATCATTTATTTTTAGTAAGTTGAGACTGGTGATGGGGGAGTTAATTTGGATTTAGGTGAATTGATTATACTAAATAAATATCATGCCATCATCAAATAGGAACTTGATTGAAAGAGAATACACATTAGAAGTAGAATCAAAGCGAAAGACTACATGTCAAATGAAATATCATAAACCTTCAACTAACATTCAAAAAATAGAATGGGAAAAAAGATAAAGGAATGAGAGGAGATGCATAATACAACTAACCCCTATACATCAAGAATCGATGCATTAGACTCATCTAACATTGGTAGAGACCAATCGGGATTAAGAGGGGCTTCCTTGATGAGTCTTAAGAGGATTAATATCTTGTAGTTGGTCTTGGAATAAAATGTCAGTCATCAAATTGTAGAAACTATTGAAAGTATAGAAATTAATGATTCTTGACTATTTTTTTAGTGATCTCCCATTCCTTGAGATCCTAGTCCATGTATTCAATAATTCTTCTATTAAATATTAAAAATGGATCCTAAGAACTCTTCAGGGTGGTATAGAGTAGTCTCACAAGGAAACATGCATAATAGACTATTGATTGAAATACCACTAGTAGATGAAATCTAGGTAGTTCAACAAGGCAATGTGAATATCACACTCCATATGGAGTTTCTCATGGACACAACCCCCTATTGAACTTAAATAATAAAGAAGAATATTCCAAATTAATAGATAGTTTTAGTGAAGTAGTACATACCCAAGAGGGTGATTCACCAAATATGTAGATAAATCTTGCAAAACAGATCAAATCACTGCCACGGGATATGGAATTTGAATTCACGTGATTGACTAAAGTAACATCGGAAAAAGTAGTGTCTTTCAAGTTCCCAAGTCGAGTAAACCATTCTATAGTCAATAAATAAAATTTATCCAACTTCACAATCAATGCAATCAAAGTGTCAAAAGACATAGAACACTCCTCATTCTTCCTAATAGAAGCCATGAATAAAAAACAAGATGGTATTAAATCACATTTCACTCTATGAAGGTGCAAGGAACCAACATTTCATTATTTTATATGTGAAAAGTATTGGGATACAGAGAACTGAATTTTACCATTTATTAATATTATTAACACATGTGTTGGATCATCTTCAAGTAATTCAACATGGTGAAGAAAAAAGAGATTTTTGTGACATATCCCTTAGAATTTGGTGAGGACATCAATGAATTCGTCTGAAAATTTTAAGAAACCAACTTTGATGACCCTTGCATGATAGCTAAAGTATAAGAGGTTGTACGAAAAATTTCCAAAAATTTAAAGGAGTAGGAGAAGTCAACACAATGAGAGTTAGCCTACATAAAACAAATTCTAGGGTTTAGTGTTGGACCTACATATGTAGAAGACATGGTAATAGACAAATAAAATAATGCACGAGCCACATGGATGAAAGAAGAGATTGACGAAAGAATGAAGGGGAATTCAAAACAAAACAAAATGATATAAGAAAAATATATTCTCGATAAGTAAAAAGGTCAACATCCAAGAAATTTTCAAAAAGGATGCGAACAAGATGGTCAGTTCCCATAAACTTGACTCAAGTTTGACCAACTATCGAGTCAGTATTGGTCATGATGGAGATTTCATTTTATAAATCCACCAATTAGTAATAAAAATATTTAGATGAACCTCCATCACTACTCATGAAGATATAAAAGGGAAGCAAAATCAACTAAGTGAGGGGAATCATCATAATTGAAGTCCAATAAATTGATTGAGTAGTCCAGTAACAAAGCCAACTAACATAATAGATAAACAACCAATCATTAATCATATGTACACAAATACAAAATTATTCAAATATCCTACAAAATAAGTACAACCACAGTCAATACCAAGTGTTGAATCAATTATAGATCACATATAGACAAAATAACGTCAATAAGGGCTAATATAAGAGTAGGTTGGAGAGGTTCATATTCTGAAATCAATTGAACTTCTTCAAGAATCGACATAGCAACCAACTAGAATGTTGTTGACATAAACACTAATAGAACCAAAAAATCCAACCCCTCAACAAAAAAATGAAAATAGTACAAAAATTAAGGGCTTCATCAAAGAAGATGAAGAGAGAAAAAAAATAGGTGGCACCGAAAATATATACAACATTCCAACCTGTAGATGAACCAACATAGATTTCCAAGGTCACATTCAACCCAAGAGTAGTATCTAATAACTAAATTTTCCATTTATTTAATTAATTAAGTAATGAGATAACCCTTGATTAGAATATAATGACAAATAATTCTGGCATGATGGAACAAAGGATCATCAAAGAAAAGTAAGTCTAGTGGGAATGACTATACCTAGCCCAAGAAAAATTACAAATTGGACCTCCTAGCCTAGAAACAGGTCATTGTAATCCCTCCAACTTCTAATTCATCAACTAGTATACATGAATATAAAACCAAAGGAGCAAATATAACAAGTACAACATCAAATTCAGAATGAAAATTCCAACTAGAAATACCATATTTATGATAAGAATTCAATAAATTCGGATAGACATGATATACTACAGAAGAAACACAAATTAATGTAACAATGGCGTTGACCATTATAAATGACTAGCCAACATAATTCATCACAACATGTAGTAGAATAAAGTTGTAGCAAATCTTCATCAAATATTTAACTAGTACGGAGCAAATGAAATTTGGATTTATAGCAAAGGAGGCCTTGTAAACATAAATACCTATAGAGAGGGAAGTAGAAGTTGCATTGATATAAGAATAAAAGCAATGGTTTTGAGAGGGAAAATGATCACTAATGGAATAACATACTGGTGTTGAACACTTAAATAAAGCACTGTACCAATATATAAAATTGGAGGATTAGTGTAATTCAAAGTTGCAAGAAGTACATGATGATACACTAATTCAAAAATTAGAATAATTGGGAAAAATGACTTCAGTGGGGGTGCAATCCCAATACATAATCGATGAAAGTTCAACCTTAGAACAACAATTGCAATGAATTGCAACACACATACACAAGACAAAAATCAATTGATCTTGGGACCTAACACTACATTGACCCCATATTCCAATTTCTCTAGTTCAGCCAAGATTCCAATATTTCCCCTACCATGTTAGAGTTGAATTTTCCAATGGAAAATAAAAAATCACATTACAAAAAATAGAGGTGGAGGTTTCCTAGTGGATGGAATAACAGAGACAACAAAAAGGGGTGAAACTGCTAAGTAAGAAGTACCCTTATATACATGGCCTGAAATATTTTTTGAATAATTATATATAATATCTCCTTATACATCAATAGTTCCAATAATAGCCATGGAAGGGTATCCATGAACTAAGGCGGCGAGAGATAAACCATAAAAACCATAGAATGAAGTTGATAAAATCCTTGATTTTTCATTACAACCTCTCTGAACTTTTTTTTTATTGTAAATACACTTCTCCTACTTACTTAGAACAAGAAAGGAATTAAGTTCGGGGGAGATGTTGGAAGGGTTAGTCAACTCTATCGACCAGACCCTAGTCAACTACCCGAGTTAGTACGTAAGTCAGTCGACCACACCATTGGGTTTATTGACCAAGTTTAGGCAATTACAACTACCTTGTAATCGGATGACATATATAAATAACTCATTGATGTAAGAGATAGGTAGAGATAAGGAGGATATATTTTAACTATTGTGGCATCTTAATCAAGAAACCTATTTGTTGGTATCTCGTTACTTCTGTTATCTTCTCCTTTCTCTCATACAAGCAAGTTAATGTATATAGTAATGTATATATATTTGTTATTACACTATTGGTAACTACTCATAAGTCCCTTTATTACAACATTAGTTCCATTGTCAGTAGCTCCTAAACCTAATTTTGAGAAAGCATGGATATATATATTTTGAGTTTAGAGAATATTCATATTAGTGGACTGTAAAATTAAGAATTATCTAAAGAACTATGCCAGAAGAAATTGACTAACATTAGTAGAAGCAAGAGCCCACTTCTTCTATGAGACCCATGATATCTTTCTAGATTCCATTCATTATTATTAATGTAAATTATTATTTACATTAATCGTGTTACTAATGAATAGACTTACAAATGACCAAAGGTTAATGTTAAAAATCACTAAAATAGGTGGAATAAATTTGTACTTTTAGCTTGAGAAAATTTGTAATGATTACTATGAAGAGAAAGCCCTTGAAGAAATATTTTCAGTTGATATAATTAAAAGAATATTCCATGATGAATTTCATGATGGTTTTCTATGCACCATACCTTCACAACTACATAATTTTTTGTAAAACAAAGGGGCACCACATAGTTGAATACCAACCATCTTTGAACTTTCCCCATAAAATACCAACTAAGACCAAAGGAAAAAAAATATTAGAGGGTAATTGTAAAAGCATAGGAGATGCTTAGGATTACTTCCTAAGTAAATAAAATCAATAATTATGATAACCATAATTGATTTTCAATAACTTAGGGTTAGCGATGGTGGGTTCGTCAATTCATGAGATGCATTAGTTGAAGTTGATTGAATAAACTAAAGTAGAGAATCATCATGCCAACATCAAGGAGGAAGTAGACTAAAAGAAAATACGTGTTAAAAACAAAACAAAAGCATTATACTACACATCAAATGAAATCTCACAAACCTTTAGTAGACATTAAAAAAATTAAATAAGACACAAAATACATGAAATCAGTGGAGATGCATAACACAAGTAATCCCTGGGCATCAAGAATAAAGAAACTCTAGGAGAAACTAGTTGATGTAATTACCATATATGAGATTAACTGAGACCAATTGGATTTGAGAGGGTTGTCCCAATGATTCCTTAGAGAATTAATATCTTGCAGTTAGTTGTGGTAGAAAATGGAACTTTTAAAATTGTATACACTATTGAAAGAATGGAAATTGATGATTACAAATTGGCATTATTGTGATTTTCTATTCTTTGAGATGCTAGTCCCACTACTACATTTGAGCAAAAATTTTGTCATCAGAATTCTACGGAATGGATAAAATCGGAAGAAGTGTCAGAATTTAAATGTATTTTTTGTTTTTTTGTTTTTTAAATCCCAACGGTCATGGATTATCTGAATGGTGTTCTTTACCCATCAAATATCCAACGGAAGGTTTTGTAGAAATTTGATATAAATTTCAACTTCTCAAGAAATCGAACTAGAATAAGGAGATACAAATTCTACTATACTAATCTGCGGAATGAAAATCACAATTTAGAACAAAATGCATATACGTGCAACAAGAAAAATCACAAGTACACAGTGATTTCTATGGGAACCCAACTGGGAAAAACCCCTCAAGCCTCTTTGCATTAATTAGTTGAATAGAGAAAATTTTACAATTGCTTGCTCCAACTCTGAGCACAACCTGCAAAAGAATAATTGTTCTCTCTATTGACTAAGGACCTATGGAAACCACTTAGCCATTTTATGCCTCCTACGGCCTCCTATTTCCTTGCACAATCCTTGAGGAAATTAACTCCTAAAAGATAGGAATTTCCTCCTATTTTCTTGTGCAATTACCAAGGATTTATCAACTGCATGCATGAAAAATTTTGTACACTCCACTAGTGTACAAATAGTTTTACATTGGCTTTAATTCCTTCAATCCAATTGTGGAATTCGAATTTCATGCATGCATGAGATATTTTGGGTTGATTGATCATTTGAATAACAAATATCTGAATTAGACTATTGTCTCATTGCTCAACTGACCTTCAACTGACTCTATCTATAACTATAGTCCAGTTAACTGAGCACAACTAAAAATAACTGAACTAGATTGTTATAATTTAGAAATCAACACTTGCGTGATTGAACTCCAAGCCCATAACTCAAATTTACTGAGTTAACTGAGTGACAAGAGCCATGTCACACTAGTTAACTACCTCCAAGTTGTATTGTTAATGTGGAAATTCGATTTACTCAATTTGACTAAGGCTAAAGTCAATTTGAGTCTTTCTTGCTACACTTTATAAAATGTTTTTATCCATCGACTATCCAACGTTTTGTATTTTTAAAAAAAATTATAATCCCTATGGTAGTCGAATATCCGACGAGAGTTCTTTTACCGTCGAATATCTTACTTTATATCCAATTTGAAAATGTGTTGTCCAATATCTAAAAAATGGTAATTAATCATTGCATAAGGTTCGATTCCACCATTAATGGCCTTTTTCCATTAACAATGTCTATTATGGAACCACTTTATGTTGATTTTAACTAATAACAATAAATATAACATTATAATTATAATTATATATAATAATATTATTATATAATTAATATATATTAATATTGATATCAATATTATATTATATTATTATAAAATAAATTATATATATATATATAGAGAGAGAGAGAGAGAGAGAGAGAGAGAGAGAGAGAGTCATCACTGAAAGTTTGGTGACAAAAAATGTCACATAACATTCCTCAAGGAGACTAAGGATACGTGGGATCGACATTGGGGGCTTTTGAGGATCGAAGATGTTATTTCTTTTATAGAAATTGCAACGATTTGCAATGACTTGAGGCCAAGGAGAATTCTAATAAAATTAACTAAAAATCATTGTAGAGACTATGGACACGCTGAAGGCGAACATGGATATCATCCATTAGTAAGTTATCAATTTATGTATTTGTATTGTAGATTGATTGTGTAAATGTTTATATGTATATTGTATTTTAGATTGTATGTCTTTCTATTGTAAATGTATTTTATACTATTCTTTTGGGAGGTGTTTGACCTATGTTGTCATCTCGATTTGGACTAGGAATATGGTTTGATTATTTTCATTAGGGTCAATTAAGGGGTTACGTCGAGTTAGGGGTGTTATGTGGAATTTTGATCTACAAATAAACCAAATTCCCTAAGTGTGGTACTAGTCACTTAGAACAACAAAGGAAAGGATTTACTATCACTTTCTCTAAAATAAGCAGATACACAGAATGATGGAAGAACCTACTTGTGATCCAAGCGCTTCTCCTTCTCCTTCTATCGATGTTTTTGTCGCTCTCAATCCAACTCAGATCACCAGATCAATTCCTGCAAACACAAACAAATAACAACAAACAACATGCATATATAGATATCTACCTATCTTACTTAATCAAATCGATTAGATGTGAAATATATATATCATTCAGGAATCTATTGCATAAGAAATAGAGACATATAGAGACATATAGAGACATATAGAGACATATATATGGGAAAATGAACAACAATCTTTATTAAAGAGTAGAAGGGGGAGGTTACAACCAATGGTCGATTTGTTGCCACCATCTCTAGCTTCATCCTAGCCTCATCACATCCAACATCACACCAGCAGCATATCAGTACTTTCACTCTCTCAAATGAGAATTCAACAACATTTCTTTACCAAAATTATTCCTTCCCTAGCACTAGGATATGTGCTCAATTTATAGGGAAACTGATGGTAGTTTCTTAATGAATGAATTTCTAAGAATATGCAAGACATGCTTCCAAGTTCAGAGGTGTTAGATGGACACTTGGATTCGAAGTTTGACACATATGGACTCTTCTAGAAGGCACTGACCATGTGGAGATTCTCGGAACAACGAGAATTTCGCTCCCAAGTGACCAACACACTCTTGAATGTCGGGAAGTGCATTGCAGTGCACCCTTGAATGGAGGATGTTGCATATGCAATGCAATTAGTCCCTTTATAGGTTGTGTTGGTGAGTCAATATGTGATATAACATATACTTCAAACCTTGGCAATCTCACAATAGAAGCCATGAATGAATTGTTCTTCTCTTAGGGCATATAGAAACTGAAATATGAGGGGATGATAGACCTTATTTCATTATTTCTAGGGATGATGTCCAGTTTGACCAGGTCATGGGGGATGATGCCCAAATTGACCTATAACAAGGGGTTAATTACTTTATGGAATTAGGGATAAGGGGTTATTGTTGAAGGGTTTAGGTGTTAGGGGCTAAGGGCTTCAGGTTAGGGTTTTAATGGCTTAGGTGAATGGGGTTAAAGTGTTAGGGGGTTAATCTATGTTCAGGGGGTTAATTAGGACCTAGAGGATTTATAAGTGAATCATGAGTTTTTGTGGAGCATTATTAATAAGTTTTTAAAGTATAAATATGCATATAATTTAAAATATGGACATAGTGAATAAATTTTTATAGGAAATAAGAAAATTATTATATAGTATATTCTAATAAAATTTTATAAGACAAAATAATAAAATGTAAATATCATTAAAAAATAATTAAAAATAAAATTATTATAGAGAAAGATAAAGATAAAAGGAGTCATTTTATTAATTTAAGTAAGATGATAAATAATAGTAAAACATTTTTTATGAAAAAAATTATATAAAAAATACATTACTTTATTTATTAAAAAGTTGAAATTTATAAACCACAATTTATTAAAACGTTATGCTTCTAACCACAATCTATTTTTCTCATAAAATATACTCTTTCTCATTTTTTAAGGAAAAAGTATGGGACACAAGCCTTGCACTTTGTGTTTCAAAATGTTTTAGATGATAATAAACTTTTGAAGATCAAGTAACATAGAGTGAAGAAATATCTATATAAAGACTCTTTTTGTGATAAGTAAAGGATCTTATTTGTTGTAAATTGTGAGAAAACTAATTGAAGTATATCAAAGCTATAATAGTTCTAGCAAAATGGTAGATTAATGAAATGTTTGATAAATTATAAATGGTTATTTTTTTCCAAATTTATCCCTCATGCAAGGTAGAAAATTTCATTTTGAATGTCCTTTGAAGTAGGTGCAATGTTTTTATTCTATAACATTCACTTCACACTTATAAATACAAAGGAGTGTGTTTTTTTACATTTTTGTCAAATCAAATACGTAGTCAAAAAGAAAGAATACCCCATTTTGTCTGGAAGAAGAGATGTTTGACATCGTGCCTTAGTAAGAAAGGGTTTCCTATAAAAAAATGTCTTTAGTGGGACATTCTCTACCACTTGCCTAAAGAAAAAATCACACTTCCTTTATGCATGCTTAAACAAGCATAGCACCATCCATCAAGACAGTGTTTGTGCGATGTTCAACTCATGTCGACAGTTAGTGCACACTTTTGTTGAAATCACCCTCACTTTGGTTGCATTTGTATTTCTATTTTGGTAAGTTTTCTCAACTATCGTCTTTTGCACACTTCTATTATTTCCGAACTTGTCCACCCCTACCAAAGTTTTCCATTTTTTAATTTTATTAAAACCATAATAATATATTAGTTTTATACACACTTGCTTTCCATTTTCCTTAATATGAATTATGATTAACTTTTTTCTTAATATAAAATATATTTTAATTTAAATATTAAATAAACTTTTTTTAATTATTATTTATACTTTATATATTTCACATTCTGGTTTATAATTATATATTTATAAATTAAATTAATTAAGTTTTTATATATTTATTAAATATATATTATGAAATATTATGATTATGAATACAAATTATTGTTATTTAAATTTATTTTAATGCAACATGTAAATTATGATTTTTTTAAATTGTGTTTATAATTTTATTGACAAAAAGAAAATTAAGATATAATAAATTGATTTGAATTAATTTATCATTTTTATTATTCTTATTTTATTTCTTTATTTTTTTAATTGAGTCTATATTATGTATTATTATTATTATTGTTATTTTATTTAAGGCTTCATCTAACATGCATACGCCATTAAAAATGCTACCTTAAATTGAATTGTAAAATACTTCACAACACAGTAATAAATATTAAGAAAAATATTAAAATTTTAGCAAAATAAAATAAACCAGTGTAATATGTAGCATTGTTGCTTAGTGTCTGCATTTTATGCAAAAAGTCAACAAAGCTTATTTACAAATCAATAATATCCATGGTAAAATGGTGACAAATATCAATGGTTAAGAATCTTATTATATTATATAAAATTAAATTAAAATAAAATATTTATAATGTATTTTGATTTTGAAATGACTTATAGTTTTTGGACATGTGGCATTGATAAGCCATGATATTAACCCTTGACAGGGTAACAAAATCTAAATTTATATTTAATTTTATTGAGAAATTACATTTGTGATTTTTAAAAAAATTATATGATTTTTTTAGTTGCAGTGTACTAATCAGTTAAAAATTTTAACTATTTAATTTATTGGAGTGCAGATATTCAATTTTATTTAGAAATTAAATGTGTGACTTTTAAAAATATCATATGGCTTTAGTAGTAATGATTGGTATGTTTGAATTGTATTTATATAAAGTTTTTAGAATTCACTATCACTTTAATATTATCCTTTTTAAGAGGGGCTTGACTCATTTTGATAACAATTAGAAAATTTAAAATATGTTTATGTTATTGCGAATTTTAAACTATGTTTATATTAATTAAAATTTTAAAAATATGTTTATATTACTAAGAATTTTAAAATACATTTAAATTAATTTTAAAATGTTAATGAAAATTTTATTTTATTAAAGGAAAACCTTGAAGTTTTATTGAATATTAATAAAGTTATTCAAATCATCAAATATCAATTAAGTTGTTAAAATTTTGAAAGTATAAAATAAGCATATTAATTTTTTTTCGTAACTAATAAAAAGTAAAGCTAAAATTATTGAGAAAGAAATAAATTTATATAATGCCTTCCCAAAGTCACTTTAAAAAATTAAAAGCAGATTAAGTATTCTATGGTGTTTAATGCTTGGCTCACAAATCTAGTACCTTATAAAATATTCCAGGTGAAACCATACCTTATTTAATATGATAAAAGAGTTCAAGTATTCTATGGTGTTGTAATGTTTCACTCACAAATCTAGTACCTTATAAAAATATTCCATGTGAATCCATCCTTTGTTTAATATGATAAAAGAGTTCAAGAAAATAAATTCCTTTGTTTGAAATGATGTTTATATTAGGAGGTGTGTACATCACCAGTCAGTTTCCAACCTAATTAATTCGATAAATTTCATCCCACACAACCAGAAACATGTGCATACATTTTGTAATGGAGTTATTCAAAACAACCAAATAATTCCATTGCATGCCCATCATTTACGTTTTTTTGTAAATATGTCTATGTATCTCTATTGATAGCTAAGGAAATTACATGAGGTATTACATCGGAAAAATTTCAAAACTTTGACAGTTCCATAGTGAAAAAAAATTCCCGTTCCTAATGCAAAAAAATGGGGCATAGTAGACATTTGTCTTGGCCTAAAAACTAGGATGTCTCAGACCAAATATTCAAACGCAAACCAAGCCACCCTTTACAAAAATATAACATGAGATAGCTAAACTTGACATAGTGATGCCGCATAAGATAAACTAAACACCACACAAAGTAGTAAAAAACTAAAAAAAACATAAACTAGTCAAGGATGATAACTGGTGATCTTGGAGAGCCCGCAACATGGGAATTATTCTTTGTTAAGGAAAAATTGGCATTGATAATGTTAAGAGGAATTGCATTGATTATTGCAACCTCTTCCTCATGTCCATTGGAGTCGATATCAGAGTCTGGAGCGATATACCATTCCACCCGGGTTAGCCATACAACTATGTCGTCCAAATTGTATCTAATGTCAAGCATGATGCGCTTGATTTATTCCTTGCCTAAAAAGATTTTGTAATTATCGACTTGCTTATCACATATAACCATGCTAAGCAGTGTCTCCATTTGGCGATGGTGAGTTATTGAGTGAAGGAAATGGAGTCATCTCTTTCAAAAGTTTCCAAAATCCGGTACCCATTTGAGGTCACCTCCGCTTATCTCAGAGTCTGAGAAATATTGGCAGTCTCCAAATTCCTTGGATTCCAACATTGGGATTTTTTTCTTGACCTACAAAGGAGTAGCCTCAAAGAATTTTGCCATTGATTCCCAGCCAAAGAACCGTATGTTCCTAGAGGAGGATGTCCCCGGTGCTCAGCCTCATCAGGCAGGCATTTGTTGTTGTGACGCCATGTATAACTTGAAAAAAAAACAATTGACCATCACCACTGACGAATGAGAAAGAACCCCAACAATATCACAAAGGGAGTGTAATTCTACCCAGACAATGAAGCAGTACTTTACTACAATGTAAGGGATAAAAGTGAGATATTGGAGGGTTAAGGAGGGCTTATGAGACACCCCTTCACACGAGTGAAGTGACCTTGTGGCTTTGTGAAAATATAAGAGTTGGGAGTGACAAGACCTAGTTTTAAAACCAAATCAAGAAAGTACCCGAATACCAAACCACACACACAAGCACTAGGCAGTTGATAGACACTCCAGTTGGGTCTGAGCCCTGTAAAGATGTTGGGGATAATACCACCACCAACTCAAAAGATGAGTCAGAACCTGTGTTATGCAAGAAAAACAAAAATAACATTGAGAGAGACTACAACGAGTACTCAAGCACTAGTGTGACTGGCGACGAGAACAACAACAGAGTTTAGATAAAAGGAAAAGAGATGAGTAAGGTGAATGACCTTGAAACATCGTCACAAGCCAAAGCTTCAACCACCATTCAATAATGTACACCAATTCCAGAAGGTGATGAGCTGCAACTTTTTTCACGACCAGGTCTCCTGAGTTCCACCACCCTACAAACAACATTGCGATTTTATAACGGATTGAAAGCATGAGGGATATGGTACAAGGAGGGGAGATAAAACCATGGGAAATACATAGCAAGGGCTAAGTGTCCTAAGTGAAACCAAGACCCAGAAAACCAGCAAAAAGGCTCATGATGATCTCATAAATGAGTTTAATTCTCTGGTCAGGTAGATCTCTTGCTATGGCCAATCCACCATGGAAGGAGGTTGCCATATCTACAGAGGCAGAAGGAATGATCATAGCGACGATCTCGAAGCATATGAAAACACACATGGTGAAGGTTGGGCATTTAATAGGAGGGGCCTTGGCCCAGTTATCCCCTAAACCTTGAATGAATTCATGCCATGCGGTCACCATGCAAGGGAAAGGAGAGGGCCCAGTTCATTTTTCAAGAGCCACCAAGGGTTTCGGTGTGGGAGGGACACATGTGTAGCTTATTAACATGTTGATATAATTATGTTATAGTTTATTGTGCCTCCAAAACACTGGTTATCTACGTTACCGAAAAGTAGTCGGTGACAAAACAACCCCATCGGGGAGAGGTGTATTGGTAGCAGTCTTGTCTTCGTGAACCATTTAAGTGATCCCATGAAAACCATCCTTTTGTAACATGATCTCCTCCCATGATACATCAATGGAGACTTTTTCCTGCAAGCTACCCTTGTTTTCTAGGTGGTCCGCCACCTTGTTCCCTTCTCGTCATGTGTGTAAGGGAATTACGTAGTCAAAGTTTGAAAGCAGGTCACTTATATTTTCAACTATCATCTTTAGGTGCCAACTGTGAATAATTCTATTAGGTGAGTGACCAAGGAGCAATTTTCTAATACAAGTTATTACGACTTGAGAGACACCATGAAACTGGATTAGCTTGTAACCTTTCTTAACAACTATTTGGATCCCTTTTTTGAGTGTCATGAATTCTTCCATATTTTTTTTATCTATCCCATAATATTGAGCAAAAACATATAATTCTTCCAATTCCTGCTTTGCCTAGATTTCCTTTGGAGGCTCCATCGAAGCTTAAGTCGATGAATGCTTGCAGAGCAGGTATAAATTTTTTTGGGTTGGATGGTTTGTTGCATAAATTGTGTAGAGAATCGCAAATACCCTTTTGCACTTGGATACCCAGAGCTTTTAATATGAGTGTCTCAGTCTCATCGAGGGCACAGTCGTCTGTAGGCGGAGGTGTTGCCACAATCGTCTCCCTAATGTTATTTAGTATAATGTCTTTAAGCATCTGTAAATTCCTTGGCTTACCCTCAAATAGTCGTAGGTTCCTCTCTTTCCATAGTGCCTATAAGGAAAAGCCAATGGTTAAGTGTCATCCTTTTGTTATCAAAGGGTGTTTAATATTTCGCTCAAACCAGTCTTCCAACCAAGATCTAATTATTGAGGTAGTTGGCATAAGACATCTGAATACTTGTTAGACAAAGTTCAACAATCAGTTGGCGAACGAT